>JACVTC010000129.1:372500-524594 GCA_016946835.1 Neocallimastix lanati (nom. inval.)
AGAACAAACCCATTAAATTATTCACTATATAATAATATTTTATGGTCTAATAATAGATCATAATATTATTTATATATTTTTTATTTTCTTATTTTCTTTTCTTCTTTTTTATTTTTATTTTAAATTATTATTATTACTATTTTTTTTTTTTTTTTTTTTAATTTTAAAATATTATCTTTTTATTATATTATATCTTTATATATATATATATATATATAGTTATTATTTTTATTATTTTTTAGTCTTAGACATTATTCATGCATTTACTTATTTATTAGATCTGTATTTATAATATTAATTATATATTTCCTTTTTTTTTTTTTTTTTATTTTATTTTTTTACTCTTTCATTTTATTATTTATTATTATTATTATTTTTTATTATTATTATTATTATTATGACTTTTTTAATGTTATATTTTATTAATTTTATTTACTATATAAATATTACTATTTATTACTAGAATTTAAATATAAATACATTATAGTAGTGCTTTAAATAATTTTATTATTTATCTATTTATTTATTTATTTATTTTATATGCATTTTATGAAGTGCAGATCTTAATAATTAAAATTGAAAGAATTAAAATAAAAGAAAAAAAATAAAAAATAAAAAAATTAAAATAAAAATAAAATAAAATAAAAATAAATTAGAATATATTATTAAACCTTAATTTTTGAATAAATTCCTTTTAAATTAATATAAATGATAATATGGAGAATATTGTTTTTTTTTTTATGACCCTTCCTTATCAAGATATATATATTTATACAATAGAATAGGTAATGTAAATAAAATTAATTTGAAAGAATATTAAATTTTGATAATAACATAAAAGATAATAAATCAAAAATAATAAATGATGATATTTTAAATAGCATATAATAATATAATAACCAAAAAAAAAAAAAAAAAAAAGATAACAAATATTTATAAGCAATAAAAATTTTTAATAATTTAATAATATAGAAAATAATATTTAATGCTATTAATATTATAATAATTGATTTATAGATACATCTTTGAGCGTAAAAAAAAAAAGATTCTTTTTTGAAAATAAAATAACACAATTTAAAAAAAAAAAAAATGTAAAATAAATGTATATATATATATAAATAATAATTTTAAGGGAAATTTATTAAAAACAAAAATAAATTTTAAACAATAAAATAATAAAAATGTAAATATCAAAATGAATAATGCGATACAGTTTATAATATTTTTTTTTTTTAATAATGACAATATAATATTTAAAAAATATTAAATTATACATATCTTAACACTATTTTTTCATTATTTCTTATATTTATAATTATCATGTATAATTATTATTATTTATTATGTGTTATTACTATTATTTATGAACTATTTAATAAATTATTTTAGTAATAGTAATTCTATATTTAATTATTAAATGATTGCAAATATTTTTTGGTACATTTAAATTACATTACATTCATAAAAACGTATCAATTTTTATATTGTAAAAAAAATAAAAATTTTTTTTTATTATTAGAATTTCAAAATAATTATTAAGGAAAATTTTATTACTATATTTAATATTTTTATTTTTAATTTTGACAATCGTCAACTAGTAGTTAAATTCATCTTTCGTAAAAATTTTGATATGTATTATTTATAAGATTATATTTTAATTTTTAATTTGAATATAAAATTATTTTAAAATTTATATTTAGAAGATAAAAATATTATATTTATATTCTTTATTATTCTGTTCATTATAATTCAATATCTAGTATTTATTATTTATAATTTAATATTTAATATTTAACATCTAACATTTATTATTTAACATTTACTATTTGCTATTTAATATATAATATTTAATATTTAATATTTAATATTTAATATTTATTCTATTATGAAATTTTGTTTTTGATCATTAATACAAAAAATTTTTTTTATTAAATATATGATACAATTAATTTATAATATATTTCTAATTGAATTTTATTTATTTCACTGAATTTTTAAAATCTTTAAAATATTTTTTTTTTTTTTTTTTTTTTTTTTTTTTTTTTTTTTTTTTTTTTTTTTTTTTTTTAAATTTAGTAAGAACAAAAATTTTTTAAAAAGAAAGTGTAAGTGCTAGTTTTTTAAATTGAATTTTTATTTTTTTTTTTATTTTTACAAATTATGTATAATATTTAATACTTTTTTTTTTTTATTTATGATATTATTAGTATTAAAAAAATAAAAAAAGTAAAATATATAATAACATAAAATAATACTATTATTAATAATAAAATGATAATTAAAAGAAAAGTAAAAATATTGTAAAAATATTAAATATATAAATTTTAATTATAATTTTCCAATTACTTTTATATTTTAATATGAAAAAAAAAAGATAATCAAATAAAATAAATGCAATAAAATAAAAGAAAAGAAAAGAAAAGAAAAATACTATAGAAATATTAATTATTACATAGATATTAATTATTTCAATAATTTGTTTATTATAGTATTTTTAATATTTTATTTTATTTTTTATTTTTTATATAATATAAACTTTATCTTATATTAATTTTTATATTCATTTAATATCCATCTTTTAATATAACTGAAATAATAAAATATAAAAAATGAAAACATTAAAATAGAAAAAAAAAAAAAAAAAAAGTCACGCAAAATAAAAGTAATATAAAAAAAAAAATACCAAAATGCAGAATATCGTAATTTTCTCAGGCTCTTCCCACCCAACCCTTACTAATTTAATTTGCAATCAACTTTGCTTAGAACCAGGAAAGTGTAACTTATCCAAGTTTTCAAACCAAGAAACTAATGTTGAATTATTTGAATCAGTTAGAGAAAAGGATATTTTTATTGTTCAGTCTGGTTGTGGTAATGTAAACGATAATTTAATTGAATTATTGATTATGATTTCTGCTTGTAAAATTACAAGTGCAAAGTAAGTTTAATATTATATATATATATATTATTATTTTTTTTTTTTTTTTTTTTTTTTTTTTTTTTTTTTTTTTTTTTTTTTTTAAAAAAAAAAGTAAGAATAAAAATAATAATAAAACAAAATTATTCCAGTAGCAAAATATTAAAAAAATATTAATAATTTATTTAAATATATTTTATTCTTATTATTAATATTAATATTTTATTTTTATTTTATTTTTATTTTATTTTTATTTTTATTTTATTTTTATTTTTATTTATATTTTATTTTATTATTTTATTTTATAAATATTAAAAACTATAAATATGTATATTTACAAATTTAATTTAAAAATTTTTATAGGAGAATTGTTTGTGTTATTCCGTCCTTCCCATATTGTCGACTTCCTAATTCGCCATATACAAAGAGTGGTAAACCTATTGCTAGAATTCCAGAAAGCGAAATACCAAAATTATTAAACTTAACAAAAAAACGTAATTATTAATTTTAGCAATCTTTATATATATAGATATAAAAGTATAACTCTAATTATATTATTATTAAAATTTTTTAAAAATCTAATATATATTATACATTTTATTAAATAATTGTTTTTAAAATGAAAATATTAATATATATATATATATATATATATTTTTTTTTTTTTCTATTATTATTATTATTATTATTATTATTATTATTATTATTATTATTATTATTATTATTATTATATAATGCTAAAACTATCAATAGCTCAAAATAGTAAACCAGTTAAGCAAAAGAAGAATGTTAGTATTACAAATCTTGGTGAGATTCCAGCCTCTAATGATCATTCTGGTGCTTATAAGCATTGGACATGCCGTGCGGGTAATTTAGTTGCTAAAATGATTATTGAAGCAGGAGCAGATAATATTATTACAATGGATTTACACGATCCACAATTTCAAGGTTTCTTTGATATTCCAGTTGATAATTTATCTAGTCAAACATTAATGGCCAAATACATTAAAATGAATATTCCAGATTATCAAGATGCTGTAATTACTACACCAGATGCTGGTGGTGCTAAGAGGTAAAATATAACTTATAAAATATATATATATATATATATATATACATATATGTATATTCATTAATATTAATATCATTATTATTATTATAAATTTATAATACTTTTATTATTATATGTAATTAATTTTGAAATTAATACATAATTTTTTTTTTTTTTTTTTTTTTTTTTTTTTTTTTTGTATTTATTAAAATATAAAGAGCTACCGCTTTAGCAGAATCATTAAAAATGTCTGTAGCTCTTGTTCACAAGGATCGTTGTTTCCATAATGAAGAATTAAGTCTTGTTGGTGATGTTAAGGATAAAGTCTGTATTCTTATTGATGATATTATTGATACCTCATCAACAATTACTAGAGCAGCACAAATATTAGTTAATCATGGAGCAAAAAAGATTTATGCCATTATTACTCATGCCATTCTTTCTGGTGATGCCATTAAACGTATTAATGACAGTGTTATTGATGAATTAATTGTTAGTAACAGTGTTCCACAAGATGAACATGTTAAGCAATGTTCCAAGATTAAAGTTTTTGATATTGCACCATTATTTGCAGAAACTATTAGACGTGTTCATAATGGTGAAAGTGTTTCATCTCAATACAAATATTCTGAAGTTTATATGGAATAAAAATATTTATTATTAATTCAATAATAAGAAAGAAATAAATAAAAATAAAAATAAAAATAAAAATAAAAATAAAAAGAAAGAATAAAAAATATATATATAATATATATATCCAATAAAACAAATAACAAATAATAAAAAAAAATATTACAATATAACAATATTCACCATATAAAATTTAATAATTTATAAAAAAAAAAAAATCAAAAAACAAATCAAAAAAAAAAAAAATTTTTAAATATAAAAATTAAAAATAATAATAATAATATAAAAAAAAAAAAAAAATTAAATGTATAATAAATAAAAACTCTTTAATAGAACATAGTAAAGAATAAAAAAAAAAAAAAATATTTAATAATAATAATTAATCAATGGTAATGGTATTAATTGTAATTTTTTTTTTCTTGGTACATAGTAAATACAATATAATTAATTTATTTTTTTAAGAAATTATAATAAATAATAATAAATAACAATGAATAACAATGAATAATAAAATATTAATAATAGAATATATATATATAATAAATAACAATGAATAACAATGAATAATAAGATATTAATAATAGAATATATATATATATTAAATATTATTAATAAAGTAAAAAAAAAATATTTTTATATAATAAATATTATTAATAAAGTAAAAAAAAAAAAAAAAAAAAAAAAATTTATATAATAAATAGTATTAATAAAGAAAAAAATATATAATAATAATAATAAAGAATAAATAAATAATGTTTATATAATGTACATAATTCATAATAAAAATAATCTTTATTTAAATATATTATTTTCATTTTAGTGTTGAATTCTCAGATCAATCTTTTTTCTTTTTTAAATATATATATATATATATATATATATATATATATTCTTTTTAAGTAATTTATTATTTTCAGAGTGGGGTAGGATGAAAAGTTTATTTTTGATAGTATTGGTTAGGAGATAGAAAACTGTAATTAAATAGTATAGTATCAATACTTTTAATACTCTATTATTATTTTTAGTTTTTGAAACGTTCACAAAGGAATCAATAAAGGAATACATATATATATATATATATATTTTTTTTTACTTGTAGAGATTGTTAAGATTTAACTATGAATAATAATAATAATTTGTTTAATTTCTAATTTTTTTTTTTTTTTTTTCTTTTTTTTTTTTTTTTTTTTTTTTTGGAATAATTATAGTATTATTGCTACTTTTATTATTTTTATTAGTAATTTTTTTTATTATTATTATTATTTCTTCAAATAATATCTCATAAATAGCTTGCTCTTTATTTTTTTTTTTATATCGAAAAAGAAGTGGCATAAAAGCTATTAAAGTCATTAATATAAGTTTTAGTAATGAACACTTGATAACTAAATTTAGGTGCAATATATAAAGTACCATCTGCAAATATATCTTCATTATATTTCAAATAATAATTTTTACTTGAAATGGGATTTTGGAAGATTATTAAATCTGGATTTTTGAATATCAAAAAAAAAAAAAAAAGAATTCTTATTTCTTACTGTTTTATAATATTTTGATTCATCAGGAATTTCATCAAACTTTGTTACATTAGGAAATAGTTGTTTTATTTATATTCTTTTTTTTTTTGTTATTTTGGATTTAATTGCATTATATTCAAGACATATGAATCCCATTTCTTGCGAAACTTTATTAAATATGCGTGTATACGTTTAAATTTTAATACTCAAAGGAATTGAACTTTTTCTAATTTTATCTTTAATTTTATGTTTTGCAATCGATATGGATGCATCGAATATCTTGTTCAAGATGATCATGTAAATTTTCATATATTAAATTTTCCTTTTTATTGTTTTGCGATTTGCATTTTTTCAAGTTTTATATTCAGTACATCAATATGCTTTAAAATTATCTTTTTTTTTTTTTTTTTTTTTTTTTTAAGATGAAAAATTAAACTCATATTTTTTGTTAATAATAATTTGTTCTTTTCCTTCATTAGTTTCACTTATTTCAATATTTATGTTTTCTTCTATCTATAATAAAACATATTAATTAAACATTTAAAAAAAATTTATTTTATTATTTAATTACATATGGTTTAAATTCTATTAAATAAATATTTTATTTTATATTTTTTAAGATATAAATTATTTGAAACAACTATTAAAAAAAAAAAAATAAAAATAAAAGAAAAAATAATGTTTTAAATATAAGGAGGTGTTTAATCTCCGAAATGAAACTCACGTATGTGTATATTGAAATAAATAGTAAGCATTGAGACTCTTAATGGACACTTTATGAAAATTACAAAGAAAATTATAACTGATATTTAAATGATATTAAATAAATTTATCAAAATACTATTACTATTTAAATAATAACCAAGAGGTTGTCATATAGCAAATAAAAAGACGATGTAAAATCTAATGGTTTCCATTCCTTAATTACTCAAAAAATGAAGATTTTAAAAGTTTTATCCATAAGAATTAAATAATGTAGGCTTTAAAAATGATATTCATAAAAACTAAATATAATGAAAGTTTAACAGTTCTATCCATAATATATTAATATAAAATCACATAGTTGCCAATAATTTTAATGCTTGTAACTCTTTATCATAAAATATATTAATAAAGTTGACAAAATTATTAACCTTAAATTCCTGACTCTTTAACAATAAAAAATAATTAAATATAAATAATAAATAATTAAATATAAATAATAAATAAATATATAAATAATAAATAAATATATAAATAATAAATAAATGATAAATAATAAATAAATATATAAATAATAAATATATATATAAATAATAAATAATAAATAAATAATTTCATAAATAATAAATAATTATATAAATATTTTATTTTTTAATATAATAATAAGTTTCAAAAAGAAATAGGATTTATATGTCCTGAATATGATGCAATTAAATCCAAATAATAAGAAATATAAATAAACAACTATTTCCTAATGTAATATAATTTATAATTTGATGAAATTCCTGATGAATCAAAATATTATAAAACAGTAAGAAATAAGAATTTTTTTTTTTTTTTTTTTTTTGATATTCAAAAATCCAGATAATAATCTTCCCAAACTTCATTTCAAGTAAAATTATTATTTGAAATATAACGAAGATATATATGTAGATGGTACTTTTTATATTGCACCTAGATTTAGTTATCACAAGTGTTCATTACTAGAACTTATATTAAAGACTTAAATCGTTTTTTTACTACTTTTTTAATATTAAAAAATAAAGAACAAACTACTTGAGATAGAGATATTATAGATATTATTTGAAGAAATAATAAAAAAAAAAAAAAAAAAAAAAAAAAGCTAATAAATATATAAATAATTCTATAATTACTCTAAAAAATTATCGCTGTGATTTCGAAAAAGATATATATAATTTAGCTGAAAAAATATTTCCTAATATAAATATTAAATACTGTATTTGGAACTATAAAAGTTCAATTATGGTTTAAATATTTTAATTAATTTAAAAAATATAAATATTGGTTTGTAATAAATGACAGAGTAATGATCAAGTGTAAAAGATTATCAGATTTTTGTCGTACAAAATTATTATTCTTAATTAAAAATCCATAATTATTTAAAATATTAATATATTTTAAAAAAAAAAACAACTTAATTTAAAAAAAAAATATATATTAAAAATATCTTTATCATTAAATATTTCTAAATAATTAATTCATTATTAATTTTAATTTTATATTTTTAATAATAACATATATATCTATGTCATTAATTTTATGAATAATATAAAACAAATTTTCTACCAAGAATTTTTATTTTAATATTTTTATTAATAACTTTTATACTAAAAAACAATTGTTTTCTATTTTAATGTATAATAAAAATAATATTAAATATTTTTATTAATAACTTTCATATCTATATCATTAATTTTATGAATACTATAAAGCATAGAAGGTTTAAAAAAATTATTTTTTTCTAAAATTATTATTTAAATATTTTATTTTTAAAGAATATTTTATTTTTAAAGAATATTTTATTTTTAAAGAATATTTTATTTTTAAAGAATATTTTATTGTTAAAGAATACTTTCATTTATATATTCAATTTAAAGATTTTATAAAACTTCTAATTTTAATTTTTATATTAATAAAAAAAAAAAATAATCTTAAAATATTCTTTAAATATTCTAAAATTATTATTATTATTTTTTTATAATAATATTTAGAGAATTTTTTTTTTAATATATATATTTTTAAGTCATATAATCCTTTTTAATTTTTTAATTTTTATTTATTTATTTATATATATATATTTTTTTTAAATACTTATAGAATATTTTATTTTTAATGAATATATTATAACGTTTATCAAAATTATTTATTTATTAATTCATTTATTAAAATTTTTAAACGCCGCATTTCAAAATGTTGTACTACCCTAATATTATATTATTGATATATATATTTATTGATTTACCTTTTTTTTTCTCATTTATATATTGATTATTATCATATATTGATAATTATTACATATTATTATTATTACTTATTGATTATTATTACTTATTATTATTATTATTATTATTACTTATTGATTATTATTATATATTATTATTATTATTATTATTATTATTATTATTATTATTACTTTTTGATTATTATTACTTATTATTATTACTTATTATTATTATTATTATTATTATTACTTTTTGATTATTATTACTTTTTGATTATTATTACTTTATTATTATTATTATTATTATTACTTTTTGATTATTATTACTTTTTGATTATTATTACTTATTATTATTATTATTATATTTACTTTTTGATTATTATTACTTTTTGATTATTATTACTTTATTATTATTATTATTATTATTATTACTTTTTGATTATTATTACTTTTTGATTATTATTACTTATTATTATTTTTATTATTATTACTTTTTGATTATTATTACTTTTTGATTATTATTACTTATTATTATTATTATTATTATTATTATTACTTTTTGATTATTATTACTTTTTGATTATTATTACTTATTATTATTATTATTATTATTACTTTTTGATTATTATTACTTTTTGATTATTATTACTTATTATTATTATTATTATTATTATTACTTTTTGATTATTATTACTTTTTGATTATTATTACTTATTATTATTATTATTATTATTATTATTATTACTTTTTGATTATTATTACTTTTTGATTATTATTACTTATTATTATTATTATTATTATTATTTATTGATTATTATTATATTTTATTATTATTATTTCTTAATGATTAATATTACATATTATTATTATTATTATTATTACTTTTTGATTATTATTATTATTATTATTATTATTATTATTATTACTTTTTGATTATTATTACTTTTTGATTATTATTACTTATTATTATTATTATTACTTTTTGATTATTATTACTTATTATTATTATTATTATTATTATTTATTGATTATTATTATATTTTATTATTATTATTTCTTAATGATTAATATTACATATTATTATTATTATTATTATTACTTTTTGATTATTATTATTATTATTATTATTATTATTACTTATTGATTATTATTATATATTACTATTATTATTTCTTATTTATTAATATTACATATTATTATTATTATTACAATATTATCACATATTATGATTACTTATTGACCATTATTATATATTATTATTATTATTATTACATATTATTATTATTACTTATTGATTATTATTTTTTTCTTTTTATAAAAAAAAAGTTAATCATTGACTAAATAGAAAAGCTATACTTTTATTTAATTTAATACTTCTTTGTTAATAATTAATATTATACTTTTGAACAAAATATAAAATTTTAGTATAATCAATTTTTCATTATAAAAGAATTTGTAAAAATTTTAATAATTATTTAAAAAAAAAAAAATTATATATATATATATATATATATATATAATTTTTTTTTTTAAATTTTTATATTGTAATAAATATAAATAATAATATAAAACACTTTTTAATGATAATTAAAGAGAATTATATCAATGGTTTTATTAATTATAACTTCTTTTTATTTTATTTTATTTTTATTAAATGGGATTTCGTATTGTAACTATAGTTTAATAAAAGATATTATATTTCATTAATAAATTATTAACAAGATAATAATATTTAATTAATAGTTTTATTAATAATGAAATAATGTATCCAAGTAATTAAACATATAATAATAATAATAATAATAATAATAATAATAATAATAATAATAATAATAATAATAATAATAATAATAATAATAATAATAATAATAATAATAATAATAATAATAATAATAATAATAATAATAATAATAATAATAATAATAATAATAATAATAATAATAATAATAATAATAATAATAATAATAATAATAATAATAATAATAATAATAATAATAATAATAATAATAATAATAATAATAATAATAATAATAATAATAATAATAATAATTGATAATTAACAATCGGATGAGATTTCTATCCTGGGATATCACGGGACTACACGTGATATCTATAAGGCTTTCCCTTAAATGATTATTTCACCCAACCCTGATACTACACTTTGAATTGAAGCATAGACCTTGATGATTGTAAAATTTCCAATCGCTAATGATATACACCCACTAGGGAGGAGTTAATGATTCCGTTCTGATGCTCGTGGTCAATGAAGATATATGTAGGAACGTTAGAAAGGCATCTCCAAGCAGTGTGTAACGATGATTGAGAGTGGCGAAGCTGTTACAGTATGTCAATAACTCATCACCTTACAGTTAATTAATAACTGTATGGCCATATTGGGAGATGGGTACCCATTATGTTTTTTTTTTTTTTCTTTTTTTTATTGATAATTATATTTAATGAAGATATAATATTTATTGAGATATCTATTGTAATTGAACTATTTAAATATTAAAATTACAATCCAAAGTGTTAAAAAAATTTTTAATATAACACATAAGAATTCAATTAAAATTTAATTTATTTTATTAAAATTATTATAATTTTTATAATTGTTATTATTAATATATATTATTAGTATTTTTTATCAATATTAATTATTATAATTAATATTTCTTTGTATTAGTTATGTTTATATATATATATATATATGTTTTTTATTTTTTTTTTTTTTTTGTTTAAACCTAACTAAAATTATATATATATATATATACAATAAGAAGTTTTAGTGATTAAAAGTATAAAACAATTTAAAACAATTTTAAATTTAATATTAGATTCCTCATCCATTTTAGATATTAATATATTATTTCTGTGTAATAAATTTCAATTATTAAAAATTATTAAAAGGTCAAAAAAAAAAAAAAATATATATATATATATATATATATTAAATTGCTTAATCTTTTTTGCTTTTTTAAAGTGGCTATATAATTATATATATATATATATATTTTTACATATGTATATAAAATAAAAAATTAAGCAAATCAAGAAAATGACATATAATAAAATAATAAAATTATTTCTATTAAACTTGATATATTAAATATAAAATATAAAATATAAAAAATTTAAAATACGAACATAACCTGTAAAATATATATGACATTAAAAAAAAAATAAATAGATTTATTATAAAATATTTAACATATTTTAAACAATGTATGATAAGTTACCAGTAAAATTCAAATATACATAAAGTTGATTTTAAGAAGTAACAAAATTTATTTATATAGATCTTCAATATTTCAAGTAACAGGATTGAAATATTAATTATATTCATCATTAAATAATAAATAATAAATAATAAATAATAAATAATAAATAATAAATAATAAATAATAATAAATAAATAATAAATAATAAATAATAAAAAATAAATAATAAATAATAAATAATAAATAATAAATAATAAATAATAAATAATAAATAATAAATAATAAATAATAAAAAAGAGTATTTATTAATAAATAATAAATAATAAATAATAAATAATAAATAATAAAAAAGAGTATTTATTAATAAATAATAAATAATAAATAATAAATAATAAATAATAAATAATAAATAATAAATAATAAATAATTAAATAATAAATAATAAATAATTAAATAATAAATAATAAATAATTAAATTATAAATAATAAATAATTATTATTAATAATAAATTACAATAGATAATAATGTAAAATAATAAATACTAAATAAATATATAGATTAAAATTCAATATATAATTATAAGAATATGAACTTAAAAATCAAATATAAGATAGCACATAACTGAAGTTTCGTTTGGTATAATATAAAAAGAATAATAATAATAATAATCTTTAAAAAACTCTTTTCTGTGTTATTAAAATTTTCTTAGATGTGTATCCCTTTTTTTTTTTTTTTTAAATAATTTGTTATGCAAAATAAAAAAAAAAATTCTTCAATTTAATATATTTTTAATTAATTATAATAAAAATAAAAATGTAAACATTAATGTATTTTTATGTAATTATTATATATTAATTATTATTTATTATTTATTATATACTAATTATTATTTATTAATTATTTATTATCAATACTATTATTAATATATAATGTTTTTATTAATATTTTATTTAACTTTATTTTTCTTTATTTGATTTATAATTAAATATACAAAACATATAAATAAATAAAATATAAAAATAATTATTAATAAATATTAATAAATATCAAAAATAACAAATACATAATAATAAATAAAAATATAAAGAAATAAAAATAATAATAATAATAATAATAATAATAATAATAATAATAAAAAATAGATTGAAATAATAAATAATAAAAAAGTATTTTATATTATTATATAATTTATGAAATTCATAATATATTACATTCATGTAAATGGAAAACACAAAAAACGGCACGAAATTGACTTTAATACTATTTTAATATATAGTTTAAAATTGATATTAAATTTTTTTCAAACTTTGTTACTTAATAAAAATGATTTAAATGATTTATATTAATTTGAGTAACATTTATGGCTGGATGTTTAGAATGCTTTTTTTTTACTTTGATGAAGAATAGTACCGTTGATTACACACGATTTTCATAGGCAATACTTTTCCTTTATTGAAAAGTAATTTAGATCTTTAAAAATAAAATAAATGCTTAGAAATTAAAATTATACCATTTGAAGTTCTAAATGATTATTCAATAAAATAAATAAAATATTCATAGTGTGATATATGTTATATACATTAAAAAAAAAACAGCTCTATTATTATTTATTTGTTCATTTATAATCAAATTAAAAAAAAAATAAATAAAATAAAATAAAATAAAATGAAATAAAATAAAATAAAATAAAATAAAATAAAATAAAATAAAATAAAATAAAATATAATAAAATAAAATAAAATATAATAAAATAAAATAAAATGAAATAAATAAAATAAAACATAATAAAATATTAATAAATAAAATTAATATATACAATTTGAATCATCAAAGCTAAAATGAATTAATGGATTTAACTTATATTAATATTTTCAGTTTTTGTTAATCATCATCATAAAAATTAATTTAATAGTAATTATACTTCTTTATCAATAGATTTTAATTTGTATATTTATTGATTATTTAATTTATAATGTTCTTATTAATATACAAATACTTTTTATATTATATTGTGTAATATATTATTATAATAATAAAATTTGACAATTTATTTATTTTAATTTCATATATTATTGATTAATATACAGTATATTATACAATAAATACTTATTATACTGTAATATATTTTGTTAATTATAATATTAATTTTCTATTCTGTACTATAAAAATAGGCTTATTAAATTGAATTTGAATTTATAATATATTATTATATAGGCAATATAATTAATTAAGATTTAAAAAAAATTCGAATTTTTTATAATAAAATATTAATAATAAATGAAATAAATAAGTAAAAACGAGAATTATATGAATTATATTAATTAAAATTTAGATATAATTCATAATATATAAATGTATAAATAAATAAATTAAGATAATAAAATATATAAATTACAATTAATTATTTATTCATATACTTTTAATAATTCTAATATATTATAATATATTAAAGGAATGAATAATTTATAATTAATTTTGGTTTGAAAAAAAATTTTTTTTTGAATTGTAGTTCAAAAACTATAAATTTTAATTATTAATTAAACAAAACTTTTTTTTTTTTTTTAATATCATTATATATTCACAAACTAAATTTTATTATATATATATAAAATATCTTATTTATTTATTAATTAATTATTATTTACTTATTTAATATTTATTTATTTAATATTAAATATCTATTTACTTATTTAATATTTATTTATTTAATATTTAATATCTATTTACTTATTTAATATTTATTTATTAATATTATTTAATATGTATTTATTTATTTATATATTTATTTACAATTTTGTTAGAATTTAATGAATAAGATATCTTTATTAATTGATTGTGATGACATACCATATAAATTTTAATTAATAATAATATTATTTTTTATTTATTTTTTTTTTCTTTAAAATAATACCTAATTTTTATTAATATTTTTTTCTTCTTATTTAAATGAAAATCTTTTATTTTTTATTGATTCCTTTGATTTATTAAAACTAATATTAAATCTATTATATAATAAATAAAAATAATATAGTTAAATATTTATTTATTATTTTATTTATAGTACATTAAAATTATTTATATTATTAATAAATCAATATTTATAAAAATTGAATTAAATTAATAATTTATTATTCCCAAAAGTTATTCATTTTTCAAAAACGAAAAGTTTTAAATATAATCATATTAAGTAATTAATTATTTAACTTTTCAATAAATCTTATATTCGAGTATATTTCTCAACGGAAAAACATTTATTATATATTTTTTCTTCAAAAAAAAAAAAAAAAAAAAAGGAAATAGGGGAAAAATATTTATATTGAATTGCCAAATTAAAAGAATATATTCAAAAACTTCAATAAAAAATAAAATAAAATTAAATAATAAAAAAAAAAAAAAAAAAAAAAAAATAGAATAAAAACAATAAAATGATAAAGTAATAATAATAATAAAAACTGATTCCATATCAAAAAAAATATACATATATTTAAAAATTAAATTTATCATCAATTAAATATTAATAAAACAATAAAACACAAAACAAAAGTAAAAAAAAAAAAAAAAAAAAAAAAAAATTAAAAATAAAAATACAAATACAAATTCAAAATACAAAATATATTTCAATCTAAAAAGCGGAAAAGAACGACTAAAAAGAAAGCAACACTCCAAAATAAAAATTGTAATCGGTAAAATTAACATTAATAGTGTCTAATAATCTTTTTTTATTTAATAATCATTAAAAAAAGATTAAATATTTATTCAGTAATAACAATCATAAATTATTTAATAAAAACCATATTTATTAAGATAACTTTTTTAAATAAATAAATAAATAAAAAAAGTTATTGATATTTATTAATTAGGTTCACTTTTTTATGCATTCGTAAAAATTTTCAATAATTATAATCATTGTATAATTTTTTTTAAACATAATTTATTACAAAAATAATAACAAAACAAAACAAAACAAAATCAAAAACATAAACAAAAAAAAAAAAAAAAAAACGCAAATATAATAAAAATTGCTCTACACTGGTTTATTTTATTTATGGAAATTGTTATAAATTAACATTTAAATAAAATATTATCAATGTACTGGTAAAATAACACTATTTATATTTAAAAATCATCATAATTGAGATTTCATAAATCTATTAAAGCAATATCCATAAAAAAAATATATATATATCATTAATATATTTCTATTTCAGAAATTTTATTAATATACAATATAAAAGATAAAAAAATTCAAAATTTAAATGAATGACACACTTTCAAATACTCATAACTATAATAAATACATGGATAGAGATGATATAAGCGATTATTCTAGTGATAGCGATAGCTATCAAAGACATCGTAGACCATCAGCTCAGCATAGTAGTCATGCAAGAAGTAGAAGTCGAGGTCGTAGTTATAATAATCATAGCAGAGGTAGAAGGTCACCACGAAGTAGTGATCATTATAGAAGTCGCAGTAGAGGAGGAAGATCCTATCGTTCTTCCTCAAATGATTCAAATAGTAGATATAGTGATGATAGTATACCAAGTGTACCAGAATTACCTGATGATATCTACGAAAAAGTAAGAAAAGGAGGACATGGCCATTCAAAAAGTGATAGAGATAGAGAAAGAGATAGAGAAAGAGATAGAGATAGAGATAGAGATATAGAAAGAGAAAGAGATAGAGAAAGAGAAAGAGATAGAGAAAGAGATAGAGAAAGAGATAGAGAAAGAGATAGAGAAAGAGAAAGAGAAAGGGAAAGAGAAAGAGAAAGAGAAAGAGATAGAGATAGAGAAAGAGCTAGAGAAAGAGATAGAGATAGGGATAGGGATAGAAGGGACAGAGATAAAGATTGGGACAGAGATAGAGATAGAGATTGGGATAGAGAAAGAGATAGGAGAGAAAGAGATGTGGATGGCTATTCAAGAAAACGACATAGTCAAACACGTGAAGATTATTCAAGAAAGAGAAGTTCTGAAAGATATTCTAGATCACTTAGTAGTGATGGGTATTATTATGATGATAGAAAGTATGAAAGCTCTTCAAAAGGAAATATTTCAGATACCTTTTATTCAGAAGATACAGATTTAAACAGTTATCGTAAATATCAGAAAATTATTTATTTTTTATTATTATTATTTTTTTTTAATAACATTATATATATATATTTATAAATATTGTAAATATTATATATAGAACAAAAGAAAAATATTATCATTTAATTTAAAAACTAAAAATATATCTCTAAATTTATTCTAACCTATTAATATTAATATTATTATTTTTATTATTATTATTTTTTTTTTTGTTATTTTTTTTTTTTTTTTTAATAATAGCATCAAAATTTTATGACGATACATTTAATGGATTAAATGATGAAACAATAGAAATAAGTAAATATAAAAATAATAGTAAAGATGATCCAAATGCATTACCACCAAGAATTATAACTGATAAAAAGAAAAAATTAGATAAGAATGATTCATTTATTTCATTTCCAACCTTAAATTCAACAAAATCCGATATATCACCATATATAAATAGTCGTTACGATGATAAATCTTATTCTAGTTCATCAACAGATGCTCATTCCTTAAAATCCTATGGTAATAAAACCTCAGTAGGTTTATCATTTCAAAATCCTATACTAGATTATAATTCTAGATCATTACCCCGTTCACCTAATCATCCAGGAAGTTATGAATATAGCAGTAATTCAGGAACAATGCATTCTCAATCAAGTAATGAATCTTATTTAAGAACAAGTCGTAGTCAATCAAATTTAAGAAAACCATTATTTGATTTTACTAATGATCCATTTGATCCTATACGAAAGGATAGTGATTTTGGTTCACCAAAATCATCACCAAAAATACATCATGCTAAACCCAATATGCCAATTCCTCCACAATCAGGATCACCTTATGCTAATATCAACTATGGATATCCGTCTCCAAAGCAAATGACAAATTCACCACAATTACCTCCTCAATATTATAAAAATTCACCAGTATTAGGTCGTTCAGGAATGAAAATATCACCTGGTACTCCACCGCCTGCTCCTCCACCATCCTATTTACCACCCCAGCCTCCGACCCCGAAATTTAGAAGAAGTAAAAGTAATGGTAATTTAAATAATTCCAAAACTTCACCCTATCTATCCTCAAAATATCCACCACCAATGCCACCGCCAATGCCACCACCAATGCCTCCTTCAATGCCTTCATCTAAACTTGGACATAATAGATCTCCCAGTAGCAGTAGTAATGCCTCCTATAATCCATCATCTTCCATCAGAAATAATATAAGTTCACCGATATTAAAAGGAGGCATGCCATTACGTAAAAAAAGTAATGCCAGTTTAAATATGGATAGAAGACCATCAAATCATGATAATTATATAGTCCCTTCTAATGATATTAAAGATTTAGAATGGCTTATGGATGATTTAATGATCAATATGGAAAGTTTTACAAATTCAGTTATATCTCAAGATAAAAATTTATTCTCGTCACAGCCATTGCCAAATAATGTAATAAAATTTGATCCACAAACGTTTTATTGTCGAAATTGTTCTAAAACTTTAAGCGCACAATACATCACACCTGAAAAACTATGTGTAAAATGTCATCAACAAGTTCAAGCAATATGTGCCTTTTGTTCTAAACCTATTGAAGGTAAAGAAGTTCCAAAAGGTACAAATATCTTTTGTGTTAAAGATTATATTAGCTTATTTGTTCCAAAATGTAAGAAATGTGGACTACCGATTAAAGGTGAAACCGTTTCTGCATTGGGAGGAAAATATCATAAGGGATGCTTTACTTGTGTTTCGTGTGATAAAAAATTTACAGGTAAATCATTCTATGTATTTGATGGACAACCTGTGTGTCGATATCATTTCCATAAAATGAATAATACCATCTGTAAAGAATGTAATGAACCTATTGAAGGTCAATGTATTGATGTTATAGAAGGTCGTTATCACCCAGAATGTTTCAAATGTTGTGAATGTCATGAATTATTAAATATGATATATTATAGTAATCAAGGTAATATATATTGTGAAAAAGATACCATGAGAATGCATAAAGAAAAATTTAGAAATACCAAAAAGAGAACAACTATTAAAAGTTATATTGATAAACCAAAATATTATAATTAAAAAGAATAATAATAATAATAATAATAATAAAAACAATATATAAAATGAATTGTGAAATGAATTGAAATAACTATATATATATAATATATTATATAACATATAATATAAAATATATATTATTTATATATAATAAGAGAATAAAAAAAAAAAATTTTTTTTTTATTTTCTTTTTGTAAAATAACTTTAAATTAATTCTTTGTTTTTAATATTTACCTTTTTTTTTTTTTTTTTTTTATTTTTATTTTTATTTTTATTTTTTTTTTTCCCTCTAGAGAGTTATTATAAAAAACAAATTATAAATTTGCAAATACTATATATATATGTATAAAATGAAAATAATAGTATAATTAAAATTAGAAAATAATTTTAATAAAATAGTAATAAAATATTTAATTTTAAATACATTATTAAATAAATAAAAGTATAAAGTATTTATTAATAATAGATTAAAATTAGTATTTTTTATTTTTTATTTTTTTTTTTTAAAAAAAAAATAAAGAAATAAAAAAAAAAAAAAATTAGATAATTAGTAATATAATATAATAATAGAAGTATTATTTTAAAATAAAAAATAAAAAAAAAAAAAAATAAAATAAAATAAAATAATAATAACAAATAATTAATAAATATAAATTCTATAAATTAGATAAGAACAATCACAAAAAAAAAGATTATACAGTTTATAGTTTTTAATTGTCATTTTTTTTTTTTATTTTTTTATTTTTATTATATATATATATTCATTATTTTAATTATATTACCCTTAAAAAAAAAAAAAAATTATATTATACTATATTATTTATATATATATATATATATATATAAAAAGAAATTAAAAAAAAAAAATAAAAAAAAAAAAAAAATAATAATAAATAAAAAAAAAAAAATAAATAATTCTTTAAATAATAATGATAATATTGATTAAAAAATAATGAAAAAAAAAAACTTTACCTTTACCTTTAAATTTCTTCTAATTTACTATTATTGTAATTATTGCTATTATTATTGATTATAATTATTATTATTTTGAATATTTCATTTTTCTTTTTTTTTTTTTTTTTATATTTTATTTTAAATAAAAATTTAAAATAATTTTTAATTAATATAAAATAATAAAAAAAAAATAAAATAAAATAGAATAAATTTTTTTTTAAATAATGTAATAAAAAAAAATTTTTTTTTTAATCATAAATTAATAAATAAATTAACAAATAAATAAGTACACTTTTTACAAATTTTTTTTTTATATATATACATATATATAAATTATATAAATATATAGAAATAGATATGATGTATATTATTTATTTGAATTATAAAATATTACTATATTTATTCTGAGTTGTAAAATTATTATCATCTATTTTCTAAATAACATATTATAAAGTGAGAAAAGTTGATATGAACTACAACATTAAGTCATAATGGTTTATTATTGTAAAGTAATTTTTTTTTTTTTTTTATTTTATTTAAATTATCTATATATTATAGTTTGGATTATAACATTATATATAATTAAATTTAAAATATGTATTTAAAATAATAGGTAGTATTCATTAATTATACAGTATACAGATAAAGAAATTTTTATAAAAAATAATAAAATTTATTGAAAATTAAACAGACACAATAATTTATTATTACATACATCAAATTATTTAATGTTTTTATGTATATTAGGATTGTTATATTAACTATAGGTTTAAATTTATAGACAAAGTATAACAAATAATATTAGATATTAAATTAGACTTTTAAATATATCTTATCACATAGATATTATATTTTGTATTTTATAATATTATGGTGAAACTCTCTATGAATTTATATGATTTGCTATTGATTTTCATGTACCAATTCTCCATGATGAATTTTTTTTTTGTTTTTCTTATTACAACATAAAAAAAAAAAATACAGCACAAGCATATAATTATAAATACAATTGTCAAATAAACGGAAAAAAAGGATCTATCCTTCTCATAGCATGATCATTTGTATAATAAGGTTTCGTTGTAATTTGGATAACATACCCCCCCCTTGAAAGTCTCGCTGGAATACTCATCGTTTGTGGTGCAATTAATAATTTTTTTACTTTAAAGTTTAAATCATTATTAAACTAACCAAACAAAAAAAAAAGGTAATATAATATAATTTTATAATTAAGCTTTTCTAATAAGAAAAGAAAATAAAAAAAAAAAAAAAGTAAAGTAAGCTAAAAGAAAAATTATAATTATTATTATTATAATTATTATTATTATTATTATTATTATTTTTTTTTTTTTTTTTTTTTTTTTTTTTTTTTTTTTTTTTTATTTATTATTTTTTTTTTTATAAAAAAAAAAAATTTAAAATATGATATTACTTTTTCGAAAAATTAAAATAATAATATTAATTAAAGTTTTTTTTAAAAAATTTA
This sequence comes from Neocallimastix lanati (nom. inval.), assembly GCA_016946835.1. Taxonomy (NCBI): domain Eukaryota; kingdom Fungi; phylum Neocallimastigomycota; class Neocallimastigomycetes; order Neocallimastigales; family Neocallimastigaceae; genus Neocallimastix; species Neocallimastix lanati (nom. inval.). The sequence goes on from JACVTC010000129.1 coordinate 394,351, forward strand.
AAAAAATTTTTTTGTTGTTAACGCTAATATGGCTGGCCATGGTATAGTTCAACCGTTTCTGCATCCATTTTTATTAAGTGATGAAAAATATATGGAAAAACTATATATGAAAAAAAAAAAAAAAAAAAAGTTTTAATTTTACAATAAAAATATATTTAATGATATCTAATTAAACTATTTTATTGTCATTCATTACTATGATTATTTCATACTATAAAATGAAACAATAAACCAATAATATAAAATAAAATAAATATATAAATAAACAATAAACAAAAATAAAAAAAAAAAAATAAATAAATATATAAATAAATAATAATTTAAAAAAATATAAATTAGGAGTAAAATAAATAATAAAATAATTATCAACATATAACTCTTTGTTATTATAAAGAGTTACATTAAAGTAAATATTATTAATGAAATATTAAGTAATTCTTTTCATTTTTATTTGTATTTTACGTTTATTTTCTTTTTTTTTTTTTTTTTTTTTTTTATTTTTTTTTTATTTATTTTTTATTTATTTTTTTATTTATTTTTTTATTATTTTTTATTTATTGAATTTTAATAATTTATTATTATTATTACTTTATTTAATAATTTTTTTTTTTTTTTTTTTTTATATATAATTATTAGTATTATCTTTTTGGCTTAAAAAATTTAGAGAATTATTTACATGTTTATTTCGTAATATATTTTTATGTTAAAAAAAAAATCTATCTATTCAGATTAATTTGTATTTTTATTATTTATTTTCAGGTGTCAAAACCATTAAAATTTATATGATAAAAAAAAAAAGTTTTTTTTTTTTTTTTTTTTTTTTTTTTTTTTTTTTTTATTTATTTATTTATTTATTTTGATTTTTAAAATAAATAAATAAATATATATATATTTATTATATATTATTGATGGATTAAGCAAAGACCCAATAATTCATTTCATCCACTTGATATTTTGTAAATATTTCATTTCTTGGATCAAGGTATATGTCACTTTCATAGTATACTCTTTTTGTTAATTTTTCTAATGATTTGGTCATTTCAAATTCTTGATATTTATTATTAGTATTAATTTTGGTAGGAGTTTCTTTGATAACTTCAGCATTTTCGGCCTTTACCTTTTTGTTATCGGCAGTAACATAGGTTGGATTTTCATTGATGAGCTTTAAGACATCATGTTGATTTCCTAATTTTTTAGAAAGTGAGCTGGCACTCTCACCATACTTATTTTGAATAGTAAAATCAATATCATCTACTTTCTTTATAACATATTGAAGAGTGAGAAAATCTGGTATTAACATAAAGACCATGATAGCAGTATTTCCATCTTCATCTACAGGTAAATTGAAATTACAGTTAAAATGAACTAATGAAACTATAATACGAAGATATTCACTATATAATTCGGTACTGCATTTTTCAGTAGGATTATACATTTTGTTAATAACTAGTGATAATACAGATTCATTCTTACTATTGACGAAATCATAGTTACAATGAAGGGTTTCCAATGAACGTAATTCTGAATTTTTACCCTTTTCAGCTAAATACATTGCTGGGGTTCTTTCATCGTTATCAGCAACGTTAACATTTAAATCTTTACGATTAATTAAATATTTAATAGGTTCAAAAATATCATTCTTACAACAATATAAGAGAGCTGTTTCATTATTTTTATTTAATTGATTAACATCAATTTTTGTTCTTAATAGTTCCTTAAGAGCACTGAGATTCTTTAAAGCATGGAATACTGCATTTTCACCATTTTTATCCACAAGATTTAAATCATCACTTCTGAAAGAAAGAAGTTTAACTGCAATAATTAAATGAGGATTTTTAACAGCATACATTAAAGCCGTCATACCATCTTCATCTTGAATCGTAGTGTTGATATCCATTGTTAAAAGCCATTTAATAACATCTTTCTTTTCATTTTTACAGGCTTTAACTAAAACGTCACTATTTTTCCATTCAGCAAGAACTTTAGAAAAGGTTTCATACTTTAAAATTTTTTCAAAAACACTAAATTTTCTCTTAGTTTGAAGAAGAGCTTTATTTATTTCTTCAACATATTTATTAATATTTTCTGGAGTAGCATTTTCTACTAAATTAGCTTGAACAAGTGTTTTATGACCTTCAATTAACTTTAAGCAATTTTTATTATTTGTTTTTAAACTAGTAATAAATTCAGTTGTAAATTCTTCAAATTCCATTTTTTTTTTTTTTTGTTTTTTTTAATTTTTTTTTATTTTTTCTTATAATTAAAAATATATTAGTTTATTATTATATTATTTTTTTTATTGCTATTATTACTAAAATATTACTTTAAAAAATTTTAATTTTTTTAATTTTATTTTTTTTTTTTTATTTTTGTATTTTATTATGAGAATACTTTTTAAATTATAAATAATTTTTTATTTTTTTTTTTATTTTTTTTTTATTTTTTTTAACCCAATATTAACTTATTATTACTTCTTTCAAGTATAATTATACTTATTTATAATTATTATTTAAATATTTTTTTTATAAAAAATATTCCTATCGAAGTCAAATTGAATAATGGAATGACAAATTCAATAGTATTTATATCATTTATTTTTTTCTATTTTTACTTTTTTTTATTATTTTTTTTATTATTATTATTATTATTATTATTATTATTTTTTTAACACTTCTTTAATTAAAGTTTTACTTTTTGAATATATTATTATTATTTATATTAACAAAATTTAAACCAATTATATTTATATTAATATAATTTAAAAATAAATATATATCAAAAATGGATTAATTAAAAAAAAAAAATGTTAAAATTTTTAATTAAAAATATCAAATTTTAAATATTTTAATTTTATTTATTTAATTATATATAAATTTATTTATTTATTTATCTTATTTAATTATTTTATTCATTTATTTTATTTATTTTTTTATTTATTTATATAATTATTTAATAATATCATACTAAAAAGTATATAATTGTTACCTTTTTATTATTCAACAAAACTACGAATGCAAGTGTATTAATAAAAAATAAAAATAAAAAAATAAAAAAAAAATAAATGATTTAGTTAAATTGACTTTAATTATTAATTGTCAGTCGGTTGTAGATATTTGTCTCTGTATATCATATAAATATTCATAATAATTATTAATATCAATTTATATTTATTATTTTTATATTTTATTAAAAATTTTGATATAAAAATTTTATTTTTATAATATTTATTATTTGTTACTCTTTATTATTGCTAACTAATAATTAATTATTAATTATTATACTCATTTTTATCACAATTATTAATACTGAATAAAAAGTGTTAATATAAATAAATATAAATAAATAAATGAAATAGAATTATTTCTTTATTATTATTATTACTAATTATTTATTATTATTCTATTCCAATAATTCCAATATCAATTAAAGAGTAAATTTTGTTGGATATAACATAAAATCAAATCGATTTAAAAACAAAATTGAATTTAAACATTTATGTATATATTAATGAATCAAACTATTTTACGATATATTATTTTAAAACCTTATTTTTTATTTTTTTTTTTTTTTTTTTTTTTTTTTTTTTTAAAATTACTTATTTATTTAATACATAATATTACATAATAATACATAATAACAATTCATAATAATACATAATATATAATATACTATAAATTCCATATATTATTTATTAAAAAGGAAAATAAACATTTAATATGTTTTAATTATACATAATAAATATTTATTATTTTTTATTTATATTAAGTATTCAAATTATTTATTCTTATGGAATAGATGATAGTTAAACTTTTGAGAATATTACTGTTTATGTTGATTGTAGTAACATTGAAATCATGGGAATATATTGAAGGTTTCTAACTTTACATATTTACATATTTAATATATAGACAAATAATTGATACATATAAAAATAAATTTTTAAATTCATTTAATAAATAAGAATTCATCTGCTTATTTGAATGATACTGTTAGATATTCACATAAGGAATGTAGTAATATTATATTTATGGATATAAATAATACCAATATAACTAATCATTGCGAAAATGCAATAAAGAGAAATAAAATTTTACAAATATTTGAAAAATTCCATTTTAATTTGATTGTGAAATATTCAGTAAATCCATTTCCCTTTCTTAATTCTTCGCCACATATATATTTCATTTTTGAAAGTTATTAAATTTTCACATAAAAGCGACTAATTAATTATGAAATAAAAATAAATACCTGAATTACGTGATTTAATAAACGCCATTATTATTATAAAACTAACTGCGTTGTCAAAATTACAAACTAATGTCCTTTGTAGTCTATTTTATATTATTTAGAAAACGAAGTTATTAATAATAAGAATTCTAGAATATTTATTTATATTATGTTTAATTGCTCCAGATTTTTATAATAATTATAATAAATTTATTTTATCTTATATATTTATAAATAATTGCCCATTTAGATTATTTTAATCCAAAATTTGGAAATATTTATGTTTTATGAACTATTTAAATGAAAATATTTATTTTTAAAAGAACTTCCAATTCAAACAAACAAATAACTAGATAATGTTATAACGTAATATATCGTAAAATAATTATATCTACTTTTAAAACAAAACTTAAACCATTATTATTTAGTATAGAGTTATTTGGCATCAATATTAATATTTGCTATTCTTCTTTAAATAAAGAAGAATAAAGATAGTAATATTAAAATTATCTTATTTAAATTATATATATTAATATATACATTTATATCCAATTTATATCATGACCTTATTATTATTATTATTATTTTTTTTTTTATTATTATTATTATTAATTCTGTGTTTTTTTTTTAAAAAAAAAAAAAATAAAAATAAAAAGTACTTCATTTAATTAATAAAATGAATAAATAAATAAAGATTAAAGTTCGCAATAACTACAACTGTAAAAAAAAAAAAAAAAAAAAAAATCATTATTTATTTATTTTATTTAAATTATTATTATTTACAATAATATACTTGAAAAAATAAAAAAAAAAAAAAAGAACAATTATTCATTAATGTTATTTAATACTTTTTAATAAATAATATTATTACTATAGTTAATATAATTAATAAAATATTATTTATTCTAATAGTAAAGCATGGTTAGTTAATATGTGTTGATTTATATTCGTCAGATTCTAATTTAAAATTTATTATTTTAAGTGCTTTTTATACCTTGATAGGAATTTTTTTAACTCTTATTAAACCATAAAATTTTCATAAACTGAGAAAGAATCAATATTACCATCTTTAAAATACTTTAAAGTAGCATTATCAGTGCATTTTAGGTTTGTATGTATCATTTTAAACGTTATTTCCATCAGTTTTGCGTTATTGAATATTTATAAGAATATAAATTATTTTGCTCCTCTCTATGAAATATTGATTATCTATGCGATCCACAAAACTATCAAAATAACTGGTTAAATGCATTAAGTACAGGCCTCTTTATTACAAATCGGAAATATTTAGATTTATTTAGATTTAACAACTAAATTTCCATAATCTATAATAAAATTTTTTTTAAGGGATCATTTGTTAATTCTTAGTTATTTTATTTACTTAAAATCTATTCGTCATTATTATATGTTTACGATCAAACGTTGCTAGTATAAAACTAATTTCACCACCATCTAACAAGCTAAAATACCTGCTATCATTTGGAAGAAGCCTATTCTTCGGAACCTGTTTGAATCTTTAAAACAAAACTTTTATTTAAATTTAAACCAATATATATACTTTATTAGAATAATAATAATTATTATTTATAGATACTTCAACATTGAAATAAATTTTAAAATTATTCTAAACTAATTATTTTTAAATATTATAAGATATATATTAGCATTATTTTCTATTTAATGAATGTTTCTCAAACAACCTATATTTTAGATTACTTGGCATTTTACCGTAATTTAGATTTTATATTCCACTATCCCTATCACAATAATAATTACTTAGAAGTACCGAGGTAACCATACTGACTACAACTTTTTTTTTTTGTAGGTATATATGGATTTCAACCTTTTTACTTTCACCTTTACTACTGGAATGAATAGTAGGAATCTATCTATCTTAGTAGTTGTTCTTCTGGAATAATAAGTGATTTATACCTGGCAATATATGTACTTTCAGGAATCCGTGAATGATTTTATTAGGAGCCGTATCTATTTTTTTAGTAGATTTTTTTTTTTTTTTTTAGAAGAACTAAATTTCATAGTGATTATTCTTTTATTATTATCTTTAAGGTTGTGGATTTTTTAACTGAAATAGGATTGGTTTCCCAATCTTTTTTTCATTTCATTATAGATAGGGATCATTTAAATGCTTTCTCATGTCGTTGTTGATCGGGTTGGTTTCCAAGTGTTTTCTTATTTCATTGTAGATCGGGTTGGTTTTCAAATCAATTTCTCATTTCATTATAGACATGATCATTTAATTTTTTTTTTTTTTTTCATGTCATAGAAATTTTTTTTGAATTTAAAGTTAATCATCCAAATATGATATTTGAACATTTTTTTTAATACTTTTACTATCAGTGTTAGATGATAATAGAAATAGAATATATGTTTTATTAATTGATAATACTTATGATGATGAAAGTTTTACTAGATTCATTTTTTTATGAAATACTATATGAAATTCCCTGTTTTAAAAAAAAAAAATTTTTTTTTAATATTATATTGTAAAATGTATGTATAGCAATAGTAAATATATTGTTTATAGTAAATTTAATATTTTTATGCATTTAGTTCTATTAACATTTCACTTAACATTGGATAAGTCATCTAATATAAACGATAGATTAATTGTTAACTACATTGCCACCATACTAGATTCTCTGTGGGTAGCATTAATTTAGTCAATTGCAAAAAAAAAAAAAAAAAAAAAAAAAAAAATTATTTCATAGTTATTTATTTAAAAAAAAAAAAAAAAAAATATTTCATCGTTATTTATTTAAAAAAAAATTATAAACTTCTCTATACTGTCAATTTTAAACTATAATACATCGACATAGGAGGTTAGGTACGACTATTTTATTCAATTAAATAAATAGGATTTAAATTCACCATCAAATATTAGCAACTTTTTTTTAAAAATAATTAATAAATGAATTACAACTGGTAAATTTATTTTCCAATAATTATAATTTTATATTTGGTTTCTATGATTGATAGACTTTAAATATAAGAGTTAATATTTAAAGCATATATTACTTAATACGATAATGAATCTATATAATTTATTTAATGAATTTATTATTATATTCCTATGTAATATAGAGCTATCTTTATATATTAAATAGAGTACAAAAGGGGCGGAGTACTTTGTAAATCTAAACCAATAATTCATATTATTTGATTATTTTTTTATTTTTGAGGCTATAATATCAAAATTAAAGCAACTTTTTATTTAAATTTTAAATTATTATAAATTATTATAAAAAAGATTAGTATTTCATACAATTAGGTATATTATCTAATAGAAATTGAGTAGTAGTAATAATAATGATAATTAAATTAATAAAAGGTAATATGTAATTATTTAAAAAAAAAAAAAAAAAAGTTTAATATTTAGGTAATAATAATGTTATAAATATAGTAATAGTAATTATTAAGAGGAAGACATGATAATTATTAATATATAATTTTTAGTAGTCTACCTAAATAAGTTGTTAATAAGATTATTAGCAACAATGATAAAAAAAATGTTACTTATTATATGTAATAATATGCAAATAAACTTTAAAAACCCCAGAAGAATCCGTTATGCAATACTGCTAACGGAAACAAGCGAGAAGATCAAGCACGGAACGCAGTGGAGCTGCGTAGAGCTGTCGAGATTAGTTGGGAGTGAGCAGTATGTAGTAACCAAACAAATTCAAAAAAAAAAAGTAAAATAAAAAATAAACGGGTTTTTAAAGTTTATTTACATATAGTTTTTGCATAGTTTTTGTATAAAAACCATACCATTTTGACACTTATTGATATAGGCTTCCGAAATATTGAATTATCAACACATATTTTGAACATATATTTGTTATAAAAACCTGTATGTTTATTTTAATAATTGGAAGCCTATATCAAATATGATCAAAAACAGCAATGATTATATATAAATGATATAGTTTTGAAAGTTCAATTAACGATACAACTTTGATATATATTCAATTAACAAATATAGCAAAGTTGTTTAACAAAATCATATAACTTTTATAATTAATTTGAACAATATAGCTATTATGTTTATATAAACTATATGGTTTTATAGTTAATATTAGCAATATATTCATATATTTATCAATTAACAACATAGCTTTTTTGAACATTAATAATAATAATATAAGCATATATTGCTAATATATGTATATTTATGCTATGATTATGCTAAAACTATGCATATATATTTTATTTATTTTTTTATTTTATTTTTATTTTATTTTTTTATTTTATTTTTATTTTATTTTTTTATTTTTATTTTTAGATGAAAATGGTATAGTTTTTAGCATAGTTTTAGCATCAAACACCTATGTTGTTCATATATTAAAAATAAAAATAAAAAAAAAAAAAAAAAAATTATATTAAAGCAGTAGATAATTAATATTAAAATTATAAAATCATTAAATTTTAAACTTTAATAAATAGATTAATTATTTAAATAAATTTGTTTATTATATTTATTGAATTATAATTCTAATAAGGGAAATAATATATATAATTTATATTCCAAATTGTAAAGAAAGGTCAGTTTTGATTTAAATTCAATATTCAGAAAATTAAATTTTAACTTGACTCAAAATTAATTATGGAATTAACCACTAATTTAAATGTTTAAAAATAATGCCTAGAGTAGATAAAAGTTTTAATTGATAGTAGTTCAAGAACTAGTAGAATATAAATTTTTTATAAAATCCTGTGTAAGTAATAAAAAGTTTGATTTTTATCATTTACATTTAGTATAAAGTATGTTTTATTATTTCTTTATGCAGAAAATGATATAAATTGAAGTATTTTATGAAACTGTGTTTCAGAGATTATTTTCAAATTTTTATTTTAAAGCAAGGATTGAAATTTTTTATGAAAATAGAACATTTTTCTATGTAAATACTACTGCATCCTCAACTCTTGGTGGTGTGATAAGATACTTCAAATCTTTTTACATGTAAAAAAAAAAAAAAAATTTATTTAAATATCACAATAAAATAAATAAGTAATAAGGCTATACAGGTAGGTCACACCTGTAGAAATATCAAGTAGGAGTAGTTGTAAATCGAAAAAAAAAAAAAAAAAAGATATATACTAATTGGAGAGACAAGTATAAATTTAATAGATAACGGTGCCAATGTCTCTACTTTAAATATAAAAAAAAAACGTAAAAGAATGCTATCCGTTCTCAAAAAATACATCATAATATGAATGTTCTTGTAGTACAAGATAATAATAATATATTTTTACTATAAAAAATTGATGATTTCTTTGAATTAAATTGGTTCTGCTGATAAATGGATTGTTTTTTTTTTTTTAGATGAGAATGATATGTACAATGATAAAAAAAAATTAAATAAAAAAATGAACTTAAAAAAACACTTGTGCTAAAAAAAAAAAAAAAAAAAAAAAAAAAAAAAAAAAAAAAAAAAAAACTTAAAAAAGTACTTGTGCTAAAAAAAAAAAAAAAAAAACTTAAAAAAACACTTGTGTTAAAAAAAAAAAAAAAAAAAAACTTAAAAAAACACTTGTGCTAAAAAAAAAAAAAAAATGATGATGATGATGATGAAAAATTCCTTCAACTGAGGGACCATAATCTAAAAATTCTGGTTACTGTCTTGCTTCTCTGAAGCTTTTTAGGTTATCCCGTGTTACCAGGTTTGTTACCACCTATCCAGTATGGTATTAAAAGCAATGAATGGTTGTAGTATACTCGACTCACCTGAAAATCCACTGTCGTCACACTTAACTTACTTCCAGCTCTCAATACTATGAAACTTATTATTACTTGTATACAACTCAACAGAAAAGCAACTGGCATGTTGAACACTCTTTTTTTTTCCGAATCCTAAATTTTTTCATCTTCGTCAGCTTAATGTATGTGATTAACTCTACCTATTCTCTATTGAGATTAATTTCCTATACCTCCTCCTCCCCCCCATAATGGTCATTTCCAACTTGAAATTCGATGATACTAATACACACACAGTATTATGTTTTCTGATGATGAACTTTTAAAACTTTTTAGTTTTAGAGTGAATGGGGGGTTGATAATAAGCACAATTTTCTATTGTAATGGCAATTATTCATCGAATCACCGAAATCACCAATATATATACAGACAAGGGTATTGTAGGTTTTTTTTTTTTTTTGGTCGATTTTTACACTTTAGATTTTAACTAAAAAAAAGTAGTAACGAAATTTTATATTATGAAATTCTTCTCTTAAAATCAGTAGTGGAATATAAAATTTTTATTTGATACTTGTTTATAAATTGGTGACAGTGACCATAGATTATATTGATTATATATCATTTGATAGTTCAAAAAAGATTAAGATTAACTATCATTAAAACATAGGTCGTATAAAATAAAATTACTTTCACCGAAAAAATGATGTATTTATTGTAGATAGCATTAAAAAAAAATGGTATCACAAGAAATATTTTTTACACTATGTTTTAAAATAAATAAATAAATAAATAAATAAATATATATATATATATAAATATATAAATATATTAAACTGATAATTAATTCAAAGTTTTAATTATTTAATTTAGTGTCATTTATATAAATAAAAAACGTGGCGTTAATAGAGGCTTGATCATACAAACTATTAATAGCTCACGTGAACAAATTTTGATATGTCTTATAATATGATTTTATCTTAATTCTATTCTATTCCTTCAACAATGAATAAACAAATGAATAATTATTATTTATTTATGATAATAATAATGATGATGATGATAATCTTTTTTTAATAAATACATAATTATGATATTTTATTATTGTTTTAAAAAGAATAATTATTATTCTTAAAACATTAAAAGAACATTATTATTATCATTAATATTATAATTATAATAGTTAATAATTAATAATTAATAATAATAATAATAATAATAATAATAATAATAAAATTAATAATCATGATATTACTATTAATTTAATTATTTTTAATTATATCCTATTGAAAATTCATTTAATAAAATAATAAAAATTAATAAAAATTTTAATTTAATAAAAAAAAAAAAAAAATATTAATATTAAAAAAAAAAAAAAAAAGCTTATGAAAATGATGACAATTAAAAATAAAAAAAAAAATTTTTTTTTTTTTTTTGAAAAAGTTATCGTGTATTTCTTTTATTTTTATTTCTTTTTTTTTTTTTTTTATTTATTATTTCTTTTTTTTATTATTATTATTATTTTTTTTTCTTTATTATTATTTTTCATTTTTATTTTTTCATTATTATTTTTTCACTTCTATTATTTCATTATTATAAATTTTCATTATTATTCTTTTTATTACTACTTCTATTATTATTATATATATATATAAAATATTTTTTTTTTTTTTATTAAATAATAATAATAATGTTTGATAAGAGTGACATCACACGTAATGAATTTCAACTGACCAGAGGTCAAGCTAAATGTGGTTATGACTGGTGGTGGCATTCGTTTACGGGTAGAAATGAGAAGACGGGTGAGGAAAAACCATTTTTTATTGAATTTTTTGTATGTAATCCAGCCTTAAGTGATGGGGGAGATAGGCCTATTTTTGGACAATTAAAAGAAAATAGAGAAAAGGGAATAAAACCATCCTATTTAATGGTAAAAGTTGGAGCTTGGGGGGAAGATCATGCGCAGCTTCATCGTTTTTTTGGATGGAATAAGGTGATGGTGAAAGGAAAGGCGCCCTTTTCCATTGAAGCAGAGGATTGTTTTTTAAGTGAGCGAGAAACCCATGGCCGTGTTGTCATTTCAAAAGAAGAAGCCACTGCCCATCCAGAGTATATGTGTGACTCAGGAACGATGGAATGGAATTTAAAGATAGAAAAAAAGATTCCCTTTAACGTAGGCTACGGGGCCTCAAAGCTTTTCCGTTTCCTTCAACTTTTTGAAATGTTTTGGCATGCCGAAGGAATGAAAACGACTTATGAAGGTGAGGTAATCTATAACGGAATAAAATATATTGTTAAAAAAGAAAATTGCTATGGCTATGCAGATAAAAATTGGGGAAAGAACTTTACCTCACCATGGGTATGGCTTTCCTCCAATCACTTGGTCAGTAAGATAACCGGTAAAAAATTAGAAAACAGTGTATTTGACATTGGCGGAGGACGACCAAAGATAGCCTTTATCTCTCTTCCACGTAAACTCCTCTCTGCCTTCTACTATGAAGGTCGATGTTTTGAATTTAATTTTTCAAAATTTTGGACCATGACACGAACCCGCTTCACCGGTTATGAACAAGAAGATAAGATTATATGGCATGTGGAACAAAAAACATGGAATACTCAAGTGGTGGTAGATGTGGAATGTCTAAAAAAAGATATGATTCTCTTCAACTATGAAGCCCCCACAGGTGAGAAAAGGCATACACGTTTATGGAATGGAGGTAATGGTGTCGGTACCATAAAATTATATCAAAATGGACAATTAATTGATGAAATGGAAGCTAAAAACATAGGTTGTGAATATGGTGAATTTGATACGTACGGACCTTATCAAAATACGCTTGACATGCAAAATGATAAAAAAAATATTTAATAATATATTGTTATTTTTTTTTGTTTTTAAAATTTCAATTTTAAAATTAAAATTAAAAAAAAAAAAAAGAAAATTGAATTCAAGATTATTAATGAAAATTAAAATTTATATATATATCAATATATATGAATTTTAATGAAAAAAAAAAAAAAAAAAAAAAAAAAAAATAATATCATAAATAATACTATTAATAGTATATGAAATATATGAGTATAAATTTAAATATTAATCTCTTTAGAGAAACATTATGATTCATCTGTGAATATTATTATTTAATAATTAAAATAAATTTTAAGTAAATTAAAAAAAAAAAAAAAAAAAAAAAAAAAAAAAAAAAAAGAATATATATATATATATATAATTTCAATTCAATAATAAAGAAAAGAAAAAATAAAAAGAAAATATATATAAATTATATAGTGAAACAAATAAAATATAAATAATAACATAAAAAGTAAATTTCAAAATCAAATAGAAAAAGAGAGATGGTAAAATAAAATAAAAATAAAAAATAAAAATAAAAATAAAAATACTTATTTGTAGGTAATTGTAATTGCAATTAAAAATATACAATAAATAGTATTATACATATAGATAATTATATGTATAATATATACAATATTCGAAATATAAATAATATAAATAGGAGAAATGATTATAAATAATAATTAGGTCAAGTATCCAGTGTTATAATTATAAAAGTAATATTTGATATTTATTTTAATTTAAAATATTTTATTCATTTCTTATAATAATATTAATGGTAGTAACAACCGACATTCCCTGCATGTAAAAAAAATGGAAATGAAGACTTTGGTTAAATATTTAGTAGAACATGAAGCAGATATCTCTATGTCCAATAATGAAGGTAAAACACCATTATTTTCTGCATGTAAAAAGTGGAAAAAGAAGAATTAGTGAAATATTTAAATGAACTTAAACTTAATATAAATAAATAATTAAATAAAACAAAAATAAAAATAAAAAAAAAAAAAAAAATTAATAAATATACACTTTTCAAAAAAAAAAAAAAAAAAAAAAAAAAAAAAAATTTTTTTATTTTATTTTAGTATTATTCTTTTTTCAATTTAAACAGTTAAACTTTGTTATTTACTTTTATTAAATAATTTTATTTATATGTTTATTTAAATTTAAAATTTTTATGTGAATTATTTAAGATTATCACAATCATAAATAATTTATAAATTTTTGGTATTATAGGTTTATACATTAAATTTATATATATATATATATATATATTTTTATTTTTTAAAAAAAAAAAATGAATATTGATGCTATCATTATTATTCTTAAAAATATATTAAAATATGAAATAATAATGATATAAAAACATATATATATTTTTAAAAAAAAAAAAAAAAAAAAAAAAATATTTGAAAATTTTTTATTAATGATATTGGTTTTAAAAATTTATTTAAATAACAAAATAATACTAATAATAATAATAAATAAATAAATAAATAAATAAATAAATAAATAGGCAATATATATAGATATATAGAGTAGATAAATTTTTAATTATTGGGATATTAATAAGAGTACTTTCTTTCATTTGTACCTTTATAATACTAGTAAAGACCGCAAGCGTGTCATATTTCCATTTTTAAAAAAATGGAAATATGACACGCCTAACGGCCTAATAATAAAACATTTTCAACCTTTAAAGAAGCTGTAATGGAAGTTTAAAAACAATGAAATGAATTCCCGATGATAAAACGAGTATTGTTTCACTTTTATTACATTCATTTTTAATTTTAAGACCTTTTTTTTTTTTTTTTTTTTTTTTATTTTTTTTTTATTTTTGGTTTTAATTAAAATTTGAATAAAGTTATTCCTTTCAAAAAAAAAAAAAAAAAACATATTGATTAAGATTATCATTTGAATTTATTATTAGAAAAAAAAAATTTTTTTTTTAAAAAAAAAAACCTCAAAAAAAAAACAACATTAGAAATTCTAGCTAGCATTGACTTATTTTTCCAAAAAAAAAAAAAAAAAAAAAGGTAGCCTCTACCCCATAAATTAATTAATGTAAATTAGAGATTAAAATAATCCTCTATGATATAATTAATTAATTAATTAACAAAAAAAAAAAATAAAAAAAAAAAAAAAAGACAACAATAATTATTTTCGAAAATAAATATTACTAAAAAAATAAAAAAATAAAAAAAAAAAAAAGAATATTAAAAAAAAATATATATATATATATAAAACAGTTCAAAAAAATAATTTAAAATAAAATAAAAACTCTTTTCTCTTTTTTTTTTTTTTTTTTTTTTTTTTTAATTTTTTAATAAAATTTAAATATAATTATTGTTTATCTCATTTATCATTAATATAAAATATATATAAAATATATATGTACATAAAATATAATAATAATAATTTTCATTATTTTTTAATATTTATATAAATTATTTTTTTTAAAAAAAAATATAAATATATATATATAATTATTTATATATAATTATTTATATATTTATTTATTAATTGTTTATTGTTTATTGTTTTGTTTTGTTTTGTTTTGATTGTTGGCTTAAATATAATTTAAAATGATTCTTATATATATTATTTATTTATATATTTATAGGATATATACAAAATATAATTAAATTTATCTTTAATTTTTAATCATTAAAAATGGTTTGAAATAATTTAAAAAAAAAAACAACCGTTTACGGTCATTTTTTCTAAATAATTTATTAACTTTTATTTATTTATTTATTTATTTTAAACTTTTTTTTACTTTTTTAGAAATTAGAAAATGATAATTAAAAATTAATAAATAAATATTTAAATAAATCTATTTAGATTCATATAATTCTAAATTATAATTTTATTAATTATTATTATTGTTGACTGCACTCATAATTTAACTATATATTTAATTTATTTATTTATAGTATTTATTTATATTTATGTGTATTTATTTATTTATATTTAATGATTACTTAAATGTATTATGATCTATCGTCTTGTATAAATCTATGTTAATTATCTTTTAATATTTATTTAATTAATTTTTAATTTATTTTATGTTATGGAAAACGCATGTTGTAACATGTGACTTTATTACTTATTTAAAGCCGAAAGATAGATCATACACTTATTTCCCTCGTATACCATATTCCATAAGGAATATTATTATAGATCTAAATTTAATAAAGCTAACAGATTAAGAGTCTCAGTTGACTCATATCATTTATTATTAAAAGTACTTAATTAATACGCTTCACCGCTTCGAAATCATGCAAGACTTTAACTTAGCTAAGGACCAACGCCTCCATGGAAAATCCAACTTTAATGAGTGGAAATTCCTTATTGACAATGCCGCTAAACGTCAAGGTATTAAGGAATTCATGGAAGTCGACGTCGTTGGAAAACTTAATGATGTAGGTTTTAATTACAACCCCAATGTCAACGATGTTATCAACAAAGTAATTACTAAATTAATTACCAAAATGTTACCGCAAGCTCCTGCCGCACCTATTCGAAACAATGCTGAGGTTAATCGAAACAATAATGTTGATATCAATACTCAGCTAACTAACTTTTTTGGTAATCCTCTTAATCATATCAGATTAGTTGAGGAAGCAGAAAGGATCGATGCTGACATGATACTCATGATCAGTAAGAATGTCGATGATTCTGTTTTAAGAGAAATCAGCAGACTTAATAATGGTTTCCGTATAATGGAAAGACTCAAATCAAAATATGGAAATTCAAATGCTGATATGGAATACTGGCTTAAAAGATTAAGAAGTATTAAAGCCAGAGATAGAAATCAAATCATCGAAAAGCTAGAACTTATGAAAGAAACTTTCGATGATATGGAAGAACAACATGTGGAGATCACTGATAAGGAAAAATTAAAATATCTCTATAACGTACTACCGGATGATTATAAAAATATCATTCAAATTAATTTGAATAGTGACCCTAATGTATATATTAATAATCTCAAAAGTTTTATTTATGCAAAATCTTACCTAGAAAATTGGGAAGATAACAAAACCATTGAAAAAGATGATCCAATGGATCTAGATTTTATCAGTAGAGGAAGAAGAACTAGTAATTCCTCAAAGAAAAATGAACACAACAATCATAATAACAAAAGCTCTAACTCTAAGAAAAGAGGAAAGCAAAATGGTAACCAATATAACAATAATAATAAAGATAATAGTAAAAAAGACAATAATAATAAATCATATTGCCACATTTGTGAAGTTAAAGGACACTCTACCAGAAACTGCATATATAATATGAAGACGAAGTCAAATCATAATAAAGGGAGGCAAGAAAAGCTTCAAGTAAAGACCACATTAAATGATCATCCAAAGAAGTCTTTACATTTAATAAGTAAAATTTCTGATCCAGACAGTGCCAGTAGTTATGACGATAATTTTGATTTTGAAGACGCAAGGGCACTGATAGAAAAACAAGAAGAAATAAACATTAACAATAAGGTTAAATTTTCTGGATTAATTGAATACGTGAATGATAGTTCTATTATTCCAAAGGAGATAACAATTCCTAATAAAAAAGAGGAATTATATGTAAACAACATCAATTATTATGAAGAAAATGATAAGACTAGTGAATGGTTATATGATACTGGTGCTGGAGAACATATAACTAATGATTTTAATTTGCTAAATAATTTTATTCACTGCAAAATAAAGTTAAGATGTGCCAATGGGACAATGTGTAGCTTCGAAGGATATGGTACTTACGAATGTTACATTAATGGAATATATGTACGACTAGACAAGGTATTATATTCAAAATCTGCAACTAAAAATCTTATTAGTGGAATAGAACTGGCCAAAATAGGATATAGAGTCATTATTGACACTGATGATTATACACGTGGTAGATTTAACTTATGGGGTCCAAATAATGTATATATAGGAACTTATTATTCTACAAATGATAATCAATTCTTAGTAAATACTTACAAGATTAATAAAAACTTTGAAGAAAAGGATAAAAATATTATGGCTTTAAACGAAGTTGATGAAAAAAGCCTTGAAATTTGGCATAGAAGACTAGGTCATTATTACCTAGAAAACATAAACAAATATCTAAGTTTACACCAAATAAAAACTCCTAAATGCATAGAATGTAAAGTAGCTAAAATGTCAAGGAAATCACACGGAGGAAAAACACCAAAAGCTACGAAAATATTAGAAATAATACATTCAGACATTTCAGGTCCATACAATTCATCTATCAATAATAAAAAATACTTTATTACATTCATGGATGAATTCTCAAGAAAAGTATGGATATATACTTTAAAATCTAAAGCCGAAGCCCCCGAATTAATTGTGGAATTCTTCAAGTACTTAAATAACCAATTTGAAGAATATAATATTAAAATATTTAAATCAGATGGAGGAAAGGAATTTAAAAATAAAACAGTTAATAAATACTGTAAAGAAAATGGAATAGAAAAAACCTATTCTCCTCCAGGTTGTCCTGAAGTAAATGGAAAAGCTGAAAGAATAAACAGAACTCTTAGAAATTCAGCTAAAACTCTTCTATATTGGGCAGAATTATCAGAAAACTTTTGGAATTTCGCCATAAAACAGGCATGCTACATATATAACTTAATTCCCCATTCAGGAAATAAATTTTTAATACCCAATGAAGTATTTTACAACAAAAAGGTAGAGTTAAAACATTTAAAAACCTTTGGTTGTGTGTGTTATTACAGGGATGATACACAACACAAATCAAAATTTTTACCAAATGCTAAGAAGGGCGTATTCTTGGGATTTGATGATAAAAAATATTCATATATTATCATGGATATTGAAAATAATAAAATACATTATACTAACGATGTAGAATTCGTTGAAGAAGAGCCTAGTAAACACAAATACGAAACAAGCAATTATAAAGACTCTTACTTCTCATTTATGAAAGACAACAATAGAAAAGATATGAATCCAGAAGATAATATTATAAATGAAGATAATAATATAA
This sequence comes from Neocallimastix lanati (nom. inval.), assembly GCA_016946835.1. Lineage (NCBI taxonomy): Eukaryota > Fungi > Neocallimastigomycota > Neocallimastigomycetes > Neocallimastigales > Neocallimastigaceae > Neocallimastix > Neocallimastix lanati (nom. inval.). The sequence continues at coordinate 413,169 of JACVTC010000129.1, forward strand.
ATGAAGATAATAATATAAATGAAGATAATAATATGAACAATGAAAATAATTTTAATGGAAGAAACATCTTAAATGAAGAAAACATTTTAAATGAAAATATTAATAATGAAAGGACTACTAATACAGAACATAAAAGTAATTACATTAAAAATAAGCATGTCAATAATATATCGTTAAATGAAGAAAATCAAGAATTTGATAATAAAGATATAAACCAGAAAAATAACCATAATTTAAATAAAGATGTTGAAATTAATTCTAAAATTAATCCTGAAATTAAAAATAAAAATAATTGTGAATTTAAATTGAAATTCAATTTCAACAATGTTGACAAAAATAATTCTGAAAATAATTATTTGAATGAGATAAATAGAAATTTAGAAATAATAAATAAAAATTATAATAAAAAGTTTAGAAATAATACTAAGAATACCAATTTTAATTCTAACATTATTGAAAAATATAAACCAGAAGATCCTGCTTACGCCGCCTCAACTTCCAGCAGGAACAAAGGAAAAGAAAAAATAACCGAATTTGAAAATTTTGATAAAAATAAAATATTTTTAAATAATGAAAAATCAAGCCAAAATTTACAGAATTTTACAATAAATAATAATAATATGAAAAAAAATTTTAATAATAAAAATTTTTCAAAAAATGATGAAAAAATTCAAGAAAATCTATTGGCTGAAGCAAAATCACATTCATATCATATCAAAAAATTTTCAAATAATTCAATAATTTCAAATAACACTAATGAATCACATATTACATATGACAACAATAATGATTCACATAAATCTATTAATAATTCAAATAAATCAATGAATATCAAAAATTTTCCAAAAAATGATCAAAATTTTATTAATAAAAATTTTTTATCGAAAAATAATAAATTAATTCAACAAAATTCAAAATCCAGCGACTCTATGAAGAAAAACTATAATTTCTCCACTCCTACAATAGATATCAATAATATTCCTTCAGATAATAAAAATACGGTAATGGAAAATCTTAAAAATATAACTCTTCCATATAATTTTAATCAGAATTTACCTTTAATAACCGATTCTTCAACCAACCAAATTTCTCAAAAAACAGACGAAATTTCACTTACTAATAATAACGAAATAAATAATAAATTTAACAACAATAATATAGTAAATAAAGAAAATTATGCCCACAAATCTCTTATAGATGCATCAAGTGTTATTGATTTTAATAAAGATGAAATTATGGATGACATTGTAGCCAATACAGAATATGGCAATATCCATAAAAGACCACTTAGTCCAAAATATAAAGAGACTGCACCTACTAATATTAGTTCTCGTAGAAAACTAGACCAAATCAACGACATTATTATTGCTTCTATATTTTGTCACATTCCTAATACGTATGAAGAAGCAATAAACAGTGAAGACAAAAATAACTGGATTGAGGCTATTAATGATGAACTTAATAATCTTTATTCTAATAATATTATGACTTTTGTTAAAAATGTACCTAAAAACAAAAACATCATTACCACAAAATGGGTTTTCAACACTAAACGTGATTCAAATAATAATATTTATAAATATAAAGCTCGTTTAGTTGCTCGTGGATTTAAACAAAAATGGGGAATCGATTATGAATTAACTTATTCTCCTACTCTAAACATTGATGGTCTTAAATTAATATTCGCTATTTCTGCTGCTCTTAAGTGGAATATTTTCCAGCTAGATATAAAGGCCGCTTACCTTAATGCTCCGCTTGATAAAGATATTTATACTACTATTCCTAAAGGCGATACGCGCTTTGGGCGGGGATATTGGAAGCTCAACAAAGCTTTGTATGGCCTTAAGCAATCTGGTAGACAATGGTATAATACCATTAGAAAATTCCTAATAAAAAATGAGTTCATTCAAATTAAATCCGAACAATGTATTTTCAAATTTACAAAAAATAATATAACAAAATGCATTATCGGCTTATACGTGGACGACATGGTCATCGCTGGAGAAAACGAATACATTAAACAAATAATAAATAAAATAAAATCAAAATTTAAAATATCTAAATGTGATCCAATTGAATACATATTAGGAATTGAAGTAAAGAAAGAAAATAATTCATATATTATTTCACAGAAAAATTTTATAAATAATATGTTATATAAATTTAATATTGATAATACAAAGAAAAGAAAAACACCATGTACTGGTGATAATAAAATATCAGAAAACAATAAACCTTTCGATAAAACAATCTACAAAAGCGCAATAGGTTCCTTAATATACCTTTCGAAATGTACTAGACCTGACATAGCTTTCGCTGTAAATAAAGCTTCAAGAAAATGTGAAAATCCAACTATATCGGATTGGAACAAAATAATAAATATTCTAAAATATATTAATAGTACCAAAGAATTTAAGATAGAATATAATGGAAAGGGGGAGCTTGTTGCATATACCGACTCTGACTTTGCCGGCTGTTTGGAAGATAGAAAATCTACCTCAGGAGGAATAATACTTATGGGAACAAGTCCGATATGCTGGTTGTCCAAGAAACAAACAAGTGTTGCTACGTCTACTGCTGAAGCAGAGTACATAAGCACTTCCGAAAATATAAAGAAAATATTATGGATTAGAAATATAATAAAAGAAATTTTAAACAAATGGATAACTGTTAAAATCTATACAGATAATCAAGCAAGTAAGAAAATAATGGAGAACGGAGAAATAAATACAAAATTAAAGCATATAAGTGTAAGATATCATTTCAACAGGGACAATATTGCAAAGAAGAAAGTAAAATTAGAATATATTGATACTGAAAACATGCTAGCGGACATATTAACCAAGGACTCAAATGGACCAAAGATACAAAAATTTACAAACAACATTTTTATCTAAAAATATTATTTGAGGGGGAGTGTTGACTGCACTCATAATTTAACTATATATTTAATTTATTTATTTATAGTATTTATTTATATTTATGTGTATTTATTTATTTATATTTAATGATTACTTAAATGTATTATGATCTATCGTCTTGTATAAATCTATGTTAATTATCTTTTAATATTTATTTAATTAATTTTTAATTTATTTTATGTTATGGAAAACGCATGTTGTAACATGTGACTTTATTACTTATTTAAAGCCGAAAGATAGATCATACACTTATTTCCCTCGTATACCATATTCCATAAGGAATATTATTATAGATCTAAATTTAATAAAGCTAACAATTATAATATTTATTATTTATTATTTATTATTTATTATTTTTAAACATAATAAAAAATTATAAAAAAAATTTTTTTTTTTTAAAGTAGTATAAATAACAATTAAAAAAAAAAAAAAAAGAAAAATTTAAACCTTAAAAAAAAATAGTTGCGGTCATTTGACTGAATAAATGATATTATAAATATAAATATAAATATAGATATAAATATTAAATAATAAAAATAATAATTATAAAAAAAATATAGATATATAAATATAGATATAAATATAAATATTAAACAATAAAAATAAAAATAAAAATAATTATAAAATATATATATTTAAAGTAATTATTAATTAAAAATGAATATTTAAAAAAATTTAGTTCAAATAATAATTATTAACAAATTTTAATAAAATTTTTTTTTATTTATTAAAAATGATCAAATTCATATTTTTATTTTAATTATAATTTATTTTTAAATAAAAATTTATAGAATCATTGAAAAGATTATAATAATAAAAAAAATTTTAAAGCATCATTTACTAATTTTAAAATTTAATATTTAATTTCTATTACATGTATATTCATACTAATTATTTTTTTTTTAAAAGAGAAAAAAAAAAAAAAAATATATATATATATATATATATAATTAAACTAGTTTTATAAACTTTTAATAAAAATAAGAAAAAAAATTTTTTTTTTCTTCTTTCTTTATATTTGAAATTATTGAATTGAGAAATATAATAAAAAATTAAAAAGAAAATATAAATATTTTTTATACAACATCATGAATCATGAATCATTCCTATAAAATTACGTATAAATAATGAATAAAGAATGAATAAAGAATTTTATAATGATATATTTAATGATATTAAATTAAACATTAAATAGAATGTAGAATGGATAATATAAAAATATATATATTAAAATAATGGTTTTGAATAATTTTTAATATTTAGAAATAATATAAAATAATAATTAATAAATTATAATTAATAAATTATAAATAATTAAATATTAAATATTAAATAAAATATGAAAAAATAAAAAATAAAATGAGATACGGTCTTTTTCATAATAAAAAAATGATTTAATTTTTTTTTTTATTATTATTATTATTTTTTTTTAATTTATTTAATTATTATTATTATTTAATATATTTAGATATATATCATTTGTTCAGTAAATGACTACAAACTTAACTTCTTTTTAATTGTTATTAATACTATTTTAATTTAAAAAAAAAAAAGAGGGTTTGTTTTTTTTTTCTTTATAAAAATACTTTTTTATATTTTTTATTTATTTTTTATTTTTTTATTTTTTAACTATTTTTTTTTATTTAATTTTAATTTTATTTTATTTTTTTTTTTATTTTTAATAATTTCTTAATTTTTTTTTTAAATTATTATAAATATATAAAATACATACAAAAAAAAAAAATAAATTTTTTTTAGGTAAATTAAAATGACCGCAACAGCCAACCAACCATGAAATAGAAATTTTTAAAATTTAATTTTTCTTTTTCTTTTTTTAATAAAAAAGAAAAAAACAATAAAAAATAAACAATAAACATTAATTGAATAATTAAATAATTGAATAATATATAATTAAATAATAAATAATAAATAATAAATAATAAATAATTGAATAATAAATAATAAATAATAAATAATAAATAATAAATAATAAATAATAAATAATAAATAATAAATAAATAAAAAAAAATAATAAATAATAAATAATTGAATAATAAATAATTGAATAATAAATAATAAATAATTGAATAATAAATAATAAATAATTGAATAATAAATAATAAATAAATAATAAATAAATAATAAATAATAAATAATAAATAATAAATAATTAAATAATTGAATAATAAATAATTGAATAATAAATAATAATTAATAATTAATAATATATTTGAATAATAAATAATTGAATAAAATTGAATAATAAATAATTGAATAATAAATAATTGAATCATAAATAATAAATAATAATTAATAATATATTTGAATAATAAATAATTGAATCATAAATAATAAATAATAGATAATAAATAATTGAATAATAAATAATTGAATCATAAATAATAAATAATAGATAATAAATAATAAATAATAAATAATAAATAATAGATAATAAATAAATAAATAAATAAATAATAAATAATTGAATAATTGAATAATAAATAATAAATAATTGAATAATAAATAATTGAATAATAAATAATAAATAATTGAATAATAAATAATTGAATAATAAATAATAAATAATAAATAATAAATAATAAATAATTGAATAATAAATAATTAAATAATAAATAATAAATAATAAATAATAAATAATAAATAATAAATAATAAATAATAAATAATAAATAATAAATAATAAATAATAAATAATAAATAATAAATAATAAATAATAAATAATAAATAATAAATAATAAATAATAAATAATAAATAATAAATAATAAATAATAAATAATAAATAATAAATAATAAATAATAAATAATAAATAATAAATAATAAATAATAAATAATAAATAATAAATAATAAATAATAAATAATAAATAATAAATAATAAATAATAATAATAATAATTAAATAATAATAATTGAATAATAAATAATAAATAATAAATAATAAATAATAAATAATAAATAAAAAAATAAATAAAATTGATATAAATGATTGAAATAATAATAAAAAAGATAAATATATATATATATCTTCTTAATTGTCAATAATTTCTGATTTTCTATTATCTATTGCTCAAAGGTTTACAGATAAAAAAAAATTAAGTGAAAAGTTGCCGTTAATATTAATATTAATAAAAAAAATAAGTATTAATAATAATAATAATAATTTATTTATATGTTTATTTATTATTTATTTATTATTTATTTATTATTTATTTATCTATCTATTTATTTATTTACTAGTTATCTATCTATTTATTATTTATTTAGTTATTTTAGTTATTTAGTTATTGAATTTAAAAAAAAATAATTACAAGAATATTTACAAAATAATTAAAATGAAAATATCATTTAGGCAATATGTATTTCCTTCATAATAAATTTATTGTAAATTACAAATTATATATGAGATTAGCATAGTTAATATTTAATAATATCTTTATTATTTTAAAAATGAAAAAAAAAAAAAAAAAAAAAAAAAAAAAAAAAAAAAAAAAAAAACATGATTTAATGTTTTAATAATTATGAAATTTTTATTTTTTTTATTGTTATTTTTTTTTATTTTATGTAGACATAATATTAACTTTTTATTATTATTATTATTATTATAAATAAATAATTTTTTTTTTAATATAAATATTTACTTTTAAAAAAAAAAAGGATATAATATATTATTAATTATATAATTAATTATATATAATCAATTAAAATAATAAAAATAAAAATAAAAATAATAAAAATAACAATAATAAAAATAAAAATTAAAATAAAAGCCATGTCATCATAATTCTAACAATTAGTAATAATTTAAAACTAATAATCAAAATGCATACACTCTTTATCTCTTTTATTTTTTATTTTTTATTTTTTATTTATTTTTAACCCATTTGAACTTTATTTTTTATATATAAAAATAGATAAATAATATAATATCATTATATAATAAAATATAAATAAATATTATAATTTTACTTTTTTTTACATTGATAGGATATGATAAAAAAAAAAAAGGTTGATAATAATAATAATAATAATACAGAAATTATATAGAATTCATATTTTATACATTATAAAAAAAATAAATAATATATATTTTTTTCCTTTATTAAATTATATATTTATATATATTTAAATAAAAAATAAAAAAAGCCATTTTAAAAAAAATTTTTTTTTTTTTTTTTTTTGAGAAAATAAATGTAAAAATCTTTTGATTGATTGGTATTTTTTATTTTTATAGATAAATGATGAAATTTAAAATTATGAGAGAGATGCTGTAAAGATGGCATTATTGATATTGGTTAAATACTACTAATGCATGCATGCCTAAGAAGCATTAAAATAAATAGATAAAAAATATATAAAAAAAATATTTATATAAAATATAGATTTAAAAAAAAAAAAAAAAAGATTAATAGTTATTGATTTCGATATTTGAAAAAAAAAAAAAAAAATATATATATATATATATATATATGCATATTTTATTTTATTTTTTTTTTTTTTTTAATATTGAATGTGTAATTACATATAAAAAATTTTATATTTAATATTTATAATATTTATAATATTTATAAAATTTATAATATTTATAATATTTATAATATTTATATATTTATATTATGGATTAATAAAGTTTTATAGATAATAATAATATTTATTAAATTTTATTATTAAATGAAAAAGTTTTTTTTTTTTTTGTTAATTTTTTCCATTTCCTTTTACATGAATTAAAAAAAAAATGCATTCTTAAATAAATTAACGTTAAATGTCAAACATTTCTACATTATAAAGAAAAAAAGTTTATATATATAATAATATAAAGAAAAAAAATTTAATATGAATTCTATACATATTACATACATATATATATATATTTTTTTAAAAAAAAAAAAAAAAAAAAGTGAATTATACAGAAAAAAAGATATAAAAAAAAAAGAAAGCTATTGAATTATTTAAATAATAAAAGAAAAATTATAAAATTATTATATCTTATTTATAAAATATAATTTTTATTTTATTTTATTTGAAAGAAATAAGACATTAATACATTTTTTAATAGACCATCTATATTCAATACTACTACTCTTATTAGATATTTTGACTATTGATATGTTTGATATTACTAATTATATAATAATTATTTATTTATTTATTTATTTATTTATTTATTTTTATAGAATGAAATTTATAAATACTATTTTAATCAATTTATAATTATAAAATAAAAAATAAAAATATACATATACAGAATATTATAAATACTATTTTAATCAATTTATAATTATAAAATAAAAAATAAAAATATACATATACAGAATATTATAAATACTATTTTAATCAATTTATAATTATAAAATAAAAAATAAAAATATACATATACAGAATATTAATATTTATAATTATTAATTATACTAATAAATCTATTTCATTTATAAGAATTAATCAATTTCTCAAAGACAAACTCCATCATCGAATTATATAATTTTCTTATAATATAAAATATTTTTTTATTTATTATTAAATTTTTATCTTTTTCCAATCACAGTAGAAAAAAAATAAATAAATAAATAAATTATTATTAATAAATAAAAAAAAATAATAATAATTGTTTAATACTATTATTTATTTATTTATTTTTATTCCTATTCCTATGATTTATAATACTAAAGAGAAATAATAAGCATCATTTTAAACTTTTTTTTATTTGTATTTTATTAATTTTTTATTTGTTAATTCATTCATTCTAATCTATTTGATTAGTAAGTCGATAGACTTATTTATAAATAAATAAATATATAAATAAATAAATAAAAAAGATTAAAAATAAAATTATACATTAGTCTTTTATTACTAATTATTTATTATTTATTATTTATTATTTATTTACTTATTATATATTATTTATTATTTATTATTTATTATTTATTATTTATTATTATTACTAATTATTTATTATTCAATTATTTATTATTTATTTACTTATTTATTTATTATTTATTATTTATTATTTATTATTTATTTATTTACTTATTTACTTATTTATTATTTATTATTTATTATTTATAATTAATATTTATTATTCAATTATTTATTATTTATTATTTATTATTTATTATTTATTATTTTATTATTTATTATTTATAAATTATTAATAAATACTCATATTATTATTTATTATTTATTATTTATTATTTATTTATTTACTTATTTATTATTTATTATTTATTATTTATTATTTATTTACTTATTATTTAATTATTTATTATTTATTATTTATTATGTATTAATTATTATTTAATTATTTATTATTTTTTATTTATCATTCATTTATTATTATTTATTATTTTATATTTTATTATATTTTTATATTTTATTATGCATATTTACATAATGTAAAAAAAGAAAAAAAATTTTTTTTTAAAAAAAAAAATCTTTTTAGTTTATTTCGATGGTTATTGGTGCGTTGATATGCAGACTAAATTGAAATTTTAAATGGAAATATAATAATAGAAATAGATATGAAATATGAAATATTAAATATGAAATATAAAAATATAAAAAATATAAAAATATAAAAATATAAAATAATAATTAATAAAACCATTGTCTATATTTATTATACATTATATATAAATAAATAAAATTATAGAATTAATTTAATAGATTTATAATATAAAAAAATAAAAAAAAAATAATATAATAATTATTGTTTAAAAAAAAAAAAAATTTTTTTTTTCTATTTTTTATTTTTTTTTTTTTAATGCAACATTTTTAGTGGTTAAATGAACCCACCAACAAAATGAAAGAAAAAGAAAGTAGAAAGTAAAAAAATAGAAAAAGTTAAATGTATAATGTATATAATATATAGAATAATATGATGTTATAAAAAAAAAAAAAAATTAAAATAAGCCTAATTTTTAATCCTAAATGAATTGTTAATATCAACTAATTTTAACCATATTTTTATTATTGAAAAAAAAACAATAATAATAATAATAATTAATAAATAACAATTATTAAATATAATCATAAATAATTTTTATTGGTTATTAATAAATAGAGCGGTTGAAACGACAAAATATAAATCTAATATAAATGATTTATTTCTTTATTATTATTCATTTATTCATTTATTAATTATTTATTTCTTTATTATTATTTATTATTTATTTATTTATTTATTATTTTTAATTAATTAATTATTTATTATTATTCATTCATCTATTTATTTATTATTACTTATTTATTATTCATTTATTATTTATTTATTTATTTATTTATTCACTTATATTGAAATATTTCAAATTAAATATTTATTTTTTTTTTATTTTTTATAAATTTTAATTTTTATTTTTTGTTGGTTTCAGTTAATTTAGCATTATTTTTATTTTTATTTTTTTTTTCCATACGCTATATATATGATTTAAGAATTTTTTGTAAATAAAAAAAAAAAGTCAGAAAATAACGAATACCTTTTTATTTTTATTTATTTATATTTTATTTTTTATTTTTAATAATTAAAAAGTAAAATAAAATAAAATAAAATAAAGATAATTTAAACAAAAATATAGAAATATTTTTTTTAATCTATAAAAAAAATCATTTTAATGATTTCTTTCTTTCTTTCTTTATTAATGAATTTTAAAAGATTTAAAAAGAGAAAAGGACCTCCTCAAATTCAATCTCAAATTTTTTAAAAAAAAAAAAAAAAAAAAAAAAAAAAAAGTTTTAAGAATTTCTTAAACTTCTATTTTTTTTTTAAAAAAAAAAATTTTTTTTTTAATTATTTTTTTAAAACTTTTTAATTAACTTTTTTTAATTACTATTTTTTAATTTTTAATTATTTATCCAAATAAAGTCTTAGGGAAAATGTTTCAATAAATAAATGAATAAATTTAATTTAAATAAATATCCAATTAAATATAAAATTAAATAAATAAATAAATAAATAAATTTAATTACTATATATTATTCAATAAAATAAATAAATAGATAAATAGATACAAATTTAAATAAATATACTTACTAAAAAAAATTTATAAATGCTAATGTTATTATTATTATTATAACTATTATTTTTATTATTATTATTATTATTTTCACTTTCACTCTCATATTATATATAGAGAATAATGATATATAAGTATTTTAATACTAATTATCTTTATCATATTCAAAGTGACTTTTTTATTTTTTATTTTTATAAAAAAAAAAAAAGTCAGTTGAAAGATAACAAATTAAAATAATTAAATGTAAAAATTAATAGCAAAAATTTAAAAAATGATCATTTTATTATATATATACTACTGTTATTAATTAGTATTATTAATTATTTTAATTATTATTATTAATTATTATTATTAATTATTGTTATTATTTTTTTTTTTTAACTTTTTTTAATGAATACTTTATAGTTGAATCTTTTAATTAATATATGTTTCATGAAGTCAGAAGTCACGGCTAAAAAAAAAAAGTTTTTTTAATAATAATTTTATTTATTTATTCAATTATTTATTAATTATTTAATTTATTATTATTTATTCAATTATTATTATTTATTTATTCAATTATTTATTATTTATTCAATTATTTATTATTTATAATTATTTATTTGTTATAAATAAAATAAAAAATATATTCATTTATTATTACTTTTTTTGTTTTTTTGTTTTTGCTTTTTTTATTTAAAACATTACATAGAAAAGTTTTTTTTATTTTCTGATTTTGATTTTTCATCTTTTATTTAAAAATATTATTTAAAAAAGTTTTAATCATTTTATACTATTTAAAATTTATTAGTAATTATGTTATTTTTTTTTTTTTTTATTAAAGTATTATTTATTTATTCATTCATTTACTTATATTGTATAGTTTAATATTTATTTAAAATATTATTTATTTATTTATTTATTTACTATTAACATTTTTTTAATTTATTTATTTATTTATTTATTTATTTATATTTTTACTCATTTACTTAACATTTATTTATTTATTTATTTTTCTCCATTCGTTCATTCTTTTCTTTCTAAGAAAAAAATTTTTCATTCTAAAATTCTTTTTTTTTAAATATTAAAATCATCCTTTAGTGATTCCTAACTACTTAAAATAAATTGAATATAATGATTTTCCATATTAATTATAATAAAAAAAAAAAAAAATACTAAAAAATAAAAAAAAAACTATAAAAAAAAAAAAAAAAAAACTATAAAAAAAAATTCTAGAATAAAGTTCTAGAATTAAAAAAAAAGTTTAAATTGACATATAAATACATCAATATCAATATAAACACATAAAAAAATATATAAATATAAAAATATACAATAATATATATATTAGAAATAAAAAAAAAATAAAAATAAGATTTATTTTTTATGGCCGATGCCTTCTCTTTCTTTTATATAAATCTGGGTAGCATCTTTGGTGAAAACCATAGAATTATTAATAGATTTTCTATTTTATTTAAGATAGATCTATCGATTGATAAAAATTGTCATATGTAATAGCATAAATTATTAAAAAAAAAAATATACATATATATATAATATATATATTTTTAATATTAAAAAATAAATAAACGTTAACAAAGAATAATGAAATAATTTTTAAATAAATGAAAATAAAAGAAGAAAATAAATCAAAAAATCAATAAATCAACCTTATTAATTTAATATAGAAATAATAAACATAACAAAATAATATTAATAATTATTATAAATAACTTTTTTTTTTATTAAACTCAGACCGTTTTTTTTTTTATTTTTTTTTTATTTTTTTTTTCTTATTTATTTAGTTAGTTATTTATTTAAAATTCTAATTATTATTGATTTAAATTGTCTCTAAAGATTTAAATATTCTTATTTGAAAATCTATTTCAATTGCTTTCTCTTAATTCCATTATTTATTTATTTATTTATTTATTTATTTATTATATTTTAAATTTTTTTTTAATATAATATTTAATGTATATAAAAAAATATTTTTAATAGTAAGAAAATAAATTTGATTAGTAAAACGTTATTTATTATTAAAAAAAAAAAAAAAAGTTTCATTTACATTTTTGTAAAACAAAAATTACACAAAAAAAAAATTTTAATATAAAATACATTAAATATTCAAAATATACAAAATACATCATACAAAATAAGTCAATTTTACAGTGGTTGTACATTATTACAAAGGTAAATGAAAATGATAATAAAAAAAATGGATTGTTAACTATCATCTTATATATATATATAAAAAACTTTAATCATTTATAATATTATAAATGATTAAAGAAAGATTTATTATGATAAGTAAATAATAGAGTAAATATTATTTATTTATCATAATAAATCTTTTTATTTATCATAAAAAACTTTTAATATATAGTAAATATAGTAAATGAATAAATAAATAATATTAAGTATTAACTATTAAAAAATAATGAATAGTATTATTAGTCAATAATGAATAATTTATGAAAATTATTTTTCCTTTTTTTTTCAATTTATGAATCTATATGTAATAATAAAACCAATAATAATAATTTTAGTTTATTTTTTTATATAAAAAATGTATAAAAATAATTATTATTAATTATAATTATTAATCATAATTATTATTATTTATTATTATTTATTATTATTAGTATTATTATTATTAGATAATAGACAAAAAAAAATTTTTTTTTTTATATTTATTTTTATTAAATGTCTATAATAATATAACTATAAATATATCTATTTATATATAAATTTACATTTTTTTTTTTAAACTAATCACTTTGGATTATTTTTTATAATTTTTTTTCCCATATACATAAAAAACATATAATATATAATAATAATAAAAAAAAATAAATATTTATTTGATGATTAATTATGATTTTATTATAAATTAAGATTTTATTATTAAATATGATTTAATATTTAATATAGAATAGAATGATTAGGTTTCTTTTATTTATTTTGTAAAATGTCTAAAGTGGATTATAAATAAAGTTTTTAAAGTTTTTATTTTTTTTTGATTTTTAATTTTTAATTTTTAATTTTTAATTTTTAATTTATAATTTTATGTAGTATGGCATCATCAAAATTGCCGTATTTATACAGGAGCAAGCAAAAAAAAAAAAAAAAAAAAAAAATAATAAAATATAATAAAATAAAATTAAAAATTTTATTGAATACTAATAATAATGATAATGATAATAATAATTATTTATTAAATAATAATAATAATAAATATAAATTATAATAATCATGATAACTATTCAATTAAACTCTTTTTTTTTTTTTTTCCTCTAAAATCAAATATACTTTTCATTTACGGTATAATTTTATTAATTTTAAATTTTATTGAAATTTTAATTTAATTAAAATATATATATCTATTTAATATTTATTATAAATTGATTATATTTTATATCATATCTCTTTATATTTACATAAACTTTTAAATTTTATATAGGTATAGAAACTTTTTTTTTTATTATTTATTATTATAAAATTCTTATTTTAATTATGAAAAGTTTTTAAACAAAAAAATAATAATATTAAAAATAAATTTAAAATATTTATTAATAAATAATATAATTAATTTAATAATAAATTTAATAAATTTAATAATAAAAATAAATATTACAAAAAAAAAAAAAAACAGTTAGATAAAAAGTCTATTTTCTATTTGGACTTTATTTAATTTGTTAAAAAAAATACAAATTTAAAGTCACGTTAGTCATGTTTTTATTTTTAAAACATAAAGTGTTATGTTTAATAATTTATTAAATAATAGAAATAAATTGTTTCTTTTTTTTTTTAATTAAATGATTAATTTAGATATTAAAAGTATCAAAAAATAAAATAAAATAAAATAAAATAAAATTAAAAAAAAGTTAAAACATCAATACAGAATGGCCATAAACCATTTTTTATTTTTATAGCAATAGTTTATATGGACATTTCAATTATATATATATATTAGTATTAATATAATTAAAAAAAAAATGTTTTTTTTTTTTTGAAAATTGTAATCTCTTAATTAATAATTTATTCATTTATTTATTTTTTATGAATTAATTTATAAAAAAATTATTTATTCATTTATTTATTTATTTTTGGCTAATTTTTTTTTCAAACCTTATTTTTATCTAATTTTAATTTTATCTAACTTTAATTTCAATCGATTTCTTTTAATTCTATATATAAAAAAATAGTATAGAAACAATGTAAATTTTTTTTATAATAGAAATATTTTACAATGTACAATTTTTTTTAATAATAGTCTAAAATCTTTTTTTTTTTTTTTTTTAAATATACACTTTGAAATAATTTATAAAATATAATTTAATTTAATAATAAAAAAAGTTTTTTTCTTCTTTTTTATAAATTCTTAATATTTTTTTATTATTTATCATTTTCATTGATGTATATATATATATATTTTTTCATTTCATAAATTTAATTTATTTAATTCTAATTTTTATTTAATTTTTAAACTAAAATTATTTTATTTTATTTTATTTTATTCAATCTGTACTTTATATTTCTAATATTCTTAACCTATTTATTTTATTTTATTTCATTTCACTTTTCCGTTGATAAAAAATGTAATAACAATCTAATTAATTAAAAAATAGATTTATATTTATATATATTTATATATAGATTTTTTTATATATATAAATATATATTTCATTTCATTTTCATCTTTCATCTCATAAAAATCTCATATTTAATAAATTAATGTAAAATTAAAATAAAATGGATGCCGCATGTGGATTAGCCAAACGTGTGATCCTTTTTTTTTTAAATTAAAAATTAAATTAAAAATTAATGTAAAATTAATGTAAAATTAAATTAAAAATTAATGTAAAATTAAATTAAAAATTAATGTAAAAATTAAAATATTTAATAACAATTAATGGTATTTTTCTTCATGAAATAATTGAAAAAAATGGAAAACGGAATGTAACCTATACTTAAAAAATATTTCATTTTATTTATTTATATTAATTAATTAATTATTTATTTAATATTAATTATTTATATTAATTATTCATTTATGTAATTTTAATTATTAATTTATCTATTTATTTAATTTTTATATTATATAAGTGTATTATTTCATTTATTGTAATGTATTGTAATGTATTGTAACCTACTTTTGTTGTTGAAATTAAAAATTGACATTATAAAATTATTGGAATAAAAAAATTATTGGAATAAAAAAAAAACTATTGGAATAAAAAAAAATAATTGAAAAATAAAAAGTAGAATATATAGGATACAATAAACTCAATGATAAAAATATATTTATATATATATATATATATTTTTAACTGAAATTAAATCCATTTGGAATAAAAAAACAATATAAAAAATTTTAATAAAAATTTTAAAATAAATTTTTTTTATTATATAGATAAATTGTTCATTAAACAAAAAAAAAAAAAAAAAAAAAATTTTTATTATTATTATTAAAAAGAGAGAGTGTGAGGTGAAATGAATAATGAGTAAATACTTTATAACTCGTTTAATATCGCTATTGTTGAATAAATACATAAAAAAAAAAAAAAAATCGAAATAAATATATTTCATAATTAAAAGTTTTACATAAATTTTTACTTTTGAAAAAAAAAAATTTTTTTTACATATTATTATAATGTATTAATGTTTAAAATAATAATAATAATAATAATAATAATAATAATAATAATAATAATAATAATAATAATAATAATAATAATAATAATTATAAAGAAATTAAAAATAAATAAATATACCAAAATTATAAATTAATTTTTAATTAACCTATTCTTATATTATTAACTAATTATAGGTATTTTTTTTTAGATGAACATTAAAAGTAAACTAATTTAAATAGTTAAATATATATATAATTATTTAAATATATTTATTAATTATTTATTAATTATTATTTATTAATAATTTGTTATTATTATTGTTATTATTATAATTTTTTTTTAAACTTTTAAGATAAGATCAAATGTATTATATATATAATTATTTTTTATTTTTTATTTAATAAGGAAAAAAAATAATTTAATAATTAAATAAGAAGGACAAATGCGATGTTTAAAAATAATAATAAATATTTATATGTAAATAAAAACAAAAAAAATATATATATATATAAAGATTTAACAAAAAAAAAAAAAAAAGTAAAAAAAAAAGTAAAAGAAGTATAATTTTAAAAAAGATTTCTGTGACTAATTTTAAATAATAATAATAATAATAATAATAAAGATAAAATTTTTTTGATTTTTTTTTTTTTTTTGAGAATTAATGTATTTCGTATCTGTAAAATATTATATATAGATATATTATAAAAAAAAAGTTTTTTTCTTATCTAATATTTTTTATTTTATATTTTATAGTTTTTATAATTTTTTTTTTTTTTAGTAAAAAAAATAATAATTAAAGAATAAAATTTAAAAAAGTTTTTAAAGTGATGGATGAATGACAATGACGATTCCATCTGACAATTACTTTATCTTTAAAGTCTATCTATCTATAGAAATAAAAATATATATATACCTATTAAATTACTCCCTAATTTTTTTTTTTTTTTTTTTTTTATTTCATATCGATATTGATTAACAATTCAAACTTTTTTTAATTAAAAATATTAAAAATATCATAAAAAAAAAAAATAAAAATAAAATAAAAGTTTTAAGAATGAAGAAAAACATTTGTCATTTGAGATAGATCTTAATATATATATATAAATGAAAATAATAATAAATAAATGAATTAATGATTTAGTTTTTAAAAGGTTATTTAAACTTTTTTTTTTTTTTATTTTTATTTTTATTTTATTTTATTATTTTTTTTTATGTTCCAATGATCAGTTTATTCATTGAAATGACGCTAAATTTCATAATTAAGGTAAATTAGAATAAAATAGAAAAATAAAATAAAATAAAATTAAAATAAAAAATAAAAAATAAAAAATAAAAAATAAAAAATAAAAAATAAAAAATAGAAAAAAAAGAAATAATAATAATTATTGAACGGCTAGGTTAAATTTAAATAGAAGATACTTTAAGAGTTTTTTATTTTATTATTATATTAAAATATTTTATTATATATATATATTTATTTATTTATTAAGAGTACGTTTTTTAATAAAGAATAATAAATTTTATATTTAATATCTAATACATTACATAAATGTATAACATTAAATTTATTTTATTGTATTGTAAATTTTATATTAATTAAACAACAATAATAATAATAATAATAATAATTAAATATTCCTAAATAAAAATAAAAATAAAAATAAAAATAAAAAATAAAAATAAAATAAAAAATAAAAATAAAAATAAAATAAAATTACAATAATATATAATATAAATATATATAAAATATAAATTTATATAAAATATAAATTTATATAAAATATACATTTAAAAAGATTTTTTTTTTTTTGGTAAAAAAAAAAAAAAGTTAAAATCATTCACCTCAAAGTAATCAAAAAAAACCTTAAAATAAGTTGTCATGTTCTAGAAAAAAAAAATAAAATAAAAAAATAAAAAAAAAAAAAAATAAATGAAACATAAAAAAAAATTTATAATTATTTATTTATTCATTTAGATACATATATATATATAAAATTATATATATATAATTATATATATATATATATTTTTTTTTAGTAAACTTTGTTATTGAAGTAAAAAAGGAAGAAGGAAAAAAAAAAAGATAAAACATTTTATTTCATTTTATTTAATTTTAATTTTATTATTATTTTCATTTTTATTTCATTTATTTCATTTTATTTTTTATTTCATTTTAACCTATAGGATAAAATAAAAATATATTCCGTTGTATGGATTGTTTGTATCAAAAATAAATAAATAAATATATAATAAAAATAAATAATAAAAATAAATGAATAAATAGATAAATGAATTAATAATAATAAAAATAGAAAAAAAATGGAAAATAGAAAATAAAAAATAGAAAAAAAAAATTTTTTTTTTTTATTTGAAACTTTTTGAAATTTTTTAAATAATAAATAATAATTAAATAGATAACAAATAATAATTAAATAAATAATAAATAATAATTAAATAAATAATAAATATTAATAGAAATAATTAAAATTTTTGTGTTCAATTCTAAGAAAAATCCAAAATCATAAAATTCATCATGTGAATTCTATTTTAATTTAATTTTATTTATTTATTTACTATTTATTTATTTATTTGTTAATTTATTTATTTGTTAATTTATTTATTTGTTAATTTATTTATTTACTATTTATTTATTTGTTAATTTATTTATTAGTTAATTTATTTATTTGTTAATTTATTTATTAGTTAATTTATTTATTTGTTAATTTATTATCATTTATATATATCTTCTATCTAGCAGAGAGGAATACTTTATCATAAACGAACGAATCTCCAACTTTATCTTCATTTATAAGGGAAGAATACCCTGGGAACGATGAAAACTGTCCCATATTCATATAGGAGGTCGTTCGTGGGGCCGATCCAGAGAAACCTTGGGTGTGTGTGTTAGTTCAAAATATACTGCACCAAGGATAAAAATAAAAAAAAAAAAAAGAAAAAAAATATGATTGATTGATTAACAAATAGAATAACCATAAAAGTTATTTTATCTCTTTTTTTTTCTCTTTTTTTATACTTCATATTATATTAGATAACTTTTAATATCCTAGAATAGAGAATATAATTTGTTTAAAGAAGAAAAAGAAGAAGAAGAAAAAAGAGTTTTAATTTAAACTTACCTCTATACCTCTTATTAAATAATTAATTCTTTTTTTCCTTTTGGTTTTTTTTTTATTTTTTATTTTTTTTTTGGTAATTTAATTTAAAAAAAAATAATAATAATTAAAGATTAAATTTTATATTAAATAAAGTTTTTATTCTACCTATTAAAAAAAAAAAAACTTTTTTTATTTTTATATATATTTTATTATGAAATATAAATTTATTTTATTTTATTTTTATCATTTATATTCTATTATATATTTTATTATTATATATTTTATTATTATATTTTATTATTATATCTATTTATTTTATTTTTATTATATATATTTTCTTATATATTTTCTTATATATTTTCTTATATATTTTCTTATATATTTTATTATATTTTATTATTCAAAGTTTTTTTTTTTATTAGTTATTTATTTACTTTTTAAGAATAATAAAAAAAAATTAAATAATTTTTTTTTTAATTTTTTTTTATTGTAGGTATAAATTTGGTAATTATTAATTATTTCCTTTTTTGTACATTTTCATTAAACCATTTCATTTTAATTTGATCATTAAAAAAAAAGAAATTATAATAAAAATTATAATATACATATATTATATATTATGTATATTACATATATTATAAATATAATATTTATAAATATTTGATATAATTTTTTTATTCTTTAATAATAATAAATAATATATTGAAATATATATAACATAAAATAACATGAAGTAAATTTAAAATAAGTTCATTTCCCTTTTTTGAAAAAAAAAATTTTATGTTTTTTCATCTATAGAATAATACTTTTATATATTTAATTATATATTTATATTAATATATAATTAAATAAATAAAATAAATATATTCTTAATAAATATATAAATATATATTAATAAATAAAATAAATATATTCTTAATAAATATATATATAAATTAATAATGGTTATATAGAAATTTTATATATATATACAATATAATAGTCCAATTTATTCATTTATAAATTTATATACTAATTCATTAAATTAAATAGGATAGTAATAATAAAAATATTATTGTAATTTGATATATGTTATAATTAAAACTTCTCATATTTTGAAATAGTATGTTTTATATTATATCAATTGAAATTATTATATATAAGATTATATTCAGTCATTCTATTTCATTTTCAATGGATTTATTCTTCAACTAGAAAATTTCCCTTTTTTATTTATTTATTTATTTATTTTTATTATTTATTTATTTTTATTATTTATTTATTTATTTATTTATTTTTTGTATAATTTATATTAAAATATATAAATATTTTTATTATTATTTCATTTTCATTTTTTTTTTTAATTTCTATTCTTTTTTTTATAGACCAGAGAGGGTAAGGTGTAACATATAAAAAAAAAAAAAACAAATGTATATATATATATTATTTGGTGATGTTTTTTTTTTTTTTTTTTGTTTGTTTTTTGTTTTTGTTTTTGTCTTTTTTTTTTTTTTTTTTTTTTTTTTTTTTTTTTTATCTTATTTTAAAAAATAATTAAAATAAAAATTAAAAGAATATAAAAATAAAATTAAAAAAAAAAAAGATATAATTCTTTAACAAATAAAAAAAGTGTCTGTTTTAATCTTTTTTAAAAATGTTATCATTATTAAAAAAATTTTTTTTTTCTTTTTTTATTCAATATCTTTATATCTTTGTATGTTTTAATCTTTTAATTTTTTAAGAGATTATTATTTAATTGTTATTATTAATTTTTTTTTGTTAATGATTTATTATTATTCTCTATCCATTTAAGTTGCATTAATTTATTTAAATGCCTTCGATTCATGATGAAAATTATTATATTACCAATAATGATCATGACCTATTCTTCAAGTATAGTCATGAAAAAAAAAAAAAAAAAGAGAGATTATATATATATTCATTCTTCTAGTATCCCCCGAAGTGAGCTTTCTTATTTTTATCGCTCTGATACAACTAACACTTTTTTTTTTTTTTTTTTAGTAAAAGTAGAGATTGAATAGTTTTGATTGCTTTCTTGGATTTATGCTTCTTCAATAAAAAAAAATGTTTTTTTTTTTTTTTTTGTAAATAGTTTTTATGCCCATCTCTCTCTACCTACCTTTTATTTAAAAACTTTATTTTATTTTACTTTATTTTATTTTATTTTATTTTATTTTATTTTATTTTATTTTATTTTATTTTATTTTATTTTATTTTATTTTATTTTATTTTATTTTATTTTATTTTATTTTATTTTATTTTATTTTATTTTATTTTATTTTATTTTATTTTATTTTATTTATTATTACAATTATTATTAAAATTAATTAATAAAAAAAATTTTTTTTGGCCCATTCAATTCCAAAACTATAATATATATATATATATAGAATTATTTTATAGTATATAAAAATAAAATTTATTAATATATATATAATTACTATCTGCAATAACTTAATATCCTTCTAGATGTATAATAATAATTATAACATATTGATTTATTTAAACGTAAAATAATATATTATTATTATTATTATTTTTTTTTTATTAAAAAATAGACGATTAGTTTTTTTTTTCTCCTTTCTATATTACTTTTAAAATATATGAATTTATTCATTATATAAGCATTTAATTTATAAATAAAGATTCTAATCCTATTTACTATTTTTACTATTTTGTCTTTTTTTTTTCTATTTTTCTATTCTTTTAATTTTATGATTTTATGATTTTATGATTTTATGATTTTTCTGTTGATACTATTGAAAAAAAAAAATCATTTATTTTTAATTTACCATTTATAATGCTTGGTGTAACAAGAAATTTCATTTATAATCTATCAAAATATTTATTCTTTTTTTTTTTTATATATATTTTTTCTTTTCTATTTCTCCTAATAACTCATACTAATTTTTTATTTAAAATGTAACCAAAATTATAAGTAATTGAATAATAAATAATAAATAATAATATGTGTATTTATTAATAAATAATAAATAATAAATAATAAATAATAAATAATAAATAATAAATAATAAATAATAAATAATAATATGTGTATTTATTAATAAATAATAAATAATAAATAATAAATAATAAATAATAATATGTGTATTTATTAATAAATAATAAATAATAAATAATAAATAATAAATAATAAATAATAAATAATAAATAATAAATAATAAATAATAAATAATAAAATAATGAATAATAAATAATAAATAATAAATAATAAAATAATGAATAATAAATAATAAATAATAAATAATAAAATAATGAATAATAATAAATAATAATTAATAATGACTAACAATAAATAATAATAATGAATAGTATAATTATAGAAAATATAAAATAAAAAAAAAAAAAAAAAGAATAAAGACAAATCAATAAGTAAATCCTATATATTAAGTGAATAAATAAATAAATAATAAATAAAACATCCATCCATTTTTTTTCTGTTTTATATATATGTATATTAACAAATCATAAATAAATACTTGTTAATTATTAGTAGACTATTTATTATTATTAAAATGGTTATGATGGTCTATATTTGGTTATGATTATTAGTATTGATGATCAATAGTCATATATTATAATATTTATAATTCATAATTCACCATCCATATAATCCATTTAATCATTAATAGTAGTACTAATATAGAGGATAAGGAGATGGTCAGCTCACATACACACTCACATACTTTGGTTGAATTGAAAATTAATTTTTTAATAATAAATAAATAATAAATAATAAATAATAAATAACTAATAAATAACTAATAAATAATAATTAATAAATAATTAATAAATAATAGATAAATAAATAATAAAAAGAGTATTTATTAATAAATAATAAATAGATAAATAAATAAATAAATAAATAAATGTATATATGAATAATTATTTCAAATATTTCGTACATCTAAACTCATCCATTCATAACAGATCATTTGTTCAATATAAAAAAGATAATAATTTTCATATATATTCATATATTTATTTATTTATTTATATAATTTATAAATTTCCCTTTTTTAAAATAATAATAATAATAATAATAATAATAATAATAATAATAATAATAATAATAATAATAATAATAATAATAATAATAATAATAATAATAATAATAATAATAATAATAATAATAATAATAATAATAATAATAATAATAATAATAATAATAATAATAATAATAATAATAATAATAATAATAATAATAATAATAATAAAATAATAATAAAAAAAACCTTTCTCCCTTTATTTAAAAAATAAAATTATTGATATTATATGATTGATATATTTTAATTTTAGAGTTAGCAATTCATATATTAACAATTAAATAATAATATAAATAAAAAATAATTAAATATAAAAAATATAAATCAATTGCAATATTTAATATAAATATTAATAATTATTTTATTTATTTATTTATTTATTTATTTATTTATTTTTTTTTAGAATTTTAGAAATTCAAAAAATACTAATAAAAATTAAAACCATTATATAATATACATAATAAATAGATGATGATTGATGATTGATGATTATTATTTATATTATTTATTTATTTATTTATTTTTTTTATTATTAATATTTATTTTATATTTCAATTTTATTAAATAATTTTATAGATTCATTTTATTAATAAATATGTCTATATTTTATTTAATTCAATTATAATATATACTTGTAAATATTACTTCATATATTTAACTATTTGCTATAGTAATATATTTAAAATATTAGAATAAATTAAAGTATCAAAAAAAAAATAAAATAAATAAAAAAAAAAGAATGAATTCTTTCATTCATATTTATCGTTATAGTGGATGTTTAATTATAAATAAACTATTTTAATAAAATTTCCGTATATTTCATTATATTGATTGTATTAAATTAAATATATATTAATATATTAATATATTTCTAATTAATTATTTATTTTATAGCTATAAACTATTCAATTGAAAACACATATTACAATTAAATATAATATATTGAATAATATATTTTATAACTTTATCTAATATAAAGTCATAGAAGGTAAACTTTTTTTTTCCATTTTTGATGATGTACAACTTAGCAGCCCTTTTTATTTTATTTATGTTGAAAAGGTTTATATTAATAATATATTTTAATATATTATAAAATATATTATAACATATAATATATAATAATTTAATCAATGTTGAACATTTTTACATTATTTTAATAATTAAATTATATTGTATAGTTTTCTTTTATGTAATAATTTAATTGAAATTTTTTACATATAATATAATATATTATAATATATGTATAATATTAAAAATACGTCAATTTAATTAAAATGATGAATTTATTCCATTGCATATTCAATAAACTCTCAATATATATAAAGTTAAAATAAACATATATATAAATTGACATTTATTTAATTAAAATCAATTTTAATTCAAAATTAAAAAAAAAAGAATAAAAAATTATTAAATACAAAATATATTTATTTATATTCCATAATATATAAATCTTATTTAATTTATTAAAATAGTATTTAAAATATATGTGTGGAAATAGAATAAAAATAGAATTCTATTATACAATACATTGTATTTTAATGTGTATAAATTTTAAAATAAAAATATTTCAGTTTAATTGAAATTAAACTTTATTTCTATATATTATTCAATCGATTACAACTCTAAAATTTAATTTAATAATAAATACTAATAAAAAAAATTTTTTTTTTTAATATTCATATATATATAAATATAAATATAATAAATATATAAATATGTAAATATAGGAATATAAATATAAATATATTTAAATATATATAAAAAATTTTTTTTTAAATGTTTTACTATTTAAATTCAGTTCAAACTATTTTATTTGATTGATTTAAATTTTATTATTGAGATATATTAGATTCTATTTTATAATATATGAGTTGATTTAGGTACATTTGATTTATTTTATTTTATTTTATTTTATTCTATTCTATTTTTATTATTAATAATTAAAAAATTTTTATTTATTAATGATCCTCTTTTTATTTATTTATTTTTACATGTTATTTATTTAAATATTACATATGTATTCATTTATTTTATCCAATTCATGAAATGAATGATCATGTCCTATAATTTTTTTTTTTTTATTCTTTATATATATATATTTTTTTTTATGAATTTTAAACTCAATTGACTTATTTATATTATCTTTATATAAATCCTATTGAATTAAAATAATAAAAGTATAAAAAATTAATAATGGAATAATAAATAATTAAATAATAAATAATTGAATAATAAATAATAAAATAAATAATAAAATAAATAATAAAATAAATAATAAAATAAATAATAAAATAAATAATAAAATAAATAATAAAATAAATAATAAATAAAATATTTATTTATTATTCATTCATTTGTTATTTATTTATTATTTATTTATTTATTATTTATTTATTTAATTATTAAATTAATGAATAAATAATAATAATTAGATAATTAATTAAATAAAGAATTAAATAAATAAATAAAAAAATTTTTTACTATTTAATAATGTCAATTTATCTCTTTTTCAACATTTTTTTTTTTAAAAATTTTTTTATTTTTCTTTTTTTTTTTTTTTTTAAAAAATAAGTTTAAAAAAAAAAAAAAAACAAATATTAAAAATATATATTAATATATAATTATTTATATATAAAATAAATAAAAAGAAAAAAAAACTTTTTTTTTTATTTTTATTTTTATTTTTTTTTATAGAAAAAATTATATATATAATATTTATTTACAATCTGTTTTGAAGATAATACCAACAATACTATATCAACAAAAAAATAATAATACCATATTATTAATAAAAAAAAAAAAATTTACAATAAATAAATGTTATTTCTTAAAATAATAATACCACAGAAAAAGCTTATTATAATTTAGTATTCTAAAGAATTATAAGATAATGCTTTAAAAAAATAATGTAAATTTAAAAAAAAAAAAAAAAAAATCTTTTTATTTATAAATTAAATATAGATAATTATAATGTTTCCTTTTTTCCTAAAAAAAAAAAGTTGTTTTTACATAGATATACTTTTTAAATAATATTTGTGTGAAAAGTTTTTTAAGAAATAAAAAAAAAAATAAAAAAAAATTTACATAATGAATATACTATATATATTTAGATAAATAATATTTTGATTAAATAATAGTATTGAATAAATAGTATATATATATTTATAAATTTATAAATTTATAATTTTTTAAAAATAAAAAATAGTTGAGAGAGATATAGTATTTATAAATAATTATTTATGTTTTTATTATTTATTATTTATTTAATTATATTATTCATTCAAGGATTTACTAATATATTATCATTTTTTATTTTATATTTATATACGTATATATAACAATTAATATATTATGTGGAAATAGAATATTGAATAATGAAACGTAAAAGATAGCAAAAAACTATTATCAAAAAAAAAAAAAAAAAACAATTTACAAAAAAAAAAAAAACAAAGAAAAAAATATTTTAAAAATTTATTTCAATAATACATAACAGTGAAACGAATATTTAAATATATTTTTTTATCGTTTTTTTTTTCATATAGAAAATAATAAAGAAATCTGATAGTTCTATTATATAATACACCTATTAACTATTAAACAAGACTATTATATATATATCTATTTTTTTTATTAAAAATTTTTTTATTTGAAATCTTTTGTATCTTGTATATTATATATTTAAAAATATTATTTATTTTGATTTTTTTTTTTATCATTATTATTAAATTTTTACTTTAAGATAAGATAAGAAAAAAAAAAAAAGAATTTTATTTTTTTTTTTATATCAATATTTTTATAATACTATTATTATCACACTTAATACTATTATATTATTATAACAATCCAAAACTATACAATACTATTTTTTTTATATTATTTTTGATAAATAAAATAAAATAAAATAAAATAAAATAAAATAAAATAAAAAATAATATATTAATATGCCAAAACCAAGTCACTCTGATAATACAAGCTCTGGATTGAGTATAGATACCCATTCCTCTAAAAAATGGTTTTCTAAAATATCTTTGAAAATACCAAAAAAATTAAAAAATGGAAAAAGTACTTCTACTTTATCGAATGCCCTTCAAAATGCTAAAAAGAATAGTCATAGTCTCAAACGTAATTTAGAAGTTGCTCTTCCAAAGACTAATCTTGATAATAGTATATCGGCTCAAACGGTATATGAATCTTCCAATGAAAATGCTTCTATCTCTAGTGGTGGTTCATTTTTACTTAAAGATGGTTTATCTGTTCAATCTTCTCAACTAACCATAAATACCTCTAAAAATGAATCCACGGTTCATTCTGCCCATTCAAATTTAAGTACTCCAATTATTTTTATTTCCCCTACGGAGCATGAATTTCAAGATCACAGTCATCATCCAAATACTGATACCATTTTATTAAAGGATACCCAAACTCAAATCCAAGCTCAAGCTAAAGATCAAGATCAAACTCAAAATAAAAATTTAAATATAATAGGTAGGAATGGTAAGAGTAATGGTAATCATTATTACCAATATCATGAATATAATATTGATGAAGAAGTAGAAAGAAGTTTATCTCCTAAACATGTTTATCAACGTGGTCAAGGTCATCGTCGTACCAATTCTGATTACATTAATACCCCAGTTCATCGTCCAAGAAGTTATTCAGATGCCCCAGTACTTGTACGTCCTACCATATTATATACGGATTCGGATGATGAAGAGGAAGAGGTAGATGATATTGACAATAAATTGCTTGAAACTCCTTCAAGAAAATTTATATCAACTACTGCCAAAGTTAAAGCAAGGGCTAATCCTAATATTAGTATTAATACGAATTTTAAAAATTATTATAATAAAGATATG
Source organism: Neocallimastix lanati (nom. inval.) (assembly GCA_016946835.1). Lineage (NCBI taxonomy): Eukaryota > Fungi > Neocallimastigomycota > Neocallimastigomycetes > Neocallimastigales > Neocallimastigaceae > Neocallimastix > Neocallimastix lanati (nom. inval.). Next base: position 441,773 of record JACVTC010000129.1, read on the forward strand.
GATGATTATAATGATAAGACACCGGTCAACACCTTTCATAATACCCACAATAATGACAGTAATTTAACTACTCCTTCCAATACAATTACTGGACATCGTAGTATTCATAATACTTCAAATGCAAATACCCCTGTATTAAATCGTTTTGAAGTTAAACCATTAACAACAGCAACAACAACATCAACACCAACACCAACACCATCACTATCATTAACTTCTTCTCGTTCTCATTCTCATTCTCCATCTCCATCTCCATCTCCATCTCCATCTCCACCAATTCCTGTTCGTAAATTTGAAAAAGAAAAATGTGTTTGCGAGGAGGAGCCTTTTGTCCAAAAAACCTGTGATAAAATGACCGCAAAGGAATTTGCTTTAGCCGTTGGTCTTAAAGTTCGTTATGAAGATAGTGATTCCAGTGATAGTGATGAGGAGGATGATGATAAGAATTCAATATGTACCTTAAGTTCTACCCTTTCTCAATTGACTGCTAATGGTAAAATACCTACGGCTAATGAAATTTATAATGCACTATCTGTAAAAAGTGCTAATCGTCAGAGAAGAAAACATTCTATTCCTATTTTAAGTCCTGGAATGTTTATTCCTCCTACTCCAGGAGAATGTGGAAAGGTGATGTCTTCCTCTTCCTCTTCCATTCCTAATTCTAATTCAACTTCTACTTCAACTTCTACTTCAACTTCAAATTCAACTACTACTTCTGCTGCTACTATTATTAATAGTTGTAGTAGTCGTTCCTTAAAAAATGATTACTGTTGTACTACCATCGGTACTAATACTACTACTAATGCTACTACATGTAAATCATCATGTCATAGAATGTTTGGTGATCTTTCTCATAAAACTTCTAATCAAAAATTAGAAAGAAAATTACCTCCTTATATCTCTACTACAAATAAATCAAATGAATCCTATTCCACGTATGTTGGTTCAAAATATTCATCTTCCAATTCTATTCATTCCTCACATTCTGGTAATACCACTAATTATTTATCTGACCTACCAGAAAACGATTTTGATACCTATAGTTCTAGTTCCTCTAATGGTCATCAACTCTCTTTGAATGGTAGTTCACCTGATATCAATGGAAAGAATAATATATCCACTTACTTCTATTCTTTACCGAGAGTGACCTTCCATTCCTCCGTTAATAATTGTTCTCTCAGTGCTTCTAAATCTACAAATTCTATCCCAAATTCCAATTTTTATGTTTCAAATTATAATACTTATCGTGATATGGGTATGGGTTATAATGGACGACGTCATAGTCGTGTCAGTTCTTCCATATCCATTAATTCTCAATCCCCTCCTTCAATTAAAAAAGGAGGTCCTTCCTCTCCAATATCTGTTTCTGTAGCACCTTCTCCTTCCATTTCTAATTCCCCTGTGAATAATACAAAAATATCATCATCTTCTTCATCATCTTCTTCTACTAAAATTAATACTACTGATTCACGTAATATGTATATAAATTCTAAAACCATAGCAACAAGTAATGTTTCATCAATGACTAATTCTCCTAATACAAATAATTATACAACGCCTTCCTCTTGGAGTAATGGTTTAAGTGATCTCGATAATCTTCGTTTAGCCTATAAACCTCCAACGACTAATCCTCCTATAACCAATATAAATACTACTACTACTACTACACCTTCATCTAACGCGATCACTTCTTCTACTAAATCTATAGAATTAATTCCAACAAAAGAGAAAAAAGTTGAAGTTTATACAAAGGGACGTTTTACAATTACACATGAAACTTTTCTTCAACATTCTACTTCCAATCATAAATTCCATATAGAAAAAACATCAAATTAAAATTTTTTTTTAAAAAAAAAATGTTAAAAAAATAAAAAATATTTTAAAAAAAAAAAAAAAAAAAAAAAAAAAAACATATATAATATAATATAATTATAATTTAAATTAGATAAAAAAAAAAATTTTTTTTTATTAAATAGAAAAATATCTATAATATTATAATATAAAGAGAAATAAATAAACAAAAAAAAAAAAATAAATTAGAAATTATTATTTTATAATTATTTATTATCTTAATTTTTATATAAATATATTAATAAAGAAAATATCCATTAACAACGAAATATATAACAGGAAAAAAAAAAAAAAAAATAAACAATTTTATATGTAATTATTTAAATGATGATGAGAAAATAGAGTGATTGAAAGTTTTCTTTTATATATCTACTAAAGAAGAAAAATATATTATATATATATTTATATATATATTTAAACAATGAAAAATATATAAAATCTAATAAAAATTAAAAAAATTTAAAAGAAAAAAAAAAAGGAATATATATGTATATATATATTATTTTAATTAAAAACAAACAAAAGAACGAACAAAAAAAAAAAAAAAAAATAGCACTTGTTATACAATGAAATCTATTTTATATATATATATATATATAAAATAATTATATTTATATATATATATATTTTTTTCTTTTTTTTATATTGTACTTCAAATTTTAATTTGTATATATTATATATACTTTTTCTTTTAATATGGTTTATAAATCTATTTTACTATTGTTATAATTACTAATATTATTATTATTATTTTTTTTTTTTTTTATACTTTATTTATAGATAAATGTTTAAATATATAAATATATATATATATATTTATTTTTTTATTTGTAGATAAACATAAATCAAATCTATTTTTTTATTTTTTTATTTTTTCTTCTTATTTTTTCTTATTTTTTATTTTTTATTTTATTATTATTTTTTTTTTTTTTTTTTAAAAAAAAAAAAAAGATAAAATTAAAATAAAATAAAATCTATAATATACTCTAATTTTTATTTTAAATATTCAATTTTTTTTTTTCCACATTATCATTGTATTAACCATGAATAAAGGAAGGAAGAATGAGAAAGAAAGAAAGAAAGAAAGAAAGTAAAAAATATATATATATATATATATATTAAAAAATAGTTAATAGTATTGATAGTGAAAAAAAAAAAAAAAAAAAGAAATATTAATATCTCAAGTGATAGAGTGATAGTGATAAGAGTGATAGTGAAAATTATTAGTAGTTTTTTTTTTTTTTTTTTTTTTTTTTTTTTTTTTTTTTTTTGGTGGGTGGAAGAGTGTGAGAGAGGCCAGCCGGTAAATGATTGGGATTGGGATTGGTTTTTTTTTTTTTTTTTTTTTTTTAATAAAATTAATTATTATATTTTTTAGAAAAAAAAAAAAAAAAAAAAAAAAAAAAAAAAAAAAAAGATAAAAAAAAAAGGGAATGGGATATATATATATATGTGTATATATATAGGTGTCATACTCTAACTACTCCCAATTATTATCATTTCCTTTTTTTTTTTTTTTTTTTTTTTAAAAAAAAAAATTATTTATTATATTTTTTATTTTTTTTTAGAAAAAAAGGGGAATGGGAATGGGAATGGGATATATATTTATATATATATATATTTATGTTTTGTGTTTTTTTTTTTTTTTTTTTTTTTTTTTTTTTTTTAATTATTTGTTTGTTTAAGAACCAAATCATTTTTTTTTTTCTGATGATTCTTCTTACAAAAAAAAAAAAAAAAAATTAAATAAAAATAAAAATAAAAATAAAAAACTACACCATTTCTTTTCTTTTATACGATCGGTTTAGTTGGTCGGTCGGTCTGGTGGGACTCTCTCTCTCTCTCTCTCTCTCTTTTTTTTTTTTTTTTACAGAAATTATATTTATATTTATATTTATATTTATATTTATATTTATATTTATATTTATAATTATAATTATATTTATATTATGCCTAAGGGCTTGAGGAGGCTCGAATAAGGGATTACTTTTTTTTTGATGACAACGACGACGACGACAACGACGACAGGTGTAGGCATAAAAACTAACTATAGGAGTGAGCATCCACACTGAAACGGTAGTACAGTACAGTTAAAAAAGATAGTATAGACTAGCTTAATCAGGGGTCATGACCTCTCTTATAAGGAAGGAAGGAAGGAAAGAAGGATGGAAGAAGAACCATATAATTTATTTTTTTTTTCTTTTTTTCTTTTTTTTTTTTTTTTTTCAGATCGTCAATTCTTATCCCCTTTAATCCCTTTAATTCGGAATAGGAATTCTCCTTTTTTTTTTCTTTTAAAATAGAAATAGAAATCTTATAATCTTGAAGATGAGGGGGGGGGGTTCACTGTCTTTGAACTTTTTTTTTTTTTTTGGAATTTATTTATACATTTTTATTTTTTATTTTTTTTTATTTTTTTTTTTTTTTTTTTTTTTGAATATTAATTTTTTTTTTTCATTACTATTTACTATTTTAATTATTATTATTATTATGTTCAAATTGAATAAATAATAATCATTATTATTATTATTTTGTTTTTATTTTTTATTTTTTTTCTTTTTTTATTAATCAAGTATATTTTATATATATATAAAAAAGAAAAATTATTTATGTGTATAATTAATAAATAAATAATTGCGGCTGTATATATATAAATCCTCTCAGGGGACGTATTTCCTTCTGTGGGGTTCTTTCGTTGGGGGTGGGTGGGATGAATCATCATCATCATCTTTTTTTTTTTTTTTTTTTTTTAAAAAATTTTGCTAATGTTACCATGATATCATGATACCATGATAATCAGAGAGGTGGAATGATGATAAAAGGGATTCATAGTATCTCTTGCTCACTCACTCACTCATTCACTCATTCACTCACTTACTGACTTACTTACTCACTCATTCTTCCTCTTTCCTTCTTTCTTTCCTCTTCTCTTCTTTCTCTTTCTTCTTTTACAATTACATTTCAGTTTTCTTTCATGCTCTTAATAATAATAATAATGTTAAGGTTTACACTTATTTATGTATATTATGACATTACAATAGGGTATACATACTTATAACTATATAAAAAAGAAATAATATAATTTATATTTAAATTGTAAATCTTTTATTAATAAAAAATATAATATAATAAATAATTAATTAATATTATCTGTTTATATTATTGAGTGTATTCTAGCTTCTTAATAGATTTAAGAGTCTCATTGAGTTGAGACTTGCCTATTAATATTTTAAATTTTAAAAATATTTAAAACCAATAAATTAATTGCCAATGATTTTTGAAAAACGATGAACACTTATTTACATTCATGATAAATTCCATGTCAAATTATTTCAAATATTAGTTATCCTATTCACAATATAAATTACGATCTATGGCATGTCAGACTTGGTCATTTTAACAATAATAAAGACATAGACATAAAAATGGTTCGTCTTACAATATACATCTAATCACAATAAAAAAAAAAAAAAAAAGGACTGTTCTCAACGCAAAATTAGTAAATTAAAAAAAAAAAAAAACCCTTTTTATTCATTCCTTAAAAAGGTCGAAAAAGCCAAATGGAACTAATTAATACTGACGTGATCGGTAAAATAGAGACCTCATACTTTGGATATTAAATTACTATTACTATGTCACATTTTTTAGATGATTATTCTAACAAAGTGTGGGTTTTTTTTTTTTTTTTTTTTTTTTTTTTTTTTTTTATTTTATTTTTTTATTTTATTAAAAAAACAAAAGTGATGTTTATAATACTTTTTTATTTTTTTTTTTAATAAACATAACTTAAATACAACACCTAATAAAATTATCAACTTAAAATCTGATAATGGCACTAAATCTATCAATAAAAAAAAAAAAAACTTATTTACTTATCTCTTCAATCCCAAGGTATTAATTTTTATTCTCTCAACTCAACTCCTGGTATCCCACAAAACAAAATGGGAGAGCCAAAAGGTTGAATTAATCCTTAACTAATTTGTACTAAAACTCTTTTTAAACCCTGCCAAGCTTCCTTTAAAATCCTAGATTTAGAAACAAATTCTGTTGTAACCGCCAGAGATGTCTTCTTTATGGAAGAGATACCTGGTACTATTAGCATCCATCGATTCCATTATCGATTTTCAAGATTTTTTAATTGAGGGGGTGGGAATAAATTATCTTCAGAAAATGATAAAATCTTTCAAATTATCATCAGTATGATAAATACCATACTAATAATAATAATAATAATAATAATAATAATAATAATAATAATAATAATAATGATAATAACATGGTTAACATTAAAAACAATAACATAAAAAGCAATTACAAAAATTCTAAAATTGAAAATAATGTAGTAGATAATAATGGTGAAAACATCAGAAATTACGGTTATAATACTCTTATAAATGATAATACTGATAACAGTACTAATACAAATTTACAAATTTAAGCAAAAAATACAATAAAATTAATGATAGAGATATTAATAAAAGGAAAAGATCAATTGATGATAATAATATAAATGATAATGAAAATGACGACAGTGATTCCGATATAGAATCAACTGAATCAGAGAAAAATGAAAATTATAAATAAAAATAAGAATAAAAAAAACACACACAAAATATTAAATATTATAACTAAAGATCCAAGTAACTTCAACTAAGCTCTTAGTACTAGAGAAGCCGGAAAATGGAAAACAGCAATCGATGATGAATTGAACATCCCGTACAATAACAATATAAAATTTCAAAGGCGTCAACCGCAAATAAAATTATTGGAATTAATATCTATAAAACTTAAAAATGGCTTATAAAATAAACCAAATAGATTATATTGATAAAAAAAAATTATTAATAGATATCATAGGAATAAAACCAAAACTATAAAAACCCCTATTTAAGAAGATTACTGAAAAGGAAAGAGAAGCATCTCTACCTGTAAATGTCCAAGAATTTAAATCTCTATTGGGAGCATTACTCTAAAGAGCTGTAAAAATTAAGACCTGATATATCGTTTGCTTGCTGTTAACCAAGCTTCCAGAAATTGCGAAGAACCAATAGAAGTGAACTATTAATCTTTAATGAACATTTTACAATATTTAAAATATACAAAAAATTAAAAAAAGCAATCTATTTTAACAGGAATATTAGAGAATTTATTGGTTACTCAAACTCGAACCTTTGAAAACGATGAATTAACAAGAAAAATCAACCAGTGGATAAATTTATTATATTAGAGGATAGTCCATTATCATGGAAAACTTAGAAAACTCAATTACAAAAGACTGTTACCTTATCAAATGCAGAAGTAGAATTCGTGAGTCTAACTGAATGTGTTAAACAAGGTTTGTAATTTAAAAATTTATTTAAAGAAATACTTAATAAAGAAATTAAAATTAAAATAATGGTTGATAATAAAGCATGTATTGCTATTGTTTAGGATACAAACTCAAAAGGTAGATGTAAACATTTTAATACTAGATACAAATTTATTCAAGAGAAAATGTTAGAAAATAAAATTCAATTAGAATATATTAGTACAAAAAAAAAAAAAAATACTTGCTGATACTTTGATGAAGAGTATTCCTGGAATTAACAAAAAATAAAAAATTCACTGATAAAATATTTAGAGATTAAATAAAATGTAAATTAAAATAGAATATAAAACTATTAATGGCATAATGTAGGGGGAATGTTAAGGTTTACACTTATTTATGTACATTATGACATAACATAGGGTATATATGCTTATAACTATATAAAAAGAAATAATATAATTTATATTTAAATTGAAGTCTTTTATTAATAAAAATTATAATATAATAAATAATTGATTAACATTATATGTCTATATTATTGAGTGCATTCTAACTTCTTAACAAATAATAATAATAATAATAATAATAATAATAACAATGTACTCGCTTATTTTAATACGTGATGATTATTAACATGCATTTTTCTTTTTTTTTTTTTTTTTTTTTTTTTTTTTTTTCACTATTGATGGTTTCTATGCAGCAATGCAAATTAAGTGCCCCTTTTTATAAATAGATTAATTCTAATTACACTATTTAAAGAATCTTATTAAAAAAAATTATTTCTACCCTGAGTTAATATTCATAGGCTAAAGAGTTTCGTACTCTATATAGAAAAATTCAAAAGTAAAAAAAAATTTTTTTTTTAATGATGTTATTTGAAAATATATTGATATGATATTGCTACAAAATAAGGTATTGAAGAAAACTATCAATGATAAATAAACTTTCATTCCCACAAGAACTTTATTCAATCTTAGGACTGTAAATACACTAAGCTTACTCTAGGATTTAATTGGATATTACGTTTTTGAAATATGGAGTTAAATACAGTACTACTATTGTCTATATTTGGAAGTGGTGGTCGGTGGAGTTAACAGAAAATTGTCCCAAATATTATCCATGGTGTAATAAAGATAATCTATCAAATATCCATTGGATATTTAAAGGTTCTACTTTTTATTTTATTTTATTTTTTTTTTCAAATGTTAGATTGAAATCATTAGATTTCATCCAATAAATCTTTTTTTTTTTTTTTATTTAGCGTTTGGAAGTAAACTAAAAGAATTTACCTTTTATTCTCTTCCTTATCTTTTTTTTTTTTTTTCTTTTTTTTTAAATTTTGAAAAACAAATTAATGAATATATATATATAATATATATATTGTTTTCATGTTCCTTTCATGGTGGAACTTTAGCTTTAGATAAGATTACAATTCAATATTGGAGGAACAAAGAAAAGACATTTAAAAAAAGAACTTCTATTAATGAGGTTCAGGGCTTAAAATGTTCCATATATAGTTAGCTAGCCTCTCGAATTACCTTACCTTATCAAGCACTATACCGGTGGTTAATAGTTCTCTTTTGATGGGTATATTTAAAAAAAAAAAAAAAAAAAAAGGACCTCTATTACTAGTCCTTTTAGTACATCTTAACCACAAACAGGGATAATGATTCTTTACACAACGAAATCTACGGAGATTGAATCCCTTTAATAATATTTTTTTTTTTTTTAATAATTGATACATAAAGCAATAGAAATGGAAATGTATTTTCTTCCTTGTCTAAAATAATAATAAAATAATAATAATAATAATAATTAATAATTAATAATAAATAATTAATAATAAATAATAAATAATAAATAATAAATAATAAAAAATAAATAATAATTAATGATTAATTATAAATAATAAATAATAAATTATAAATAATAAATAATAAATAATAAATAATAAATAATAAATAATTAATTATAAATAATAAATAATAAATAATAATTAATAAATAATAAATAATAAAAAAATATTTATTAATAAATAAATAATAATAAATAATTAATAATAAATAATAAATAATAAATAATAAATAATAAATAATAATAATAATAATAAATTTGAATAGTAAATAATTATTAATATAGTCATTGTTTAAATATATATACATATATATTTTTCAATTCTATTAAAATTTTTAATAAATAAAATAGATTTAGATAATATTCAAAATAGGTTTAGTCAAAGATTATATTCCATTAATTATTAAGTTATTTAGGAATAATTATGATATTAATTTTTTATTTTATTTTTATTTTTATTTTTTTTTTATTATATCTTATTTAATTTTATAATAGGATCAGAAATTAATTTAATATATATATTAATAATATAAATCTATATATTTTTTTGTTGATGAAAGGTAGATAATGATGATATAAAATTAATAATAATAATAATAATAATAATAATAATAATTAATTAGATATATTTTGATATTAAAAAAGTATATATATCTATAAAAAGTAAATAAATAAGCAAATAATATAAAATAAATAAATAAATAAATAAATATTCAACTTTATTTGAAAGTGATGTATTATTAATGCTTTATCTTTTTTTTCTTTTTTTTTTTTTTATGTTAATGTTATTTTTTTTTTAAATAATTTTTATCAAACTAATACACTTTATATCTTTTATTGAATTTAATCCACATTTAATTAATTAATATGTAGAATTATATCTTTTTTATTTTTTTTTTTATTAATATAAAATAAACTTATTGTACTATATTTGGGATATTTCACCTCCTTTTTTCATTTTATATAATTTATTAGTTCCTTTATAATTAAGTAAAATGAAAGCACTTTAATAATAAAAAAAAATTAATAATATTTCTACTTATTTTTATTTTAATAAAAAAATTTTTAAAAGTATTTACTTTATAAATTTTATAGTTGTTTAGTAATAGTTTCTCTATCACTACACTATCCTTTTTCTTTCTTTCTTTCTTTTTCTTCATAATATGTATATTCAATGAAACTATTATTTATTTTGTTTTTATTTTTTATATTTTAATATTAATTCTGTATAAACCAAAAAAAAAAAAAAAAAAGTATTCTATTCTGTGATAAATTTATTTGTTACATCAAATTGGTATATAATATATTACTTAACAATAAATTTTAAAAATAATATATAGAAAATGAATATTTTATATAATTGCAATTGGTTTAACCATTCTTTTTTTTTTATTCATTCATTGTTTCTTTCTTTTCATTATGATATAAATTCAATGTAATCATTATTTATTTATTTTGTTTTTTTTTTTTTATAATTTTATATAATATTAATATTATATAGTCTTCAAAATATAAAATATATATATATATATATATTAAAATGAACAATTGATATATATATTTTTTAAATATAAATTGAGTTTTTTTTAATATATAATTAATCATATCCTTTTTACACTTGTAAAAAAAAAAAAAAAATTGATAGCATTTATTTATTATATTGTATAAACTAATAATTAATATATATATATATATAAATTGGTTAACAAACAATAAAAGAATAATTTATTTCACTAGTTAACAGAAAATAAGAAAAAATTTTTTTTAAAATTTCAGTCATGTCATTATAACAATATAAAAAAAAAATTAAAAAAAAAATAAAATATCATAAAAATAAAATAAAATAAAATAAAAAATAAGATTTGATAAAATTCATTTATATTGAGAATTTTACTAATATATTCATTTTTTTTTTTATTGGATCGATATTTCATTACAGTGAGTGTGTCAGTGGTATGTTTTTTATTTATTTATTTATTTTGTTTTATTTCATTATGATAATAATAATATTAGTTAACAATGAGAATAAAAGAATACCATGGTTAAAAAAATAAAAAATAAAAAATAAAAAATAAAAAATAAAAAATAAAAAATAAAAAATAAAAAAATAAAAAATAAAAAATAAAAAAATAAAAAATAAAAAATAAAAAATAAAAAATAAAAAATAAAAAAATAAAGAATAAAAAATAAAAAATAAAAAATAAAAAAATAAAAAATAAAAAATAAAAATAAAAATAAAAAATAAAAAATAAAAAATAAAAAAATAAAAAATAAAAAATAAAAAATAAAAAATAAAAAATAAAGAATAAAAAATAAAAAATAAAAAATAAAAAATAAAAAATAAAAAATAAAAAATAAAAAATAAAAAATAAAAAATAAAAAATAAAAAATAAAAAATAAAAAATAAAAAATAAAAAATAAAAAATAAAAAATAAAAAATAAAAAATAAAAAAATAAAAAAATAAAAAATAAAAAATAAAAAATAAAAAATAAAAAATAAAAAAATAAAAAAATAAAAAATAAAAAATAAAAAATAAAAAAATAAAAAAATAAAAAATAAAAAATAAAAAATAAAAAATAAAAAATAAAAAATAAAAAATAAAAAATAAAAAATAAAGAATAAAAAATAAAAAAATAAAAAATAAAAAATAAAAAAATAAAAAAATAAAAAAATAAAAAATAAAAAATAAAAAATAAAAAATAATTCAAATCATAAACTTTAATCAAAGTTGAAAGCTATCATTTCATATCAGATATTATAAAATATTAACTATTCAAAATTTTTGGAGACTAAAAACAAACAAAAAAAAAAAAAAACTTTTTTTTTTAATTCTATATAATATTTTTTTTATTTTTATTTTTATTTATATTTTTATTTTTTTTTAATATTTCCAATTTTGTTTAAATATTATTTCTAATATCGTTTGACATATAATTAAATACTACATGAAAAAAAAAAAAAAAATAAAATAAAAAATAAAATAAAAATTTAATATAAATTACCATATATTTATTATTAATTTTATTTTTATTGAATACAACTATATATAATTTAAATAAATATTAAATGTTTCATAGTATAAAATATGGATAAAGTATGGATAAAATATGGATAAAATAAAATAAAATAATATATATAATTATAAATATATATAAATATATATCTATTTTTTTTAACTATTTATTAGAAATATAAGTTATGTTGTTTATTTCTATTAAAAGATAGAAATATTGACAATAACATACAAAAATGAAACTATTTAATAATCAATGTAAAATCATATTTAAAAAAAAAATAAAATAAAAATAAAAATTTGATAGAAATAATTATACAAAATATATTAAAAAATTGTAAAAAAAAATATAAGAAACAAAATACGAAAAAAAAAAAGATATGAAAGATATGAAAGATATAAATATTTAATTCTTTTTTTATTTTTATTTTTATTTTTTATTTCATATCGATATTTTTTATTTATATGTATATTAGAATATATATGATAATATTATAATAATAATCGTTGTAATAATAATTTATTATCACTTATTTATATATAAAATATATATATATATATTTTTTTAATAAATGTCATTAATTCTATTAAGAAATTAAATATTTATATTAATGCATAAAATTATATATATAAAAGTAGATGTATCTATATTATTACTGTAAAATTATATTCATATTCAACCATTTTTTAATTATATAATTTTGAAATTATTTTTTTTATAATAATAAAATAGTTATTTTAAATCAAAGTATATATAGTTTTTTGATTTTTTTTTTCTATATTGTAATAATAAAATATATTTTAATTTTTATATATATATATTATTATTATTAATTTATTTTTTATTTTTTTTTTATTATTTTTTAAACTTTTACTTTCTATTTAAATATCAAATTAAACCTTTATAATCAATCAAAAAAAAAAAAAATTTTTTTTTCTTCTTTGATAGCTATCAATTTTTTTTTTATCATTAAAAAATAAAAAATTAATAATTAAACATTATTACTATTAAAATATTTATAAAAAAAAAAAAAATTAATATTTTTTAATAATTTTTTTTTTTTTAATTATTTTTTATTTTTTATTTTTTTGTATTTTATAATTATTATTATAATTATTTTTTAAATATAAAAAAATTTTAAATCAAATTTTATCAACTTTAATATTATATATATAATTAATTAAAAAAGTTAATATAATATTCATTTTTTTTAATTACTTTATAAAAACTATAAAATTTCCTTTTTTTTAAATTTTTTTTTTTTTTTTTTTTTTTTTTTTTTTTGATTATTCTTTATTTAATTATATCGATTATATTATATTATATTATATTATATATTATATTATATTATATTATTTTTTTTATTATTAATTATCTTTATTTTTTATTATTAATTATCCTTTAATTTTTTTTATAAATATTACAAATTAAAAATTAAAAATTATTAAAAAAAAAAAAAAAGAAAAAAAAAGTATATGTGTTAAAGAGTGTTAAAAAAAAAAAAATACATAGTATATACAATCCTATATATAAATAAATATTTATTATATTATAGTTATATGTTAACTTTTTTCATAAAAAAAAAATTAGTTAATAAGGTATATTGATATACCAATAATATATTAAATATCCACAATATAAATTTGTTATATAAAGTATTTTTTATTATTATAAAAAAAAAAAAAAAGACTAATAAAAAAAAATTATTATTATTACTTTTTTTCATTGCTTTATTTTTTTTTATTGTAAAATCTTTATTAATTCTAAAAATTTCATTTAAAATTTAATATTTTTAATATATATATTTATTTATTATTGTGACATATTTGTAAATTAAATAAAATTGTAATAATAATAATAATAATAATAATAATAATAATAATAATAATATTAAAGTAAAAATATGACTTTAATAGAATATAACTAAAGTATATTTATACCTAATTATATATAATTTATATATAATTTATATTAGAAGCTGAGAAGTTCTTGAAAAAAAAAAATTAATAAAATACAAATAAAAATAAGAAGTGAAATATAAATATCATTTGGTAATATTTTGAGAAACTAAAAGATAAAAAAAAAAAAAAGAAACAGAAAAAGGAATTAACGTATATGATAATTTAAAAAAAAAAAAAAAAAAAAAAAAAAAAAAAAAAAAAAAGAAGAAATTTATATAATATTTTAAGATAAAAAAGAAAAAAAAAAAAAGAAAGAAGATAAAAAAAAATAAATAAATAAATAAAGTTTTATTATATTTAATTTAAAAAATTAAAGCATTAATAGTAATAATAATAATATATATTTGTTAAAAGTCTGAAATTTATCATACATAATAAAGTAATAAAAAGCAAAAATTTTTTTTAAAAAAAAAAAAAAAATAGTAAATGAATGAGATAAAGAAGTTAATTGAAGAGAATAATATTAATGAGTTAAAATCTTATACTTTATTTAATAATATTAAATTAAATAAGGTACGTGATAAAGAGCGAGGGAATTCAACTTCCTTTTTTACTAGTAGCAGTTATAATAATAATAATAGCAATCTCAATAATCCCAATAACCTTAATAATAATACAAATAATCCTAATAATAATATAAATAATACTAATACCAATACCAATAATAGTAATAATAATAACAATATAAATACAAATGAGGATACCCCTACTTTTGATGCATTAATATATGCTATAGAACATAACGCTAATCTTGAAATTATTGAATATATTATCAATAACTATGGAAATAACGTAAACTATACATTAGACTCCTCTCAGATACCATTATATAAAGCCATAGAACTGGAATATTTTTCAATAGCTAATTTATTACTTCAAAAAAACGCAAATATCAATTTAGTCAATAGTAATGGACTAAACCTTCTAATACATTTTTTTTATAATAGTCAACTGAATTTGAGAATATTAAAGTATATCTTAAAAAATGGTATAAATATTAATTATGAGGATAGTAATGGTAAAAATTTTATAGAGTATGCAATTTATAATAAGAATGAAACGTATTTGAGACCTATTATAAGTCATTATATCTATGATATACCATTCATAAAAAAAATGATTCTTCTTGCGAAACATCGAGTACCACTTACTAATCGTCAGTTAAGAAATTTAGTCCAGCATGAAAAGGATAAGCTTTGTGTCACGAAAGATATGTACATTTCTGCAATTAATAATGGAACGCTAGATACTATTCAACAACTGTGGCAAATTCATAATCCATTGGAATTACCAAAATTTGGTTTGGATAATGACTATGAATTATTGATTTGTGCAGCTAAAAATAATAATATGGGTATAGTGAAATTTTTAATAGAGCAAGGAATTGATGTCAATGAAAGAGAGAAGCATGGCATGACAGCATTAATTGTGGCTTCCATTATTGGAAACGTAGATATTGTAAAATATCTCATACAACAGGGTATAGAAATCAATGCACAGGAACGGTATGGTTGGTCCGCATTAATGTATGCTTGTCAAGATGGTAATGAAGAGGTGGTAAAATGTCTCATCGAAAATGGTATTAATTTACATCAGAAGGATATTGAGGGTTGGAATGCCCTTATGATTGCCTCTAAGAATGGTCATGAAAAAATTGTAAACTACTTAATTGGATGTGGAGCTAATATTAATAGTAAAAATAAAAATCATTTCAATGCCTTGATGACAGCCTGTGAAAATGGGCATAAAGAGGTGGTCGAATGTTTAATAAATCATCATATCAATATTAATGAAAGAGATAAATATGGAGCCACTGCATTGATGGCCGCCTCTGAACATGGTCATTTAGAAATTGTTCAATATCTATTGAGGAAAAAAGCAAAGGTTAATGATAAAGATAAACATGGTTGGAATTCATTAATGAATGCCTCACAAAATGGGCATGATAAGGTGGTTCAATGTTTAATTGAAAATGGTGCAAATATTCATAGGAAGGATCGAAACGGCTGGACATCACTTATTATCGCTAGCAAATATGGCTATGAAGAGGTGGTTAAACTTTTAATTGAACATGGCGCTAATGTTAATGCAAAGAATCATGATGGATGTACCTCTCTGATTACGGCCTCACGTCACGGTCATATAGATATTATGAATTATTTAATTCAACATGGAGCTAAAATGGATTATCGAAGTTGGGCAGGTACCACAGCATTAATGATTGCTTGTGAATATGGACATTTGGAGGCTGTTGAATGTCTCATCGAACATGGTGCCAATATTAATATTCGAAATAATTTTAATTATACCGCATTAATGATTGCCACTCAAAATAATCAAGTTAATATTGTAAAATATTTAATGGAAATTGAAGGAAGGAAAAAGCCAAATCATGGAGATAAACCTTGTTGGTCCACATTAATGATCGCTTCTCAACATGGTAATGAGGAAATTGTAGAATATGTCATTCAACACGGTCTGGATATTAATACGAAGAGTAGTAAAGGACGGACCCCGTTAATGGTCGCTTCTCAATATGGAAATTTAAATGTTATTAAAAAATTGGTGGAACATGGTGCTGATTTAACAGCACAATGTCGATTTGGTCGTACAGCATTAATCTATTCCATTAAAAATAATCATGACGAAGTAGCGAAATATTTAATAGATCATCATGTTCCCTTAAATGAAAAAGATTCTAATGGATGGACTCCGTTAATGTATGCCACTGCAAATAGTAATATAGAATTAATACAATATTTAATAGATCATGGAGCGAAGGTGAATGAAGTTCAAAGAACCACAACCAAAAATAAAAATAATAGTAATAGTAATAGTAATAGTAATAATAATAATAATAATGAATCTACCCCATTATTAATTGCTTCAGAAAGGGGAGATATAGAAACGGTTCTATTTCTTTTAGAAAATGGAGCCAATATTAATCAAACAAATAAAAACGGAATGACTGCATTAATGATGGCTTCACGTTACGGTCATTTAGATATTGTTCAACATCTTATTGAACAGCATGCCTTAATTAATAAAGAAAATAATTATGGCTATACGGCTTTTATCTATGCCAATCAAAATAAACATAAAGAAATTGTTCAATATTTATTGAAACATGGCGCTCATACCATTAAATGGAATACCTACTTAAAAATTTGTTATAAAGCACTTATAAATTAGAAAATAGAATATATATATGAGAAAAAAAATAATATATATATCTAATATAAAATAAGAAAAAAAAAAAAAAATATATATATATATATATATATATATAAGAAAAAAAAGTTAAAAATGTATATATATAAAATTAAACATATATATATATTAATTTTCCTTTTTTAATTATAATATTTAATATTTATTTATTAAATATAATACCATCATGCTTTTTTTTTTTTTTCTATTTTTTTTTTATTTTTTTTTTTTTTTTTTACTATTAAATTCTTTTTTCTTTTATTTTTTTTTCGTATATTAACTAATAAATCTATAATTAGTTTAATCCACTTTATTAGTAGTAAAAAAAAAAAAACAATAATTATAATAATAGTTATACCTAGAAACGCTAATCTATTTTAAATTATACTATTTATTTTTTTTTAATATATTTATTTATTTATTATTTTTTTTTAATTTATTTATTTATTTATTTTTATTTATTTATTTATTTATTCTTTTTACTCTTTTAATTTTTAACTTTTTTTTTTTTTTTATTTTTTATTTTATTTTATTTTTTTTTATTTTTATTTATTTGAAAGTTATATTAATTTAGTACTTATTAGTTAAATTAATTATAAGTGATCTATACTTTTTAATATAAATTTATATTTAATAATCATAATAATCATAATAATCATAATAGTAATTAAATGTATATATAACAAATAAGAAAGGAAACAAAAAAAAAAAAAGTTTACCAAAATAAAGTATTTAACTCATAATATTATATAAAAATAATAATAATGAAAAGTATTATTATTACATTATAAATATATATATATATTTAATGTAATAAATGAAATTCTACACAACTCAAGAGAAAAAATATTTAAATATGATTTAAAATAAATATACAAAAGATTTTTTTTAATAGTGTTGTATTGATAATTGATTCTTATTAAAATATAATTTGGTAGTTAATCATGTAATTACTACAATTATATATATATATATATATATATATATATTTTTTTTTTTTTTCTTTTTTTTTTTTTTTTTTTTTTTTAATAACCCAATAATTATTAAAAGTGATTTATTATATCTATTTTATTATTTTTCATTTTTTATTTTTTAATATATACATATATTGTATTTATTGGTATTCTCTATTAATTATTCAACTATATTTTTTTTATTTTATTTTATTTCTACTTCCAGGTTTTTTGTTTCATTTGTTACTGAAAATGTTAAAACCCTAATTTAATTATAAAATAAAAAAAATTGTATTGAATTATATATTTAATGAAGATAAATAATCAACAAAGTTTAACTTTTTTTTTTTATTTCAGTAACGTATATATATTAGAATAATCATTATGTATTACTTTAGAAAAAAAAAATTAATAATATTCGTATATATATGTATTTTTTTTTAAAACAATATTAAATTATGAAATGTTAGATTTTCAAATTATTTTAACTTTTAAAAATTTTTTATTATGTACAATATTATATTTCTTTATTAAGTTTTATAATTAAATAATAGAATTAAAAATTTTATTATTAATTATTAATTAAAATTTTTAAAGGTTAAATCATGAACGAAAAATCTAAAACAAAAAAAAAAAAAAAAAAAAAAAAAAACGCTACTTTAAATTATATAAAAAAAATTAAAAAAGAAAAAAAAATTTTACTAATAATTAATTATTCATATTCAGTATTTTTTTTTCTTAATTAATACTAATTAAACAAAAAAAAAAAGTATTTTATATTAAAAAATAAGAAAAATTCACTTTTAATCAGAGAGTAACAAAAAAAAAAAAAAAAAATAAAAAAAAAGATTTTTTTATAAGTACAATTTTAGGAGGTTTAAAGAAATAAATTTTTAATTATATATATATATATGTATATATTTTATAATTATTGATATAAAATGATAATAAAATCTTAATTATTATATAAATAATTATTAATAAATTATTTTGTTAATAATTCCATAAAAATAAATTAATAAATCATTAATTAATCATTTGATTAATTGTCTGATATGTGAGACTTTTATGTGCAATAATTTATAAGCAGTGGGTTTTTTTAAATAATAGTTGTTTAGAAAATTTTATTAATGAAATTATAATATTCGTATAATTAAAATAATAATAATTCTAATTCCTAGAATTTTACAAGAAAGTCTTCTATTTCTAATATAAATAATTTAATCCATTTATAAGAAATAGGTAATATATTAATTATATATTCTAATATATAGAACAATATGAATTTTATATGAATTAAAGTATTATAATTATTATAATTATAATAATACATTATGAAATAAAATAAAATAAAATAAAATAATTATTATCAAAAAGATATAAATTTAATATTTAATAATAACTATTAAATATACAAATATGTTACTACACAAATTTGTTTTATATCACATAAATACTAACAGTTGATTTATTGATTTATAGTGTGATTAGTCATTTCTTGCATAAGTCAGAGTTTAATTACCCAATAAAAGAGTTAGAAGGTACTGCGGCATATTTTTGTGTAAATAAATTTATACAATATATATTAGGAGGTAATCCGTTCCAGACAATACTATACACAGATCATCAACCTTTAGTTCTTATCATTATGAAATATGAACCTAATACTAGTAAACACCCTCGTTGGTATGATATATTTAGTCAACTACAAGTAAAGGTTGTCTACCAACTAGAAAAAAGGAATATTATTGCTGAAGCATTATCTCTCATTTGAAAAAAAAAAAAAAAAAAAAAAAAAAAAAAAAAAAATATTATATATATATTTTCATATTTAATAATAACTAGGGATAGGATATAAAAATGAATGTATATAAAGTGTTATTGGTACTTATTATTAATTATTAAACCAAAACGCAATAACGAATTAAAAAAAAATAGTTTGGTTAGTTTAAAATACTTTAAAATTAATTTCGGAATAGTTTTAAATAGTTAAAATTAGTTTAAGTAGTTTATAAAAATTGTTTTGAATTATCAATATATAAACATTAGTATTAATAATATTTAAATAATAAATAAATAATAAATGAGCTCTTATTGAATTTAACTATTATTGTAAATAAATTGAAAGTTTATTGAATTAATTATTGTTTAGTTTTAGATAGTTGTTATTTAATAAAATTGCTAATAAATATTTTGTTAATAAATAAACAGTAATATATGTAAATTAGATAGGAATTATAATATAATCATGAAAAAATATAAATACATGTAAATTTTATTATTTAAATCGATGTATTAGTTTTCGACTATTATATAGTTAATAACATAGAAGATTTAAATATTAATAATTAATAAAGATTAATTTTAAAAGAAAAGAATTTTTTTGTGTTTATTTAGTTATTTGTAATCTGTTTTATTACAAATCTTTACAATAACTAATACTTCAAAAAAAAAATATTAAAACACGTTACAGATAACTAAATAGTCGTAACTTGTAATAGAAACACTAAAATAGATTACAATAACAATACGATAAGATTTTATTTTATTAAAATTTTTTATTAAAAATATTTTTTCTTAATATATAATAATTATTAATAGTTAACAACAATTGCATCGAAAAAAAAAAATTGTGAAAAGTATCTTCTATTTATACTTTTCCTAAATACATTAATAATATATTATTTTATTTAAATTACATATATTCTAATATAAAAACTATTCTAATGAATTTTAAATAATAATAAATTTATAAACAATGGCTAAATTTTTAGTAAAATATAATTATTAATTAAACTAAATACTAAATAATTTAAATTAAGTACTTTTATTATCTATTTATTATTTTAATATTATAAAGTCTTTTTTTATTTTCAATTTAAAAATAATGTTAATAGAGTCATGATTAAATTTTTAAACTTAATTTTCACAAAATAAATTATTAATTTATTTTGTTTTAAACTTTAATCGATTCATTTAAAAATTATTACATTAAAAATTTGTCTTGTGACTTAGAGAATATAATTCATAAATTTAGTTCATATGATTTATTTATTTTATTTATTATATTATAAATCAAAGAATAATTTACATTTTTGAATTACACAAGAAAAATTTTTAATTTAAAATTGATTGGAATAATTACATCTTTACAGTATAAAACTGCTTTTCGTACTCGTTATGGTCATTTTGAATATTTTGTTATGTCTTTTGGACTTAAAAACGCTCCAGCCACCTTTCAACATTTTATTAACGATGTTCTTAGCGACTATCTTGATAATTTTGTAATTTCCTATATTGATGACATTTTAATTTACTCGAATAGTCTAGAAGAACATCATGACCATGTTAAGAAAGTTTTAAGGAAATTATTAGAAAATAATATATACATTACACTAGAAAAATGTGAATTTGATGTTTCAGAAACCGCTTTCCTTGGATATATTATTTCAAGGGATGGATTGAAAGTTGATCCCAACAAAATTAAGATTATTTTAGATTGGCCTGCCCCACCACGGTCAAAGAAGTACAATCTTTTATTGGGTTATGTAATTACTATAGAATTTTTATCAAGGATTTTGCTAAGATTGCTCGGCCCTTACATAAATTTACCAGGAAAAACTTTCCATTTCTCTGGGGTCCTGATCTATTTATTTTGATAGAAGATAAACATTCAGAAATATAAAAACTTAATTGATGAGAAATTGACGCTTTATTTTTTGTACTTCATTATAATTCATT
Source organism: Neocallimastix lanati (nom. inval.) (assembly GCA_016946835.1). Lineage (NCBI taxonomy): Eukaryota > Fungi > Neocallimastigomycota > Neocallimastigomycetes > Neocallimastigales > Neocallimastigaceae > Neocallimastix > Neocallimastix lanati (nom. inval.). Next base: position 463,666 of record JACVTC010000129.1, read on the forward strand.
TCTTTCTGACTTATCAGGTTGTTAGCTTCTGTGCTTTGAGGGTTAGGATATTTAAATTTCTTTGTTGCTATAATTTTTAACTTTTTTTTAGGTCCACTTTCCTATATTTTAAGTCATTTATTATTTCGGGAGGTAGTGACTTGTACAAATAGTTGTACTTTGCCTCTTCACTAATATCTTCCTTTAGTTTTTTTTTTTTTTTTTTTTTTTTTTAAATTTATTTTCCATGTTCAATACGAACCTTTCAATAATGACCTCTTTATTAAATATTATGAGGTCTAGCTCCTTTTTTTTAATGTTAGCTTCCTTTTCTCCTTGCTCATTTCGCATGTGGTTTTAAGTAGGCTCCAAATTTGGATGGCTGTATTTGTTATGAAATCTATTTTATTCTTTGTCATATATATCGAGATTTATACTAATGAAATATTTTGTTTTGTTGTCATTTTTTAATTTGGTTTTCATTAGTATTTTTGGTATAGTCGTAACCCTTGCACCCAAAGATTTCTTTGTACCAAGGGTCGTATTCGTTGGTGTCTCTCATGATAATTCTAACCTTTTCTTTGTAAATATACTCCTCCAGATCTATGTATACTAAGCATGCTCCTCAATATGCAAACATTTGCGTAAGACCTTGGTATTTTAATAAACTATATAAAAAGTAAACTAAACGAAATAATTAATTGAATATTAACTAATCTTGAACTTTAGTTCTAACAAGAAATAAATTATTTTATTATTGAATATTGTAGAACTTATTCCATATTTATAAAATATATATATATACTTTTTATTTTATTACTAAAAATTATTAATATTAAAAAAATATTTTTATTAGCAATATAATATCAATATTTTATCATTATTAATGCCATATAATATCAATAAATATGTTTTATAAATAAAATCAATATATTTTTAAAAAAAGAATTATTGAAAAATTAGTTTAGTAATATTAAAAATGGGAGAATTCAAGCCTTTCACAAGAATACTTTATCCAAATGTTTAATGTCATTTCTTTATTAAGGTTGGATTTTGAGAATTTGGAATGTAATAATTTGTTTTCTTTTAATTTTTACAATTATAAAATTACTCTTGTTCAGCAATGCATGCAACGGTACATGCAGCTACTAATGGTGGTAAAACTAAATAACTACAATTAGCAGAACAATAGCCGGTTATTTTTAAGTCATTACTTAACACAATTTTATTATTATTTTTTTTTTTTTTTCATTTAAAATTATTTTTTCCATCGTTAGGATTTTTCTTGAATACTTAATCTTTTAATATACTTATAATAAAATTTGTAATGAATTAATGGGGAATTTATTTTTTTTTTTTTTAGTTTGAAAATCTAACACTTTTCCCCTCAAAATAAAATTTCTTTTCAGCAATTAAAAAAAAAAGCATTATCAATAAAATGATCAAAAGAATCTTTTTTTTTTTTCTTTGTTAAAATATACCACATAACATATTCTTTTGTATAGTCCATAACAAAGAAATAATGACTATTATGTATTTGTTAAGATTTTCATTACTATTTTCATCTTCTCTTATATTATCATAATATTATTTTCATAATTATTATAATTTGTATTACAATTATTATTACTATTATTATTAAAACAATGATTATTACAATTATTGTAATTATTTCCGTTGTAGTCATTTTGAGTATTATTATAATTATCTTTATAATCTTTATAATTGTTATTGTCATATTTATTAGTATATTGATTATCGTTAAGATCAGTATTATTTACACAGACATTAGAAATGTCTTGTTTAATATGATAATTATAGTCGGCATTTTGATTACTGAAAGTTAGCCTTCTTCCATATTCTAGTTTTTTTTTAATATTGATTAGTTTGTTGGTACATACGATGTGGGCAATATCTCACAATATGACCAGGTTCGTTACACCAATAACAGAAATTAATATGCAAATTCTCCATTTTTTTTGTGATATCATCAATATTATTATTATTATGAGTATTATTAAAATTTCTAGTATTATTCCTATTATGATATGCGTTTAATTTTTTTAGGATAGCGTTATTAATACTATTGTAATTATTGTAATTATAAAATTATTGCTACTATTGTTATTGTTGAGTTTATCATTATTAGTGTTTCTTCTCATGTCATTATGCAAATTGTTATTTATACCAGTAATTAGTATTATTCATAAATGAGTTATTATTATTCCTTTTATTTCTTTGTAAAGAGCGGCTTTCAGCTTTTATACGTTCCATCTTTTCGGCAATTTCACATGCATCTTCAATGGTGGTGGGTTCTTCATAGGCAACTCTTTCATATATTTCTGGTCTACTTCTAATAGAATTTTCATAATCATACACAGATAATTTGGCTTTATTCTTGATTGATTGTTGGTTATAAGGATTTTAGATATCTATCATTGAAATCTCTTATACTTTCATTTGTGTATATGGTAGAAGTTTTCAGAGTTCTAAACTTTTCATCTTCATTTTGTCTATATTTATTCATCAAAATATCCCTACACTCTTCTAATGTTAGAGATTTATCCGCTTAAACTGATTTATCACTAATTACTTTAATAGCTTCTTACACAGTTCCCGCTAAAATAAACCCGAATCTTTCATCATTATCTTCAACTTTTTCCATATTTAGCCAGTTTTTCATCAGAATATACCAGGATTTAACATTGCGATTTCCACTACTGGTAATGGAATTTTTCTTCCTTCTCTACCCATTTCTTATTATTCTATGTAGTAGTAATGTATTGTAATTATTTATTATAAAATATTAAAGTTGATTTATTGACTAATTATTATTATTATTTATCTATATTATTACTACTAGAAATACTATTATATTTAATATGAAATATATATATTTGTACACTGTACTAATTACTACTATCTATGATTATAATTTTATTTATTCTATTACTACCAAATTACTATTATTATTATTATTATTATTATTATTATTATTATTATCATTATTAAAATTATTATTATTATTATTATTATTATTATTATTATTATTATTATTATTATTATTATTATTATTATTATTATTATTATTATTATTATTATTATTATTACTATTATTATTATTATTATTATTCAAATTCAAAGCTAATAATTAGCAACTATCTACTAAGATATACTAAGATAAATTATTTCCTAACCCTAAAAATTATATTATTATTAACTAATAATTATTTCCTAAAATAAAAATTTTATTTACACTTAATTTTGCATTCAACAAAAATTAATTATTAAATTCTAAATATGAAATTTATTTATAATATTGTAGTATATGAATGCGAATGAATGTGAAGAAAAACGGAAGGTTAGTAAGCCACCTCCACTCTATCTAGAAGTAGAGGAAAATTGTAAAAGAAACAGCAAAATAGATTACAATAACAACACAATAAGATTTTATTTTATTAAAATTTTTATTAAAAATATTTTTTCTTAATATTATATAATTATTAATAGTTAATAACAATTTCATCGAAAAAAAATGTGAAAAGTATCTTCTATTTATACTTTTCCTAAATACATTAATAATATATTATTTTATTTAAATTACATATATTTTAATATAAAACTATCCTAATGAATTTTATTAAATAATAAATTTATAAACTATAACTAAATCTAGAAAAATAAAATTAATTAAACTAAATACTAAGTAATTTAAATTAAGTACATTTATTATCTATTTATTATTTTAATATTATAAGTAAAATCTTTATTTATTTTCAATTTAAAAACAATGTTAAAAGAGTCATGATTAAATTTTGAAACTTAATTTTCACAAAATAAATTATTAATTCTTTGTTTTAAACTTTAATCAATTCATTTAAATCATTGTAAAACAATAATTTTTTACTAAAATTTTACATTAAAAATTTGTCTTGTCGTTTAAGGAATATAATTCAAAAATTTAAATCATATGATATATTTACTTTATTATTTTATAAATCAAAGAATAATTTACATTTTTGAATTGCACAAGAAAAATTTTTAATTTAAAATGGGATTGGGATAATCACATCTTTACAAATATTTTGTTAATGAAAATGTTATTAAATACACTTTATTAATTTATTATCAAGAACTACAAAAATTAAAAATATTACATTATAAATTATTTATATCATACATTTTATAATAATTTCACATATATACATATGATATACATCATTTGATATAATACGCCACCATTACCTATATACATATATTATTATTTATGTTTCTTATATTTATTTATTAACTATATTAAATATATTAATTATTATATTAATTATATTAAACTTATTTCTAACACTCCCCGTAAGTTTAATATACTAGATTTTATTTAATAAAGCATTTCTAAAATTATTAGTTAATGTTCCATTTAAATATTTTGTTAATCCATCAGCTAAATTATATTGAGATCTTATATATTTCAAATCAATTTCATCTTCTTTTATTAACTCTCTAATTTTATGATATTTTAAATCAATATGTCTTGATTTTGGATTTATTGTTTCATTTATACTGTTATATATCGCAGCTCTATTATCTATTTTTATAGTGTTTCATCACCTTCTGGAATTTCCATATACAATTCTTCATTTATTTCAGCATTTAAATATGCTGCTTTTATATCTAGTTGATAAATATTAAACATATAATGTACTGCTAACGAAGTTATAATTCTTAAAGAATCTTGTTTTAAAGTTGGTGAGAAAGTTTCTATATAATCTATACCTAAAACTTGAGAGAAACCCCTCGCAACTAGTCTAGCTTTACATCTTACTATTTCACCTTTATCATTTCTTTTATACGTAAATACCCATCTACAAGATATTACATTTTTATCTTTAGGAACATTACAAACAAAAGTATAAACATTTTTACGTTTCATATTATCCAACTCAATACTAACAGCTTTTAACCAATTATCTTCATCAGGTCTCTCAAAAATATCATTAAACTCTAATGGTGGTTCTAAGTCTACTGCATTAAAAGCTACTAATTTAAAATTTGATAAATATTTAATTTTCTTATTAATATTTTCATACTCTTCATTATATTTTCTCTTGTTATTTTTATTCTGCTTATATATTTCTTCAGTTATATTTAAAATATTATTAATACTATTACTCTTTTTGTAGTTATATTGTTTGTTTACATTATTTTGTTTATTTAAATTTAAATTATTTTTATTATTTGAATTTAAATACCTTTGTTTATTTACATTTTTATTTTTATTTTTACCATTTAAATTTGAATTTTTATCTACAGTTATTATTATTATTATTAATATTATTATTATTTGAATTTAATTCTTTACTTACAGTTTCTTGGTTTGAATTATAATTTGTTTTATTTACATTTTCAATTCTTAAAATTTCATTTAAATTTTTATTTACATTATTTGAATTTAAATTATTATTTCCAATTAAGTTCTTAATACTGTAACGAATATTGGAATATCCGTGTTTTAAAGAGTGTAACACAATAGGTAAGCACTTTTTGATTAATAAGTAATTTGGTTTTTTAAAATATAGTTTTATTAATTAAGAAATTTAAAAATATTAATTATAAAGATTAATTATTGTAATATTTCGAATTACTTATTAATTAATTCAATAATTAATAAAAACACAATTTTTATAATATTTTTTTTTTTTTTTTGGCTGCGAAATTCACTCCTATTTATAGTTTTTCAAAATTTAAATCCATAAAAATTTAAAACCATAAAATCATTAAAAAGTTTCATAAAAATTGATTATTTTCGGTTAAAAAGAATCTAAAAGAAATAATGATAAAAGATAAATTAAAATAGAATTTCTATCTGATTTGTTTCTATTAATTTCTAAGAATGTCTTTTGTTAATTTTTTCAGAAATTTATACAGAAACAAATACAGAAACAAATACAGAAATGAAGTATAAAAATTCTTTAAAATTTAAATGATATAAAATTTTAGTAAAGGTGTGAGTCGAACCCTAGTGGTTCAGGCTGAGGTCATAGTGACTAACCACTATGCCAGCATTCTAATTTCTAATTTTTTAAGATTCGTTACATGGTCCTCCTCTAGGATTCGGATGCCAGACGAATCTTTTACTTTAAATCTAAACTATTTCTAATTCTAACTTTTATAATAATAAACTATAACTAAAATACTTATAGGAGTGATAATTTAATTAATACATTGGATAATAAAAATTACATGAATTTTAAGTTTTGAAAATAAAGTATAAAAATAAAACTATCTAGAATAAATGTTTTTGAATAATATAAAATAATTTTTTTTTTTTTTTTTTTTTTTTTTTTTTTTTAAAATAATCATAAGTTAGAATGATTAATAGTACTTTGATGAAATAAAATTTATTTTTGATTAAATGATTTATATTTAGTTGGACTCATTAAATTCTTTGATTAGTTCAGGGCAGTTGAGGTTGGATTCAGGTTCCCACGAGGCATCAGATAGTGAGTATCCTTTCCATTTGATGAGATATTGAATTTTTCCATAATGTTTTCTTTTATCCAGAATCTTTTCAACTTCATATTCTTCTTCATCATCTATGATAACCGGTGGAGGTGGTGCTTGAGTTCTATTAAAATTGTCTTCATAATATGGTTCTAATTCGGATACATGTATAATTGGATGAATTCTATACTTCTTTGGTAGATCTAATTTGTAAGTTACCGGAGAGATTTTCTTTATAATTTTGAAAGGTCCTAATTTTCTTGGTTTAAGTTTTTTGTTTTTGTTTCTTAAAATGAGAGAACTATTCAGCCATACTTTATCATTTTTCTTGAATTCTGGGGCTTGGGTTCTGTGTTTATTTGCAAAGTTTTCTTGTTTCTTAGAGGCGGTTTCCAAATTCTTTTTTAATTCCTTAGAGAGATCAGATAAATTTACTACAAAGTCTTCAGCTCTTGGTACATCGATGTTACTTGGTATTTCTGGTGAATGCCTAGGATTGAATCCATAATTTGCATAGAAAGGTGAGTAATTAGACGATTCCTGGATTGCATTGTTGTAACTGAATTCGGCCAGATAAAGATAGTTACTCCAATTAGATCCTTTGTAGTTAGCAAAACATCTTAAATATTGTTCAATAACGGAGTTCACCCTCTCCGTCAAACCGTTAGTTTGGTGATGGGATGGAGAAGAGAACTTCAACTTAATGTCGAGGGCATCGCAAACAGCAGTCCAAAATTTAGAGGTAAATTGGGTTCCTCTATCGGATAGAATTTCATTTGGTAAGCCGTGGAGTCGAAAGACGGTTTTCATAAAAGCAGAAGCAGTGTCAGGGGCGGAAGGAACGTTTTCAAAAGGAATAAAGTGGCACATTTTAGAGAAGCGGTCGACAATGACAAAGATACAAGTAAAACCAGAAGATTCAGGGAGATCGGTAATAAAATCCATAGCAATAGAGATCCAAGGGCGATTAGGAATTTCAAGCGGTTGTAAGTATCCATAAGGATTGTGTCTTGAGTCCTTAGAACGGCAGCAAGTTTCGCAGGAGCGAATATAGTCTTTAGCATCAGAGTTAAGCGAGGGCCACCAAAAGTCGCGATTTAAAAGATTAATTGTTTTTCGAATTCCGAAGTGACCAGCGGAGGGAGAGTCATGGCAGATCTTAAAAGCGTGTGAGCGGCAGTTAGGCGGAATATAAAGTTTGTTGTCAAAGAGAAGGTAACCGTTACTAAGTGAGAATTTATCGATTTTAGGATGTGGGATTGGGAGCTTGTTATTTCCAAGGTAGTCACAAACGTTATGATAAAATGAATCGTTTTTACATTCGGAAAGGATTTCTTCAGTGAAAGGTACAGCGGAAGTTGGGAAAGCAGCAAAGTTTTCAGGACGGAGCACTGAGAAGGGGATTTCATTAGAATTTTGTTCAGAAGCAGCATAATCAGGTCTTCTTGAGAGCGCATCGGGTTTTCCATTGATTGAGCCAGAGCGATAGACAATTTTGAAGTTAAACTCGGATAAGAATAGAGACCAACGAATAAGCCTTTGTGTCATCTTTTCAGGTTTTTTCTGATAGAGAAGGTTGCGATGATCAGAATAAATTGTAAACGGTGTAGGTGTTCCTTTCAGAAGATGTCGCCAGTTTTCCAATGCAGAGATGATTGCTAAGAGCTCCTTATCGTAAATCGGGTAGTTTCTTTCTGGTGAAGTAAGAGATCTTGAATAAAAGGCAATGGGATGAATTTTATTATCTTTTGAAGAAGTTTGGGAGAGAACAGCACCTATAGCAAAATTACTGCTATCGGTTTCGACCATGAATGGGAGATTTCGGTCAGGATAAGCGAGAACGGGAGCAGAAGTAAATTTGGATTTGATTGTATTAAAAGATTCTTCAGCTTCTTCGGACCAGAGAAATTCGGAGTCTTTCCTTAAGAGAGCATTGAGGGGATGAGCTAGTTTTGCGAAATTGGGTATGAAGCGTCTATAGTAATTGGCTAAACCTAGAAACGATTGGATGTCTTTAACACATGTTGGAGTAGGCCATTCGAGTATAGAAGAGATCTTTTTTGGGTCCATAAATATACCATTGGAGGAGATTCTATGACCAAGGAAATCGATAAATGGAACGCAGAATTCGCATTTTTCGAGCTTTGCGTATAATCCTGCTTTACGGAGTCCAGTGAGAATTTCAGCGAGATGTATCCAATGAGAATCCAAATCAGGAGAAAAGATAATTATATCATCAATGTAGCTGAAGGCGAATTTTCCAAGACAGTCTTCAAGAACGTCATTTATGAAATGTTGGAATACTGCTGGTGCATTTTTCAAGCCGAAAGGCATCACGCGGTATTCGTAGTGGCCATACTTACACGTAAACGCAGTTTTATACTCGTCTCCTTCCATTATTCGAACTAAATTGTATGCTGAGCGGAGATCGAGTTTTGAAAATATTTTTCCTTTACTCAAGTGTTCTAACATATCGTTTATAAGTGGTAGAGGATACGAGTCCCGAATAGTGATGTCGTTAAGTTTGCGGTAGTCTACACACATACGAAGTTCACCGCTTTTCTTAGGTACAAAAAGTACAGGGGCACCTGCTGGTGACTTTGATTTACGTATGAATCCTTTAGCGAGATTTTCATCAATATATTCCTTAAGAGCAATGGATTCTTGTTCAGTGAGTGGGTAGATTGGGCCATAAAACAGTTTTGCATCGGGTTTTAGTTTTATCTCACAATCATATTGACGATGAGGTGGTAGTTTGTTGGCAGATTTTTCATCGAAGACATCAATAAATTGCAAAAGCTTTTCAGGAAGATTGTTCGTTTCAAGTTGATTAATTGATTCTAAGGTTTCATCATCAAGTTGGGGTTCTTTTTCTGTAACGTGAGCAGTGAAAGTCATAGGAATAACCAGGCAATTATTAGTGCAATAACTTGATTTAAAGCAAAGTTTCTTTTCAGAGAAATTTATCATTGGATTATGGGTACAGAGCCATTCAGAGCCAAGTATGCAGCAGTAAGAGGGTAAATCAATGATGTAGAATTCAGCTAAGCATTTGTGATTATCATAAGTGAGGGAGAGTGGCATGGTTTTGCCTAATATAGTTTGATTTCCACCTATACCGGAGACTTGTGGGACAACATTTTGTTTTTCGAAGGGAATATTATTTTCTTTTGCGAAGTAGATATCCATAAGATTTAATTGTGATCCGGAGTCAATTAAAATTTTGGTTTTAACGGAAGCGTTTGAGGTACTTATATTGAATTCAAAGGTTGTAGTTTTAACATTGGGATTATCAGAGAGTCTTGGTCTTGGTTTGGTTGTTTCTGGATTTGTTACGTAAGTAGTATTACTGCTTGTACTGTTATTATTGTTTCTTTTTCTGTTTTTGATGGGGCAATTATCAAGTTGGTGGTCAGTAGATCCACAATAGAGGCAGAGGTTTTCCTTTCTTCTTTTTTCTTTTTCTTCTTTTGAAAGAGGTCCATGGGTTTTATTAGGTTTGGATTGAAAAGGTTTTTTACCAGCGTTTCTTTTAAAATTGTTTCTAGTATTACTATTATTGTTGTTTTGTCGGTTGGTTAAGTTATTAAAGTTTCGATGGTTTGATATGTGGCTATCGATTCTGGAAGCAATTGTTTGCATTGCGAATAATGAACGGGGTCCTGGAAACATTTCGAGTATTCTGGTAGCTATTTGGTCTTGTAATCCATCCAAAAAAACATCCATCTTGGCTTCTTCGTTCCAAGATGAATCATCAGCATATCGGTTGAATTCCATGATGTAATGTTGAATATCACCGATTCTTTTTTGCTTTATTGTTCTTAACCTATGGTTTGCCACGAAAGTTGCGTCATTATTCCCAAAAACCGATTTCATTCGTTCGATGAATTCTTCGTAATTACCTAGGCATGGATCCATGTTTTCAATTAACGTTGCTGCCCAGTTCATAGCGGTTCCATATAGTCTTGAAATAATGTATACCACTTTTGATTCATCATCAACGAATCTATCTGGATAGATCATAAAAAGAAGTTCATTTTTAGCGAGGAATCCTTTAAAATACCTTCTATCGCCGGCGAATCCATCCTTGAGTGTTGCATTACTATTGTTTACTTCTTCCATTTTTTTTTTTTTTTTTTTTTTTTTAATTCTAATTATTGATTACTAATTATTAATTATTAATTATTAATTATTATTAATTATTAAATATTGATTATTACTAATTATTATTAATTATTATTATTAATTATTACTAATTATTGAATATTGATTATTACTATTAATTATTACTAATTATTGAATATTGATTATTACTATTAATTATTACTAATTATTGAATATTGATTATTACTATTAATTATTACTAATTATTGAATATTGATTATTATTATTATTAATTATTAATTATTAATTATTACTAATTATTGATTATTAATTATTATTATTAATTATTAAATATTAATTATTAAATATTAATTATTACTAATTTTTTTTTTTTTTTTTTTTTTTTTTTTTTTTTTTTTTTTTTTTTAGTTATTATAATCATTAATTTTGATTGAATAATAAATATACAATATAATTAATTATTAGAAGAAGTAAATATTTAATTTCAATATAAATAATTTTAATTTCAAGGATGGCTATATGGATTATTGAAAATATTAATAATTTTAATATATAGTAAAATTCAAGGGTTCCGATTGAATTTATAAATTCATGCATGAATTTTGGTAGAAAAATTTATAGTCTTGGTAAGTGGTTTCAAAAATAGTAGAAAATGGGATTCCTTAACGGGGTTCCAAAAAGAGTAATAGAGAATGGGATTACTTAACGGGGTTCCAAAAAGAGTAGTAGAGAATGGGATTCCTTAACGGGGTTCCAAAAAAGAATAGTAGTAAATGGGATTCCTTAACGTTGTTCCAAAAATAGTAGTAGAAAATGGGATTCCTTAACGGGGTTCCAAAAATAGTAGTAGAAAATGGGATTCCTTAACGGGGTTCCAAAAAGAGTAAAAGTGCAAAGGTATTGTGCTTAGTTTAGTGGTGTTTTTATTGTAACGAATATTGGAATATCCGTGTTTTAAAGAGTGTAACACAATAGGTAAGCACTTTTTGATTAATAAGTAATTTGGTTTTTTAAAATATAGTTTTATTAATTAAGAAATTTAAAAATATTAATTATAAAGATTAATTATTGTAATATTTCGAATTACTTATTAATTAATTCAATAATTAATAAAAACACAATTTTTATAATATTTTTTTTTTTTTTTGGCTGCGAAATTCACTCCTATTTATAGTTTTTCAAAATTTAAATCCATAAAAATTTAAAACCATAAAATCATTAAAAAGTTTCATAAAAATTGATTATTTTCGGTTAAAAAGAATCTAAAAGAAATAATGATAAAAGATAAATTAAAATAGAATTTCTATCTGATTTGTTTCTATTAATTTCTAAGAATTTCTTTTGTTAATTTTTTCAGAAATTTATACAGAAACAAATACAGAAACAAATACAGAAATGAAGTATAAAAATTCTTTAAAATTTAAATGATATGAAATTTTAGTAAAGGTGTGAGTCGAACCCTAGTGGTTCAGGCTGAGGTCATAGTGACTAACCACTATGCCAGCATTCTAATTTCTAATTTTTTTGTAAGAATCTATAATTATTTTTAACAAAATAATTATATTTTCTTAGTTAAGTTATAATTAATATAACTTTTATTTAACTCATATTTCATCTATACAATTAATTATAATTAATAATTTATTTAATTATATATTAAAATTTTATTTAGTTTAATATTAAAAATTTATTTAATTAAATAATTTTTATACATTTAAAATAATATTAAATTTATTTAATTATTCACTTAATTATTAAATTTATTAGTTTTAGTTTTCTCTCATTTATTAAATCATAAACTAAAACACTATTCTGTATTTTATCATGTATTCTGTATTGTATTAATCATGTATTTTATTATTAATGTATTGTTTTATATTTTTTATGTAAAGTTCTATAAAATAGAACTAAATAGATTAAATTTTAAATTTTATGATCGAAATAATTTTCATTATTTTATTCTTTTATTTTCGATCATTATATTAGATTAAGTAATCGGTTAATTAAGGTTTTTCCAATTACTTCTTAAAAGTAATCGGTTTTACTTAATTAACGCGATGATCGATATGGATAGAATATCGATCAAAAAACTTATCTAGGTTTTTCTTCTAGTCTTTTCCTAGATAAGAGATTTGTTAAGATTAGAACCTCTTTTGATTTTAACCTTATTCTGACAAAAAAGTATAAATAAGGCTCTTGAGTTCTCTTTGAGAAATCAAGAGTTATTATTATAACAATTATAATATAATAATAATAACAATAAGTTTTAACATTTAAAATTTTTAATAAATAATAAAACAAATTATTTTAATAAAACAAATTTTATAATTAAAACTTTTCCTTATCAATTTTAGTGTTTCGTCTATTATAATTCGTTATAATAAACTCGATAATTAGAAAGAACCATAGGTAAGTATGATTCTTTTCTAAACCTTTAATATTAGCAGTTAGAGCTAATATTAATGATTAATAATTTAATTATAATTTTTTAATTAAATTATTACAATAATAACTCTTCTTAGTATAGTTTAATAGAATAGTTAATTAATTTAATAATATAATTAATTTCTAGAATCAAGTAGTACAAAATAATTTAGTGTAGTACAATAAAAATTTTTATGATTAATAATAAATAAAATAATATAAATTATATAGAATAATCTAGAAATTAAAAAAATAAATTAATATATAGTAAATAAATTAAATATTAAAATATAAGTAGATAATATTAGTAAATCAGATCAAAAATCATTAATTAATAATTTAGTATAGAAATTATAAGAATAAATTAATATAAACCATAAATTAAATATTAAAAAAATAAGTAAATAGTAATAATTAGTTGGATAAATAATTAAAATCATAAAAAATTAAAAGAATAGATATATAGTAATAAATAATAATAAATAATAATAAATAATAATAAATAATAATAAATAATAATAAATAATAATAAATAATAATAAATAATAATAAATAATAATAAATAATAATAAATAATAATAAATAATAATAAATAATAATAAATAATAATAAATAATAATAAATAATAATAAATAATAATAAATAATAATAAATAATGATAGTAAATAATAAATGATAAATGATAAATGATAAATAATAAAAAAAAATTAAACAACAATAAATAGCAATAATAAAATAAATAATAACAATAATAAGAACACATAAATACACTAACATATGTTTACATGATTTTAGGGAAATAGAACTGGAAGAAGTAGGCCAAAGAAACAATATAGAAGAACCAAGACTTAGTACAGACCTTAGAAGCAGAAGTGTGTTAGCATCTAGGTAACAGTTTCCGGATTAAGTTTATCTGTCACAGGCAGCGATCTGGGCAGCTCTGGACTGGCCTATCCGATGTGTGGTAGGTTGCAATCGTGGTGTACGCGGGAACATGACACCAGTAATAGGCAAGCTGCTCCCGTCATTAAGTACATACTACTGTTTACTGCTAACGTGCTTCTGGAAAATCGTCTGGAAATGCTTGAGTATTTTCTTATTCAACTGTTTTCTTTCGCCAAAACTTCCTAACTATGACCTTATAATCATAATAAACATATATATATATATTTCATAGTTAATATAATTTATAATTTAGGTAAAAATGGAATCCAATAGTAATAACGCCCAAATTCCAAGTGAAGTTGAATCCTCAAAGCTTATAACAGCTTTAACAGAATTTATTCCTACCTTCTTTTCCGCCAACGGAGTGTTATCCAAGGACTTAGCTGATAACAACAAACTTAACGTTAATGAGCTCCTGGAACAGAGTGAATTGTTTTTTAAAAAACATCCCAACTCTTTTTCCACGGACGACTTAAAAATTTCTTATGTTATCAGCATGTTACATGGACCTCCAAAGAAATGGGGACTTTCATTGAAGGCTGATGGGACTTTAAATTCGTTAAGCTATGACACCTTTAAAGATATTTTGATAAGCAATTTTGGGGATACTAAAGAACAGAAGGATGTTCTTATTGAACAACTTCTAAACTTAAAACAACTTCATTTAGGAAGAGCCGCATTATATACTATTGAATTTCGAAGGTTAGCTGGACGTATTGGATGGCCGGACGATGTATTCATTGACCTAATCAAAAGAGGTCTTCTTGAGGATGTTAAAACAGAGTTCAATAAATTAGACAAACCTAAAAGTTTATTTGAGGCAACAAATTCTATTATCAATATTGATAGAAAATGTTTACTTAAGCAAAAAGTAAAGGCCAATGACTACAAGCCAAAGAGTAGTAAATCTTTCAAACGAAAAAGAAACGAAACTAACATGACCGAAAACAAATTTAAACGCAATAAGCACCATAAGGGACGAGACAATGGAAGTATTTTATCAGCAAATTACACCCCAAGTCATAATAATAAAATGACTACAACTTTCTTGTTAACCGTTAATAACAAAAAGATTAAAACCAGAATCCTTATTGACTCGGGCTCTGCTAGAAGTTATCTCTGCAAAAGCTTCGTAACAGCAAACAAAATTCCTTATTCAAACCTCTCAAATACGATCAATGTAAAACTTCCTAATGAAAAGAATATGGCTATAAAACAAGTTACAAAACGTCTTAAGCTTACTTTCATGGACCATACGGAAACATTTGAATTCTTTATAGCCAATTTACAACTTCAAGACGTATCTGCAATCCTTGGAAGAGATTGGTTAAGCCTTCATTCACCTTACATTGATTACAAAAATAATAAAATTTACTTCTTGGAAAGCTACTGTAAAAACCATTGCCCTTCTGCTAAGGGTAATAGGTTTGTTTTCCATTCATCAGATATTACTGCTTCTCTCTTACCCAATAATGAACAGAAGGAAGAAATTCCTCTTGACTCAATAATTCCAGATTCCATACCTGAAGACGAACTTAGCGATATGAACATTTGCGCTGCTTTAGTTCACAATAGTGAACTTAAGAATACCAAAAGAAATAAAAAAATAATTAAAAAATATTATTATGACCTTTGTATTGTATTTGAAAAGAAAGAAGCTGATAAACTCCCTCCACACCGTGTTTATGATATATCCATTGATTTAGTTCCCGGTGCTCAACTTTATTTTGGACCAATTTATTCGTTGACTGTTGAAGAAAAGAAGGCACTTCGTGAATACATTAAGGAAAACCTTGCTAAAGGATTCATTAGAAAATCAAAATCTCCTGCTGGTGCCCCGGTGCTATTTGTTAGAAAACGTGACGGTTCTCTTAGACTTTGTGTTGACTATAGAAAGCTCAATTCTATCACCATTAGAAACAGTTATCCAATTCCTAGGATATCTGATTTGATAGAATCATTTAAAGGTGCTATTATTTTCTCTCGGCTTGACTTAAGATCTGCCTATAACTTAGTTCGTGTCAAGAAAGGCCATGAATACCTTACTGCTTTTCGTACTCCTTTTGGTCATTTTGAATACCGTGTAATGCCTTTTGGTTTACGTAATGCACCTTCGGTTTTTCAACGCTTTATCCAAGACATTTTTTCTGATGATATTGGCTTGTTTCTCTTTGTCTACTTAGATGACATTATAATATATTCGAAAAACCTTACTGAACATATTAAACATGTTCATCATGTCCTTTCCTTGTTAGTCAAAAATGGTCTCTATGTAAAACTAGAAAAATGTGAATTTCACGTTCCTGAAACTACTTTTTTAGGGTTTGTTGTATCAATAAATGGCCTTTCTATGGATAAAAACAAAGTAAAATCAATTCTTGAATGGCCTACTCCAAAAAACATGAATGAACTTCAAAGTTTCCTCGGACTCTGTAACTACTATAGGAAATTCATAAAGAATTTCGCCATAATTATGGAACCCTTAAGAATACTCCTCAAGAAGAATAACGAGTTCAAATGGAATGATGATGCTGAGAATGCCTTCAAAAAATTAAAACTTGCTTTTACCACAGACGAAATCCTTATCTACCCCGATCCAGATAAGGAATTCACTGTTGAAACTGATGCCAGTGATTTTGCTGTGGGTTGCATTCTTTCTCAAATCAGTGACAAGGATAACGAACTTCACCCTGTCGCTTTTCATTCTAGGTCTTTGTCATCTTCTGAATTAAATTATACAATATATGACAAGGAACTACTCGCTATTATCACCGCTTTTGAAACCTGGCGTCACCACCTTGAAGGGGCTAAGTTTCCTGTTCAAATCATTACCGATCACAGAAATTTATTATATTTTAAAAAGCCTCAACATTTAAACCAACGCCAGATAAGATGGAGCCTCTTTCTTTCTAAGTTTGACTTTAGGATTTCGTTCAGACCTGGATCAAGGTGTGGTAAACCAGATTCGTTGTCGAGACGTCCGGATTATAAATCCGTGGTTTCCCTCCACAACAAAGACCGTCCTTTATTGGATGATAATGCCTTTTGTTGTGCAAACACTATTATCAGTAGCTTGATTGATACCCAACCGACTGACAAATTTTGTGGATCAAGGAGTAGTGAACCAGATTCGTCGTCGAGACGTCCGGATTATAATTCCGTGGTTTCCCTCCACAACAAAGACCGTCCTTTATTGGATGATAATGCCTTATGTTGTGCAAACACTGATAATATTAGTAGTTTGATTGATGCCCAAACGGCTGACACATATTGCAAATCTATTTTAGAAAAGATTAAAACTAAGTCAAACACAGTTAAAAGTTCTTTATTTTCTTTAAATGAAGGGGTCTTACATTTCCAAAACAGAATCATCGTCCCATCCACTTTAAGAGCAAGAATTTTGAAATCTTTTCATGACTCACCCACCAACGGACACCAAGGTATTGACAAAACTCTTGATAAAATCAAGAGATACTACTGGTGGCCTAATATGAAGAAAGATATTCATAATTATGTACTTTCTTGTTCAACTTGTGCTAGGTGTAAAATTCGTAGACATAAACCCTACGGAAAAATTCTACCGTTGCCTGTTCCCAATAAACCATGGGAAATTATTGGGGTTGATTTTATAGTTTCGTTACCTAGTTCACAAGATTGCACATGTATTATGGTGGTTTCGGATCACTTAACAAAGATGATCCATTTAGTTCCTTGCTCCGACGTCCCTTCCGCTGACCTGACCGCCAAGATGCTCCTTTACAACGTTTTTCGGTATCATGGATTCCCTAAAATCATTGTCTCTGATCATGGCTCCCAGTTCTCTTCTGAATTTTGGACCTCACTCTGCTCAGCTCTAAATACTAAGCCAAGACTCGCTACTGCTCATCACCAACAAACAAATGGTCAAGTCGAAAGGGCTAATTCCGTAATCGAACAATATTTACGATGCTACTGTTCTACTGCCCAAAATGAATGGTGTTTTTATCTACCTCTTTGTGAAATGGCTTATAACAACTCATTTCACAAATCTATAAACATGTCGCCTTTCTGTGCAAATTATGGTTTTAATCCAGTATGCAATATTGACTCTCCTCCTGTTCTTTTAAAAGATAATGCCTCTGTACTTACTAGGGATTGGTCTGCCCATTTTGATGCCCTTAAAAAGCACCTTATCAAAGCTAAAGAAGATTTCAAAAAGTTTGGTGACTCTAGGAAAGCTTCTGGTCCTACTTTCCATGTTAACGACATGGTTTGGTTGAAAAGGTATTACTTCTCCAATGAACCTGCAAAAAAGCTTTCTAACCAGTATCTTGGACCCTTTAAGGTCATAGAAGTGAGGGAAAGAATGAACTACCGTCTTGAATTACCAGAAAATCTTCATTTACACCCGGTATTTCATATCTCGCAGTTGGAGCCTTATACTGAAAGAGACATAGGATTAAAGGAACCATCACCATAAAGGGAGCAATGTAAGAATCTATAATTATTTTTAACAAAATAATTATATTTTCTTAGTTAAGTTATAATTAATATAACTTTTATTTAACTCATATTTCATCTATACAATTAATTATAATTAATAATTTATTTAATTATATATTAAAATTTTATTTAGTTTAATATTAAAAATTTATTTAATTAAATAATTTTTATACATTTAAAATAATATTAAATTTATTTAATTATTCACTTAATTATTAAATTTATTAGTTTTAGTTTTCTCTCATTTATTAAATCATAAACTAAAACACTATTCTGTATTTTATCATGTATTCTGTATTGTATTAATCATGTATTTTATTATTAATGTATTGTTTTATATTTTTTATGTAAAGTTCTATAAAATAGAACTAAATAGATTAAATTTTAAATTTTATGATCGAAATAATTTTCATTATTTTATTCTTTTATTTTCGATCATTATATTAGATTAAGTAATCGGTTAATTAAGGTTTTTCCAATTACTTCTTAAAAGTAATCGGTTTTACTTAATTAACGCGATGATCGATATGGATAGAATATCGATCAAAAAACTTATCTAGGTTTTTCTTCTAGTCTTTTCCTAGATAAGAGATTTGTTAAGATTAGAACCTCTTTTGATTTTAACCTTATTCTGACAAAAAAGTATAAATAAGGCTCTTGAGTTCTCTTTGAGAAATCAAGAGTTATTATTATAACAATTATAATATAATAATAATAACAATAAGTTTTAACATTTAAAATTTTTAATAAATAATAAAACAAATTATTTTAATAAAACAAATTTTATAATTAAAACTTTTCCTTATCAATTTTAGTGTTTCGTCTATTATAATTCGTTATAATAAACTCGATAATTAGAAAGAACCATAGGTAAGTATGATTCTTTTCTAAACCTTTAATATTAGCAGTTAGAGCTAATATTAATGATTAATAATTTAATTATAATTTTTTAATTAAATTATTACATTTTTATATGTAATAATCATACTAAGTTCTATCACTAAATATGATTATTAACTTCAACTTAATGACTAATTCATTAAGTTGAGAAATAAAAAATAAAAATAAAAACTTTACCTAAAAAGAGAGTTTATTATAAAATTAATTATAATAACAACACAAAAAGTAGAAGAAGGAATATTTAGATAAATTTGGTTTTAAGAAATATGTTTTTTTGAATAAAATGTTTTATTAATTTATTAAAATTTAAAATATAAAATTGCTATTATTATAACTATATTTTTATAATAATAACTCTTGATTTCTTAAAGGGAAATCAAGAGCCTTATTTATATTTTTTTATGGAAATAAGGTTAAATAAAAAGGTTTTCTAATCTTAAAAAATATCTTATCTAGAAAAAGATTAGAAGAAAAAACTAGATAAGTTTTTTGATCGATATTCTATTCATATCGATCATCGTATATATTAAGTAAAACCAAATATATTATTTTATATTTGGATAAAACCTTAATATATCGATTTCCTAAATTTTAATTTAGATCATCTAATAAAAGGAAAAATCAATAATAACCGGAATGATCTAAATTATTCTATTCTATCTTTCTAAATATTATTTTTAAAATCTAATCTAAACTTATTAACATAAAACTATCTTTAAACTAGAATACAGAATTATAAAAAATACAGAAACTTATTAATTGTTCTTTTAAATGTACAATGTAAAAAATAAATAAAACTAATGTTTACATTAACTTGATAATTAAATGAATAACTAAATAAAATTAATAATATTAATAAGTGTACATATAATAATTATTTAAATAAATTTTCTAATATTATTTAAGTGTATGAATAATTACAATTATAATAAATTTGATAATAATATCTCAATGTATGAATTAATTATAATTTAAATAAATTTATAATTATTATCAATAATTATAAAGACTAAGAAATAATAATTATTTATTAGTAAATAATTATTATTTCTTACATTATAATACAGAATGAACAAATAATACTAATTGTGCTAGAATAATATAAATTATTCTAACCTTATAGATTATTCTATTCTATATAATTGGAACTTTCCAATATTCTTCAAATATTACTAAATAGAAATCTTAAGTTAATAAATCACTAATTAACTTATAATTCCTTTTTGAATTATCGATCCGATTCCATTATAATGTATTAAAAATCTTTAGCCAAGAATATTGTCCTTGCCCACTTAATATATTAATATTATATTTCTTTTGTATTATGTTATATTGAAAATAATCAAATCTATTTAATTAGTTATTAAAATTTTGTTATCAATTTAAATTTATTTTTAATTACTAAATTTAACTAAACCACAATAAAATATTCTGTATAATCTCTTTATTTTTATTTTATATATATTAGTATTAAACTATTATTAAATAATTAATAATTAATATATAACTACTATTTATAACAATAATATTATTAACTAAAATAATAATTCAATTTCAATTTAAATGTTTTATTTATAAAAATAATTAGTAATTAGTTTATTAAAAAAATAGTTAGGCTTTACAAATTTTAATTTGATAAAAAAAATATAAATACATGTAATTTTAGTGAAATAAAATATAATCAATAACTTTCTTTTTATTAAATAAATAATTATATTATTATTTTTTTTATAAATTTAAATAAATAAATATTGATTTTAAAACAAATTATTTTTTTTATTGTAATTTTATTATTTGTGTTAATTATTATTATATTCCTAAAATTATATGAACCATACCATGAAAAATTGGTGGAGATATCGGGGAATATAATAATAAATTAATACATTGGGGATAAAATTATAATATTAATAAATAATTTTTCTAATAAAACAAATATTTTTTTAAAAAAGAAAACAATTTTTATATTTTTAACTAATTATTATTAATTGTTAAAAATATTAATTAATATTAAATTAAACTAATATTCGTGCATAGATTTCCGGGTTAAGTTTATCCTACATAGTAATTGGGCTAGTAGGCTCTGGACTGCTATTTTTTATATTGAAAATAGTAACCGTGGCACACGCGTGGCATGACACCTTTCAAGAGGTAAGCTGCACGTCAGACAGTGTGTACTATCAGATTGCACGATTATTATAATTTAATAAGTGATTAATAATAATAAATAATTAATAATTTTATTAGTTAAAAGATTTATTTTTTTTTAATTTTTTTTATTTTTACTTTTTTATAACAATTTATACATTACGAGGTTTAGCATTCTATAGATACAATAAATTTTATTTTATGAGAACATCCAGTACTTCCAGTACTCCAACAGAGAGTACTCCAGAAAGTAAGCTTAGCTTCAGAGAATTAAAGAAAGAATTAAAAGATTTTGAAAAGCTTACTAAACAAAACCTTGACATCAACTCCTGGGCAAATGAGTTAAAGGCATGGATAAAATACCAACATATCAAGGATCCTGAAACTATTTTTACTGCTTGTATATTAACGGCTTCTGGAGAACCAAGAGAAATTATCCAAGAACTAGAAGATGGAAATGACCTTACTGAAGATGAAGATTCTGATTTCGATAGCGATAGTGAAGGAGAAGATGATGAAGAAAGTGAATCTACTACCACCTACCCAAGCCTTGATGAAATCATAAATCATCTGAAGACTTTCTATGGACTTAAAGAAGATCAAACCAACTTGTTACGAGAATTGCGTTCCATGAAAATAAAGAAGAACGAGAAAGTTAAAGATTTTAATGTCCGTTATAGATCTTTGTACCATAAATTGGATAAAAAGAGAAGAAGAAAAATTAGTGTTTTAGATTATGCAGATTCCTTAACCAATAATCCTGACGCATGGAGAAAGGTTATGCTTAAAGACAATATTTCTATTACCAAAGCATTCGCTATAGCTGAAAAAGTTGATCGTTTATCTATTAAAAATAGTACTGAATATTATGATAAGACTCGTTACAATCTCCTTAACTCTAAAAGTAATTTTAATAAGAACATTTCAAATGATTTTAACAAACCAAAAACCCACAAAAATGTATCTATAGAAAATCTCACTAACAAGATGAAAGAAATGAAAATTAGTACTTGCTGGTTTTGTAGCAATGAAGGACATACCAAACGAAACTGTCCTAAATTAAATTCTATATTGGAAAATAACCGCAAGAAGTTTTATGAAAATTATTTAAACCACTAAAAGGGAGTAGAAGCACTCCCATCGTCAAAAAAATTGCTTCAGTCTGCCATCGTCCCAAAACAGTTGACTTAAAAGAAGATGATGATTATGAAGAAATTGCTGATTTCCAAGAAGGTACTACTACGGATTATTACGAAGATTTTGATGATGAGTCGGATGGTTCCAAAGAATTGGATTACTTAGTAAACGTTATAAAGAGAAAGGCAAATCCTAAAGATGAAGAGACTAGTGACCAAAGAGGAAAGAGGGTTCACCGTAGTCTAAGAGATTATCCTAAGCCAATAGTTACTCCAAGTTTACGAAAACAAAAAGAAAATCAATTAAGGGGAACATCGCGACCAGTCAAAAAGCCAACAACTCAATTACATCCTTCGATTATAGCTCAACCCAGAATAGAGAAAGAAAAGAGGATTGAGAAAGAGCTAAGAGATAAGGAAAGAGCTAGTACTAGTACTTCTGTGGAAAATAATAAAAATAGTATTGTTAATATTATTAATGAAGAAACTTCTCAGGAAGGAAATAATTCTAAACAAACTTTAAATAAATTAATTCAAGAAAAATCATCAGAAAAGTCAACTGAAATTATGCCAACTAGAATTCCAAAAAGAATACAAATGCAAACTGATTGTGATAGTCATGACGTGATCAAAGATTTAAACTCCAGTAATTGCAATATTACATTTGGACAATTATTGGACGTTGCTCCAAAGATACGGTCTCAAGTATCACAAGGACTTAAATTAGAAAAGAATAATACTAAAATTTCAGGTGCAGTGGATAATATGTGTGCTACTACAATAATAACGAACAATATAGATCATACATATAAAAGTAAACATCATGAACCACAAGAAGATGATATTGCTATGGTTGATGTAATAGTAGATGGAGTTCGTGGTAAGGCTTTAATAGATTCATGTAGCAACTTAAGTATTATCACAAAGCAATTTTTAGATAAATTACCTTATCAGTATGAACCTATAGGAGTTAGTGCAGGACGAATACGTTTAGCAACGATGAATGATGATTACTCAGAAGATGTGTTAATCAAAGTTCCCGTAAATATTAATGAACTAGAACTACTTGTTACGTGTAGAATTATAGACAAGGAGGATCCATTCTATGATATATTAATCAACCTCAAAACTCAAATTGATAACCAGTTATTTATACATCCAATTAGATATAGTCTTTGTCGATTTAATGATCAAGGTTTAATTGAAGAAATTACACCTATTAATAATGAATATGATGACGAAGAAAAATTATTATGTGTAATCAAAGCATTGAATCACCAAGAAGCTAAGCAACAATTGAAAACGATTGAAGGATTACCACCCATAAAATATATATATGACACAGTTTTTCAAAGTACAATTAATTCAAATTATAGAGAAGCTATTACTAAATTACTTGAAGAATATATTGATATAATTGCAACTTCTTCTGAAGAATTAACACCTTCAGATTTATCACCACACAAAATTATTCTTAAGGAAGGAGTTAAACCTATTAAACAAAAATTTTATCGACTTAGTAAATTAAAAACAGATATCTTAAAAGAAGAATTAACCAAACTCATATATAAACGATTAATTGAACCTTCATGTTCAGAATGGTCATCACCAGTAGTACTTGTGCCTAAAAAGAACGGTAAATGGCGCCTGTGTATTGACTATAGGAAAGTAAATGAAGCAACTAAGAAGGATTCTTATTCTTTACCAAATATTGAGGAAATTTTTGATAGCTTAGATGGAGCGAAAATCTTCTCAACATTAGATCTTTATTCCGGTTATCATCAAATATTAATGGATGATGATAGTGTTGAAATCACTACCTTTACAACTAAGTTCGGAAACTACCAATTCAAGGTAATGCCCTTCGGTTTAACAGGTGCTCCAGCTACATTCCAAAGAGAAATGAACCGTATACTATTTCCCTTAATAGGAAAATGCGTCTATAACTTTATCGATGATATTTTAATCTACTCAAGAACTGAAGAAGAACACCTAGAACATCTTAAACAAGTCTTAGAAATATTCAAGGAACATAAGTTAAAAATCAATATCGAAAAGTGTTCTTTCATGCAAACTGAAGTAGAAGTACTTGGACATAAAGTATCCTCAGAAGGTTTAAGTCCATTGGAAAACAAAGTTGAAGCTATTAAAGAATGGAAGGCTCCCTCTAACATTCATGAACTTCGATCATTTTTAGGAGCCATTGGATATTATAGAAATTTTATTAAGGACTTTGCAAAAGTTACTGCTCCTCTCTGCACTCTATTAAGAAAAGGTATTAAGTTTGAATGGAAAAAGGAACAAGAAGAAAGTTTTAAAATTCTTAAGGAAAGATTAATCAATGCCCCAATATTAAGATTTCCTAGATTTGATAGAGAATTTATTATAAGAACAGATGCTTCCTATGATGGAATAGGCGGTGTGCTTTTACAAAAGGATGATGAAACTGGAAAGGAGCATCCGGTTCATTATATTAGTAGAAGTTTATCTAAATCGGAAAAGAATTATGGAATTACGGATCTAGAAGGTGCTGCTCTAATTTACTGTATTAATAAATTAAAATCTTATATTATGGGAAATCCTAAGCAAACTATAGTATATACAGATCATAGACCATTAATCGGATTACTTAAAAGTAAGGAACCACAAAATTCTCGTCATACTAGATGGTGTTTGACTGTCAGTATGTTAGGAATTGATTTACGATATGAAACTGGAAAGAATAATGTTGTCGCAGATGCTTTATCAAGAATGAAAAATGAAAAAGAAAAAGTTGTCTTAACAACACAAATTATCAAGGAACAAGATGAAAACCTGCTTTCAAGAACCATTAAGAAATTTATTGAAGAAAAATTTACGACAATTGATGGTGTGGACTACTTTGTTGATGGCAATAATTATAGAAAATTAGTTACAGATACAAAAGAAAAACTTCAATTAATTTTTCAAGCACACAGTATAGGACACGAAGGCTATTACAAGACATACCAACGTTTGAAAAAGAGCTACTATTGGAACAATATGGTTAATGACATTAAGCGAATTATAGGTAAATGTGAAAAATGTCAATTAAATAAATCTCAACCATACCCTGAACCAACGGAAGATAAACCAACTGAAGTGGAAGGACCATTTACACACTTAGGATTGGACATTATAGGACCTCTAAGTAAAACCAGAAATAATAATCAATATATAATCGTTGTGGTTGATTATTTTACTAAATGGGTTGAGGCAGAGCCCACTGAAAATGTTACTTCTCAGGATGTGATAAAATTTTTAATTAATGTATTTGCTCGACACGGTGTACCTCAAATTATCACTACTGATAATGGAACACAATTTACATCAGATATGACAAAAATCTTCCTTGATTTATATGATGTATATGTTAAATTTATCACTCCATATCATCCTGAAAGCAATG
The DNA here is from genome assembly GCA_016946835.1 of Neocallimastix lanati (nom. inval.). Classification (NCBI taxonomy): domain Eukaryota; kingdom Fungi; phylum Neocallimastigomycota; class Neocallimastigomycetes; order Neocallimastigales; family Neocallimastigaceae; genus Neocallimastix; species Neocallimastix lanati (nom. inval.). Next base: position 489,730 of record JACVTC010000129.1, read on the forward strand.
GTTTAGTTGAGAATCGTAATAAAGAAATTGGAAAATTATTACGATTACTAGGAAAACAACACAAAGAGTGGGATGAAATTTTACCATCTGCACTTTGGGCTTTAAGAACTACTAAAAACTCAATTACCAACCATTCAAGCTTTGAATTAGTTTATGGAAGGGAGGACCAACAACCTTTTGACATTGCTGCCAGACCAACTAAGGGTATAAATAAGTCTTCTGACGAAATTCTACTGGAAAAATTTGTATCACACTACCAATGGGTAATGGAGGCCGCGTCTAATATCAAAAATGCTTCGAAGTATTGGGCTACTAGGAGAGAAGAAAAGACCAGTATGAATCAAGCTAAAAGAATAAAACCAGGTGAAATAGTACTAGTAAGAAACTTTAATCGAACTAAATTAGAACCTTACTTTGTTGGACCTATGAAAGTGGTAAAGAAACAATTCAATACAGTCACTTTAGCTGATCCTGCTACTAATATACAAATGAATCGTAATGTTCATTTGAAAAATATTGTCAAGTTTAACTCAGCTTCTACCTAGCTTGAGTCTTAGCGGGGGCATCTTAATACAGAATGAACAAATAATACTAATTGTGCTAGAATAATATAAATTATTCTAACCTTATAGATTATTCTATTCTATATAATTGGAACTTTCCAATATTCTTCAAATATTACTAAATAGAAATCTTAAGTTAATAAATCACTAATTAACTTATAATTCCTTTTTGAATTATCGATCCGATTCCATTATAATGTATTAAAAATCTTTAGCCAAGAATATTGTCCTTGCCCACTTAATATATTAATATTATATTTCTTTTGTATTATGTTATATTGAAAATAATCAAATCTATTTAATTAGTTATTAAAATTTTGTTATCAATTTAAATTTATTTTTAATTACTAAATTTAACTAAACCACAATAAAATATTCTGTATAATCTCTTTATTTTTATTTTATATATATTAGTATTAAACTATTATTAAATAATTAATAATTCAATAATATATAACTACTATTTATAACAATAATATTATTAACTAAAATAATAATTCAATTTCAATTTAAATGTTTTATTTATAAAAATAATTAGTAATTAGTTTATTAAAAAAATAGTTAGGCTTTACAAATTTTAATTTGATAAAAAAAATATAAATACATGTAATTTTAGTGAAATAAAATATAATCAATAACTTTCTTTTTATTAAATAAATAATTATATTATTATTTTTTTATAAATTTAAATAAATAAATATTGATTTTAAAACAAATTATTTTTTTTATTGTAATTTTATTATTTGTGTTAATTATTATTATATTCCTAAAATTATATGAACCATACCATTTAAGATTCGTTACAAATACTAAAAGAATTATCTTTAATTGAGGAGTCATTATCATTATTTATATTATTTTTATTACCATTTAATTGTTCCTGATTAATTTTTGAATTAACTTCTCTATTTAAATTTTGTTCATTTTGTTTATTATTTAATTGATCATTTTTTACATTTAAATTCTGAAAATTTAAATTATCGTTTTTAAAATTTAAATTATTATTTTTTAAATTATCATTATTTAAATTATTATTATTATTTAAATTTCTATTATTCTGATATAATAAATTATTATTATTTAAATTATCTATATTTTGAGCAATTTCAAAATTTTCATTTAAATTATTTAAATGGCCAATTTGAAATTTGAAATTAGGATAATTTAAAATAGGTGTAAAAGAAAACACTAAAATAGATTACAATAACAAAATACAATAAATTTTATTTTAAAAATTTTTTATTAAAATATATTTTATTAATATTTAATAGTTATTTGTTAAAAATAACAATTACATCGAGAAAAAATGTGAAAAGTATCTTCTATTTATACTTTTCCTAAATACATTGATAATATATTATTTTATTTAAATTACATATATTTTAATATAAAACTATCCTAATGAATTTTATTAAATAATAAATTTATAAACTATAACTAAATTTAGAAAAATATAATTATTAATTAAACTAAATACTAAATAATTAAAATTAAGTACATTTATTATCTATTTATTATTTTAATATTATAAGTAAAGTCTTTATTTATTTTCGATTTAAAAACAATGTTAAAGGAGTCATGATTAAATTTTGAAACTTAATTTTCACAAAATAAATTATTAATTTATTTTGTTTTAAACTTTAATTAATTCATTTAAATTATTTTACAACAATAATTTTCTCAGAATTAAATTTTATAAAAATTATTACATTAAAAATTTATCTTGTGGCTTAAAGAATATAATTCAAAAATTTAGTTCATATGATTTATTTACTTTGTTTATTATTTTATAAATCAAAGAATAATTTACATTTTTGAATTACACAAGAAAAATTTTTAATTTAAAATGTGATTGGGATAATCACATCTTTACAATAGGAGAAGAAAAATTTTGTTTTAAATTATTGTAATTATAATATGGATAATTATAATTTGGCATACTGTAATTATATTGACCATAAAAATTTTGGTTAAAATTATTTGGTAAATAATTTCCATAAATGGAAGGATCATAATAATTTAAATTATTATAATAAAAAAAAAAAAAAAAACATAGACTTGCACATATGGGTACCCATCTCCCATATGGCCATACAGTTATTAATTAACTGTAAGGTGATGAGTTATTGGCATACTGTATCAGCTTCGCCGCTCTCAATCGTCGTTACACACTGCCCGGAGATGCATTCCTAACGTTCCTACATATATCTCTAATGACCACGAGCATCAGAACGGAACCATTAACTCCTCCCTAGTGGGTGTAATCATTGGCGATTGGAAATTTTACAATCATCAAAGTCTATGCTTCAATTCAAAGCGTAGTATCAGGGTTGGGTGAAATAATCATTTGAGGGAAAGCCTTATGAACATCACGTGTGGTCTCATGATATCCCAGGATAGAAACCTCATCCGATTATTTGGTGCCATGCCGAGGATTCGAACCCCGCCCTCTACAGAAACCTGTATCGTCCTAACCGACTGGACCAACATGGCTAAATTATTATAATTGTGTAATAATTTAATTAAAAAATTATAATTAAATTATTAATCATTAATATTAGCTCTAACTGCTAATATTAAAGGTTTAGAAAAGAATCATACTTACCTATGGTTCTTTCTAATTATCGAGTTTATTATAACGAATTATAATAGACGAAACACTAAAATTGATAAGGAAAAGTTTTAATTATAAAATTTGTTTTATTAAAATAATTTGTTTTATTATTTATTAAAAATTTTAAATGTTAAAACTTATTGTTATTATTATTATATTATAATTGTTATAATAATAACTCTTGATTTCTCAAAGAGAACTCAAGAGCCTTATTTATACTTTTTTGTCAAAATAAGGTTAAAATCAAAAGGGGTTCTAATCTTAACAAATCTCTTATCTAGGAAAAGACTAGAAGAAAAACCTAGATAAGTTTTTTGATCGATATTCTATCCATATCGATCATCGCGTTAATTAAGTAAAACCGATTACTTTTAAGAAGTAATTGGAAAAACCTTAATTAACCGATTACTTAATCTAATATAATGATCGAAAATAAAAGAATAAAATAATGAAAATTATTTCGATCATAAAATTTAAAATTTAATCTATTTAGTTCTATTTTATAGAACTTTACATAAAAAATATAAAACAATACATTAATAATAAAATACATGATTAATACAATACAGAATACATGTTAGAATACAGAATACATGATAAAATACAGAATAGTGTTTTAGTTTATGATTTAATGAGTGAGAGAAAACTAAAACTAATAAATTTAATAATTAAGTGAATAATTAAATAAATTTAATATTATTTTAAATGTATAAAAATTATTTAATTAAATAAATTTTTAATATTAAACTAAATAAAATTTTAATATATAATTAAATAAATTATTAATTATAATTAATTGTATAAATGAAATATGAGTTAAATAAAAGTTATATTAATTATAACTTAACTAAGAAAATATAATTATTTTGTTAAAAATAATTATAGATTCTTACAAATTGGTACGAGACCAAGTGAAAAATTAAAATTAAATACGACTAAATTTACATAAAAAATAGAAAATCAAATTAATCCATAAAAGGATAAATTTGATTGAAATTTATATATAAAGTATAAAATTAGAAATTATTAAGACTCTCTCTTTTCCACATATAATTTTATTAAATGTAAAAAATTAGATTGAATGACAATTGATCTAAATTGAGATTTCAATTGATCAAAAATAAAAATTTAATAAAAATTAAATAAACAATTTATAAAGTAGAATTTAAGTATTTAGTTATAATTTACAACTTTAGTGTGAATTACTTATTATTGTGAATATTAATATAATTAGATTTAAATTTTAAAAATTCATTTACATTGCACCAATAATAATTTGGTAAATTATTTATATTATTTATATTATTATTAATTAAATTATTATTATTACTATTATTAATATCATTACTGTTATTACTGTTATTAATATTGTTATTATTGTTATTATCACTGTTATTAATATTATTACTGTTATTATTACTGTTATTATCAATGCTTAAATAAAAATCATAATCATTTTCAATATCACTTACATCATTTCCCCCGTTTTCGTAATAAGGAGTAAAATTTATAAAATCAGGAATAGAAGAAGGTATAAAGTTTTGGTAAAAAAATAGATTATAAATCAACACTTCAATAATAACACTAAAACACAAAATAATAGTTTTAAAGAACAAGTTTTATTAATTTTTTAAATATTAAAATCTTTATTTATTTTAAAGTGTTATTAACAAGAAATCGTTAATAACAATTACATCGATTAAAATACATGAAATTTGATAACTATTTATATTTTTATCTTATTACATTTATAATATATAATTCCTATTGAATTATATTATCTAGCTATTTATTTAAAAACAATACTAACCTAAACTAATAATAAATAATTAACTATTACTAAATAAAGAGAATTATAATTAATAACTAAAATAAATATAATCAATTCTAATTGAGTTCATTTATTATTTATTTATTATTTAAATATTATTAGTAAATTTATTATATATTTTCTATTTTAAAATAATATAAAAGTTGTCATAATTATTTAATATAAATTTAGCATAAAATGCCGTAAGTTTCAACATGACTAATTGCATAGTTTCATGTTGTTAATTTATCTTGTGAAAAAACCTTAACTCTTATTATTTAAATTAAATTACATAAAAAGAAATGATTTTCAAATACTAGTTTCACAAGAGAAATTTTTAATTTATTAGTATGATTGGGAAAAAATCGAAATTATGTTAAAAATATTTTCAATAATTTTATACACGTGATTTCAAATAAATTTATTTTAATTTTTACTTAAATTTATGATTAAATTTAATTAAAATTATTTAAAGATATTAATAATATCTTTACAGAAGGGGAGTTACAATTACTTGGGGAGTCTTCAAAAAAAGACGACAGAACGAGAAAGTATTACTTTGTTATTAGTTATATCATAAACCCTATAAGCGGAAGGGTTCTGGTCATATCCGATAAAAATACCAGGGAGAGCAGAATTAGAAAGTTTCTTTCTAAAAGACTTAGGAACATAAAAGAAAACTTGACAACCAAAAACTCTAAATCTGTTAAAGTCCACTTTTTCATTATATAGAAGTTCATAAGGAATGTTATTATTAATACCTTTATGTGGAATACGGTTATGGATAAAGTTAGCTGCCTTGATAGCGTTCTCCCAGAAAACATGGTTTAAATGAGCATTTTGTTGTGCATTATATGGAATTGTATGTTCAAAAATAATGCCATTGAAATTACAAAATTCATTAAACTTATTATTAATTAACTCAGTACCATTATCCGAGTGAAGATATTTTATATTTTTATTAAATATGTTTTTAACCTTATTATACCAAGTAGTAAAAACGTTAAATATATCATCTTTAGATTTACAAAAAAGAACCCATCCATATCTAGAAAAATCATCAAGAATAGTAAGGAAACATTGGTTACCATACAAAGAAGGTTGTTTTAGAGAAACCGTATCTAAATGAATAAGTTCAAACGGCTCGGAGGCTTTATAGACATTGGAATGGTAGGGAAAATTTTTTAACTTGGAGTGAGCACATATTTTACATTTTGATTTATTATTTATTTTTGTAAGGATATTACGTAAACTGTGAATATTGTAATGGCCCAAACGCCTATGCCAGGTGTATAAATTTTCATCCTCATTATTACTAGTAATACTGTTGCACGTATAATTATTATCAAAATTTATTTTATTTTTTGAAGTCCATAAAATATAAGTTTTTGAATTATTTGCGCTTGTGCTACAAATTTTATTATTTTTCTTATATATAGAAACATTATTTTTATTGTTGATTTTTTGAAATACTGTTTTATAATTCTGGTCACTTAAACAATCTAAAGAAATTAAATTCTTTTTAAAAACTGGAACAAATAAAACATTTTTTAAAGTGATTTTATTATCGTTTATATAGCCATTATACATTCCAATAAATTTAGATCTTACACTCTCCCCGTTAGCAAAATATATTTCTCTATTAAATTTACTAATATTGGAAAGGCAGCTTAAATCGCCTGTCATGTGGTATATAGTTCCAGAGTCGAGTGTCCACGCGTTTAATTTATTTTTATTTTTATTTTTATTTTTATTATTTAATTCACTTTCTTCCTTTAATTCATTACACGTATAATATCCTAATTTTTGAAAAGGAAACATATTTTTAGAATAATTGAAAATTATTATTATTTGATTCAATATTATACACGTCATTGTAATCTTTGAAGAAAAATTCTTCATGTTTATCTTCGTAATTATAATTATTATTATCAATTTCTACGTTTTTACATTGAATTTTATTTGCATGATTTAATGGGTGCCTCCCATTATTATTATTTTTATTATTAAAATTATTATTTTTATAATTATTTTTATAATTATTTTTAATTCTGCATTAGTCAGAATAATGACCAAATTTTCCACAGTTCCAACATTTGATATTATTTCTATTACTATAGAATTTACTGTTTGAATTATTATTATTATAATTTTTAGATTTATTATTATTATAATTATTTTTTTTATTATTAAAATTATTATTATTATTATTACGTATTTTATTACTATAATTATTATTACTATAATTATAATTTGAATTAATTTTTGATTCAACATTTAAAGCTGTTGAAATTTTTTCTTCCTTCTTAATAATTATTTCTTGAATATTTCTTAGCTGTTGGCTTACAGTTATTAAGTGATTAGTAGTAGTATCCCAATTTGGAAGACAACTTATGATGTTTGATTTAACAGCTAAGTCTTTAGGAATTGAACTGTATAAATATTTGAATTTATCTTGGTAATCTAGACTTACATTTAGTTTTTCTAATTCTTTAAATTTTAAATTCATTTCTGAAATAAAAATTGAAATGCCATCGTCAATTTCTGGATTGTATTTCATTTTTAATAATTTTTCTTTTAGTTGTTTAATTCTTTCAGATCTTGTTTTTAGATTTAAGGATTCGATTAATTTAAACATTTCGTATGAAGTTAAAGATATACAGTCCATTCTCATTTTTAAATCTTTTGGTATATTATTCATGATAAACCTTTTGGTTTTTGCATCTTCTACAATCATATCTTCTGTAACATTTTCATTATAATATGTATTAGTTGTACCATCAACCAAGGTTAATTTTTTCTTTTGTTCATTTTTTAATTTTTCACCAGAGATTTTCTTAATCACTTCTCTTAATATATATTGTTCCAATTTATTTCCTTTTAATAGTACATATAAGTCTTATTTCCATGTTTTATAATTTGTCTTATCTAGCATCTCTATAGTACCACAATCTTCTTTGATGCTCATTTTTATTTTATTTTTAAATTTATTTTATTTTAAAATATTTATTTTTATTTTTATTTTTTTAAAAAGTATTAAAAAAATACACTCTTTTTAAAATTTTAAAACACTCACTTTTAAAATTTAAAAAACACGCTCTCATTCACTTTTAAAATTTAAAACACTCACTCACTCACTTTTTTAAAATTAAAAAAAAAAAAAACACTAATTTATAAATCACTATTATAAAACGCGGAGTCTTGAGACTCTTAATCTGTTATTAAATACACTTTATTAATTTATTATCAAGAACTACAAAAATTAAAAATATTACATTATAAATTATTTTTATCATACATTTTATAATAATTTCACATATATACATATGATATACATCATTTGATATAATACGCCACCATTACCTATATACATATATTTGTAAAGATTTAATAAAATCTTTAATAATTAATTATTACATAATTAATTAATGTAATAAAATTACATAAATTTATGATTTACGTATATGAAAATTAATTATAAATTTATGTAAACTTTTCATAAAGGAAAAATTATTATTTAAATAATTTTGGATAATAACTTAAATCTAAATAATTTATTTAAGTTAGTTAATTTAGTTTAGTTTATTTAAAATAGTTATTCTATTTAACTTAGTTAATTTAGTTTAGTTAGTTTAAAATACTTTAAAATTAATTTCGGAATAGTTTTAAATAGTTAAAATTAGTTTAAATAGTTTACAAAAATAGTTTTGAATTGTAAATATATAAACATTAGTATTAATAATATTTATATAATAAATATATAATAAATGAGTTGTTATTGAATTTAATTATTATTGTAAATAAGTTGAAAGTTTATTAAATTAATTATTGTTTAGTTTAGTTAATTATTATTTAATAAAATTATTAATAAATATTTTGTTTATAAATAAATAGTAATATATGTAAATTAGATAGAAATAATATATTATAATGTAATAATGAAAAAATATAAATACATGTAAATTTCTACAATTAAATCGATGTATTAGTTATTGACTATATGATAGTTAATAACAAAAAGAGATTTAATTTTTTTTTTTTTTTAATTAATAAAGATTATTTTATTTAAAAAAAAACGAATTTTTATTACGTGTTTTTTTATTTTGGTGTTAAAATTTGTTATTTGTAATCTGTTTCTGATAGAACTCTTTACAATATTATTATTTATGTTTCTTATATTTATTTATTAACTATATTAAATATATTAATTATTATATTAATTATATTAAACTTATTTCTAACAGAAAATTATCGTGTCAAAAGATAAAATTATCGTCAAATGAGTGGATTGAAATAGTTTTGGAATTTTTTTTGTTCATAAAAAAATTTATGAAGATAACCAAAGGAAACCCAACGTTTAATTATAATATTAATCCTAAAGGGTTAGAAATTTTTCATATAAATATTTTCTATAACACTTTAAACCTTTTAAAAAATTTTATTTAATATAAAAAAATATAATCAAACCAATGATAATTATTATATATAAAAATATTTTTATATATAAAAGCAATTACGCAATTGTTATATAATTATTGTGATTTTGGAGCTTTTTATTGAAAGTATCTTCAGGTGAATTTAAAATAAATTGAGATCACCTTATTTGAGAAAATATTGTACTTTTAGGAGATGGGGAAAAAATAGTATGAGAGAAAGAGAATCATAGAATGTGATTTAGTTTTATTTTGGAATTTTTTGAGAACTAAGTTGAAACCTTATTTTGTTGGTCCCCTTAAGCTGTATAAGAAAAAAGCAATACCATTACCTTGATCCTTATTTTGGAATTTAAATGAATAGAAAACGTTCAATTAACGAATATAGCCAAGTATAACTCAGCTTCAATGTAGGTTGAATTTTAGAGGGAATATTATGGTAAAGAATGAATTATTAAACTTTATATTTTATTTAAATTTTAATATTTAATTCTTAACTATCAATGCATTTCTATATTCTAAATTAGGAATATTAAAACTATTTACCATGCATGGTATAATTAATTATATATTTAAAAATGACTCATCACATATCATTATATAAGAGAAAATGATAGTACTGATAATTATCTATGATGTGTGGGCAGAAGACATATATATTATCCTTGTATTATTACTAAACAATCAGAGATAATTTTAACCGATTTGGTTAATACCAGGTTGATGTATTAGCATTAAATAAATTATCAAAAAAAAAAAAAAAAAAAAAAAAAAAACTAGAAAAGCACTTTATAATTTCTAAATATCATTACATAATTTTATTATTTAATTGTAAATGAAACCTCAAAATTATTAATTGAAATTGTAAATAATAATAAAAATAATGCAAAAGTGTCAAAAAAAAGGGTGATTGCAATTTATTTTTTTAAATTACATGAAATTACTTTAGAAAATAATGCTTCAGAATTAACATTTTTTACACCAATCAAATATATTGATTATTTCTAGGGATCTAGGGGTCATGCTGCCCATGACAAAAAAAAAAAAAAATAATTAATAAGAAAATTTAATTACAAGCCATACAAAAATTATTAATAATTTAGAAATTAGTTGTAACTTTAATTTCTAAAAATTTTCCTTATATCTTTTTATTTGAAGAGCTGGTGCGATTTTCTGAATACATTTTCTGAAAAGTATTCTGAATAAACCATACAATAGTATTTTAAAGTCATGCCCCCTAACTTGAATATTCAAGGAGTAATGATTCATTTGAAAATGAGCACTGATTGTAATTAATTAATAATTTTTATAACTCAAGATTAAATAATTAATTTTATATTAATCATAATTACTCTTCTGGAACAATTTTGAATAACCTAATCTAAGAAAATTTATTTCTGAAAGGTTAATGACCTAAAATTAATTTTATTTATAATCTAATCCTTGAAATAATTTGATTCTATAAAAAAAGAAAAGTCCCTTTAGAATATCTAATTTTTTAATAATAAGTATTAATTTCTAAATATTTCTAAATATTCAAATAATCAGAGGATTAATTTAAAAAAAAAAAAAAAAAAAAAAAACTTATTTGGGATTAATATTTTAATATGTAATATGGACTATACAGGAAAATGGAAGGTTCGTACTAGTAATAGTACAAACTTTCCATTTTCCTGTATAGTTATAAAGTTTTGATTTAAAAAATAGATTATAAGTCAAAAATTATAATAACACTAAATAACACAAAAATGTTTTATAAACAAATAAGTTTTATTATATTTAGATTTTAAAATAATCTTTATTAATTATTAGTGTTATTAACAATAAATCGTTAATAACAATTACATCGATTAAAATACATGAAATTTGGTTAACTATTTATATTTTTATCTTATTACATTTAGAATATATAATTCCTATTGAATTATATTATCTAACTATTTATTTAAAAACAATACTAACCTAAACTAATAATAAATAATTAACTATTACTAAATAAAGAGAATTATAATTAATAACTAAAATAAATATAAACAATTTCAATCGAGCTCATTTATTATTTATTTATTATTTAAATATTATTAATAAATTCTTATTATATTTTCTATTTAAAATTAATATAAAAGTTGTCATAATTATTTAATATGATTTTAGCATAAAATGCCGCAAGTTTCAACATGACTAATTGCATAGTTTCATGTTGTTAATTTATCTTGTAAAAAACCTTAACTCTTATTATTTAAATTAAATTACATAAAAAGAAATGATTTTCAATTACTAGTTTCACAAGAGAAATTTTTAATTTATTAATATGATTGGGAAGAAGTCGAAGTTTTGTTTAAAATTATTTGCAATAATTTTATACACGTGATTTTTAATAGATTTATTTCAATTTTACTTAAATTTATGATTAAATTTAATTAAAATTTATAAAGATATTAATAATATCTTTACAATAGTCCATTTTTTTTGTAAGGGTTTAAAACTAGCAATTTTGAGATACCACATCTTTACCGTTAGATTTATTTTAATTTTTTTTTTTTTTGATATCCGTAGTCAGCAACTACCGTAATACATTAAGTGGTTAAGTGGTCTGCGTTGGTGTTAGATTGTAATGATAACAATATAATAGATTACAAAAACTTAAAGAATAAAATTTTGTTTTAAATTTTTTTTTAAAAATAATTTAATAATTATAGTTAAAAGTATCTTTTATACTTTTACTAAATACATTAATAATATATTATTTTATATAAATTACATATATTCTAATATAAAGCTATTCTAATGAATTATTAAATAATAAATTTATAATCTTTTAATTCGGTTTATACAAATTGGTGAATTCGAATTTAACTTGCACTTCTTTTTAGTCTTTACAAAGGATTAATTTTGTTCTCTAAAGAAAAAATATAAAAGTCGGTAAAGGTTTCTGTTACAGGTCTTTTTGTAGAATAAAACTAGCACTGGGGATTGTATTTAAACTTTACACCTTAACGATAATTTAGTAATTATTATTTTTTAACTTTTAAAATAGTTTTATTTATTTAATTAAATTTTTATTTATTACAAATGATTAGTTTATAATAAAATACATTAATTTAGATATTTATTTTAAAAGGTTAAAATATAAACTAAAAATACTAGTGTTTATTGAAAAAGCTAAAGAATTTATTAAGAAATTTGTTTCTCTATATACTTTTTTCAAAAATAATATAATAATAATTTTTATAGAATTTTATAGAATATTATAGAATACTTTGATTAAACTGTATAATTAAACTATACATTAAATATATTAAATATTAAATTAATTGTTAAATATATTACTAAAATTGAATAATTTCATTATCTTAGAATTTTCTTTTTATTATTTCTTAATTTACCTATTTGAATGGTGTTATCAAAATCATTTTTTTCAGAATAGATTGTTTTTTCCTGATTGGATTGTGATTCGGCGTAAGATGGCAGTTCACTAAGCCTGTAAAGATGTGATTATTTCAATCATAATCATAATTAAAAAATTTTTCTTATGTAATTCAAAAATGTAAATTATTCTTTGATTTATAATAATAAATAAAATAAACAAATCTTATGAATTAAATTTTTGAATTATATTCTTTAAGTCACAAGACAAATTTTTAATGTAACAATTTTCGTAAAAAACTAATTCTGGAAAAATTATTGTTTTACAATAATTTTTAAATTGAAAATAAAGACTTATAATAAAAATGATAAATATTTTTTTTGGTCTACCGTCAGTATAGAGTTTTATTCAGAGCTACCAGTTAGGAATCACTAATCAAAAAGTTTTGGATTTGTAATTGAGGGCCACTACTTTGGGTTTAAATGAACATTATATCTAATAAATTAGACTAAACAATTGATCAAAAAAAAAAAAAAAAAAAAAAAAAAAATAAAAATAAAAAAATAACTTTTCAAAATTAATATACATTAATAAAATTAGTTTACTCGACCGTCACCATTAATAATTGGAAAGAGACCTAGTCAACTTTACAGATAAAATTATAAAGTTTTTAATCTTGAGAAAAAGAAAAAAAATTTTAATAAAATAAAATAAAATAAAAAAAAAAAAAAAAAAATTAAAATATATAAATAATTTGAGTATAACTTAAAAATATTCAAAATGAAATATTTTAATATTATATTATTAATAGTAACTTTAATCGAATTTGTTTCTTCTTTTCAAATTAACATTTTGAAAGAAAACGTGCCTTATTTTAATTCAACCTTCATAAATGAAGTATAAGAAGCCTTAAGAGAAATACGAAATAGCGAGATTTCATATGTTATTGAAAACAATGAATAGTATTATTAATTTCAAGAATGAAATCCCAAATAATTTTTTAAGTCTTGTCGAATTAATTGAGGATGACGTCATGAGTAATATTGATGAAAATACAATTAAATGCAATATATCCGTCATGATAGCTATGCTTGATAAATATGATAATACTGAAGAAGAAATAAATGAAATTGATAATCCAAATAATTTAATTAAGAGAAAAAAAAAAAATGAACCAATGTTGGAACGAAGTTATGGGAACTTTTATTACCGGCTGTACTGTTGGATTTTTCTTTGGAGGTACAGGATGTGTTATCGGTGGAGTAGCATTAATGGGAGGAAGTGTCTATTGTACAACCGTATTTGGATAAGTATAAATTCCATTTTACTGAGTTCTCATATAATAACTTTATACAGCAATCAATCAAACGCCATTTTTTGCTAATTATGGATTTAATCCTTAAGCCCATCCAGAAATCCCATCTAACAAAAGATCTAGTAGGGCGGAAAAACGTGTAATCAAGATTAATGAAAATATAAATTTTCTAAAAGAGAATTTACATAGAACAAAAGAAACTTATATAAGAAATATGCTGATCAAAGAAGAAAGGATCCTCCAAAATTCGAAGTTGGTGATAAAGTTTGGTTACTCAAAGGAATTATAAGAAAAAGAAACTTTCTAATCAAATGATTGGTCCATTCAAAATTAGTAAGAAAATAAGTGATTTAGCTTACGAAACTTAATCTCATTAAGGGAATGCGTTGCCATCCAGTTTTTCATGTTTCATTACTCGAGCCTTACTATGAAAACGAATTTAAAGATAGGAGAAATTACAAAAAGAAAAAAAAATATACGTTTAACAACTGATTATGAAGAAAAAATTCCTGAAAGAATAAACTACATAAAGGGAAGTAATGGAAATAACTTTTACCTTGTTTCTTGGAAAGGCCGTGATATTGTTGAAAACAGTTAGATTGAAGAAAGTCAAATCCCTGATCCACAGTTAATTCAAGAATATCAAAAAAGATGCAGAAAAGGAAAATAACCAACTGATGCTGAAGAATCCGTTGAGCCGGAATATTATGTCAGGCATAAATATTAACCTTTTACGATAGATATACCTTCAAGAAAACTTTTATCTCACAGGAGCTCGATTTAAGGAGAAAGATTGTAAAGATGTGATTACTCCAATCACATTATAAAATAAAAATTTTTCTTGTGTAATTTAAAAATGTAAATTATTCTTTAATTTATAATAATAAATAAAATAAATAAATCATATGATCTAAATTTTTGAATTATATTCTCTAAGCCACAAGACAAATTTTTAATATAACAATTTTCGTAAAAAAAACTAATTCTGGAAAAATGAATAAAGTTTAGAACAAAATAAATTAATAATTTATTTTGTGAAAATTAAGTTTCAAAAACTTAATTATGACTCTTTTTAACATTGTTTTTAAATTGAAAATAAATAAAGACTTTACTTATAATATTTAAATAATAAATAGATAATAAATGTACTTAATTTAAATTATTTAGTATTTAGTTTAATTAATAATTATATTTTACTAAATTATAATTTATAAATTTATTATTTAATAAAATTCATTTGAATAGTTTTTATATTAGAATATATGTAATTTAAATAAAACAATATATTATTAATGTACTTAGGAAAAGTATAAATAGAAGATATTTTTCACTTTTCTTTTTTCGATATAATTGTTATTTTTTATTTTTTATATTTTAATAAAGAAGAATTAATAAACTAATTATTATAAACAAATTTAACAAACTATATTTTATTATCTTATTGCTTGTTTAAATTTTTCATTGGTTATTGTAATCTGTTTCACTTTGCTTTTACAAAGCCCTCTTTGAATGGCTTCTATTTCATTCTGTAAGACTCTACTATTCCGATTGAGATTATTTATTTTAATTTCTTGACTTCTTGTTTTCTGGATTAATTTCAACTCTAAATTAGTTAATGAGTTTTGAATATTTATTAACTCTTTTACATTGTTATCTTGGATTTTTTTTTTTTTTTGGAAACAGAAAAAAAATTTACACTTCTTTGAGGTTTTGTCTATAACGCTTGTTTCATGAAAATAAGATTCTTTTTTCTTTTTTTTTTGTTTCTACATTCGTGAGA
Organism: Neocallimastix lanati (nom. inval.); assembly: GCA_016946835.1. Lineage (NCBI taxonomy): Eukaryota > Fungi > Neocallimastigomycota > Neocallimastigomycetes > Neocallimastigales > Neocallimastigaceae > Neocallimastix > Neocallimastix lanati (nom. inval.). The sequence continues at coordinate 505,612 of JACVTC010000129.1, forward strand.
AAAATGAACGAACTTTTCACCTTTAATAAAACATTTTTCCTTTTTTTTTTCTCTCTTTATATTGGCTCTTTAATTCAATATTTTTTTTCTTTTATAGTGTTTGGTTCAATTGAAAATAGTTTATTATCATCTGTTTTTTTTTTGTTATTTCCTCTCTGTTGAAGAAAAGGATGTCTGGGGATGACATATCTTTTTTAAGATATTTATATAATCTTTTTTAGTTCATTTTTGTATTGAAAACCATTAATAAATCTGAGGTTTTCAGATAAAAAAAATAAATCTGTTTAAAATTTACCAGTTTTAGCTGTGTTCGCTAAGTTCGTGACCTATGTTTTCCAGTTCGTTTAATGTTTTTAGTTTTGCAATGAAGATAGATATATCCTCATTTTCATTGTATTTTAATATTTTTTTTATTGTTAATTTCCATTTTTCTTTTTTTTTTTTTTTTTCTTCGTGGGTTTGCGGTGAAAGATTTTTTCAAAATGTTCCGGATTTGATGAATTGTTTTTCCTTGATCTTCTCATAATATTTTTTGGCGTATTTTCTCCTACTGGACTATTGATAATTATCCACTTTACCATGACATCATTTTTTTTAAATATCAAGTAGAGATGAATTTTGATCGTAGACAAGGTTGAGATCAAATCTGTCTTCCAAGTAGTCATCTAAATTTTCTCTGATTTTTCCTTTTCTTTATTTTCTTTTATTTTGTCATTGACTACATCTCCTTCTTGATTATTTATCATTAAGAGATAAAAAAAAAATTTTTGTCCTCCTTCTTAAATTAATAATCAGAAGATAATTCATTTATTTGATTGAAATTTTTGAAGTAATTGAAGGCAATACCTTTCGGACGTGCATCTTCTGGCTCATTGATAACAATGGGTATGTTTTGATTTCTACACACTGCTCATTTTGTTTTGAATTAGGATTTCGCTTGAATTATGAAGTTGAATTCCTTATTAATTTGAATATTTCTGTTTGAATAGATTTCTTTATTTTTTTTTATAAAGAAATCTATTCTATTTACTTATCAAAATATATTTGATAAGTATATATATCTATATATTTTTAATATTTATTTTTCCTTTATTTGATTACATATTTTTTTAATTCCTATTTTCAATTATTTAAGGGAAATCATTTTGATTAAGAATAACCGAGACAGGTATGGATTTGATTGTTGATATTTAACAATTTATTTCATGAGTTTTAATAAAGTTTTTTTTTTTTTTTTTTTTTTTTTTTTTTTTTTTGATTGTGTAAAGATTAATAAAATCTTTAATAATTAATTATTACATAATTAATTAATGTAATAAAATTACATAAATTTATGATTTACGTATATGAAAATTAATTATAAATTTATGTAAACTTTTCATAAAGGAAAAATTATTATTTAAATAATTTTGGATAATAACTTAAATCTAAATAATTTATTTAAGTTAGTTAATTTAGTTTAGTTTATTTAAAATAGTTATTCTATTTAACTTAGTTAATTTAGTTTAGTTAGTTTAAAATACTTTAAAATTAATTTCGGAATAGTTTTAAATAGTTAAAATTAGTTTAAATAGTTTACAAAAATAGTTTTGAATTGTAAATATATAAACATTAGTATTAATAATATTTATATAATAAATATATAATAAATGAGTTGTTATTGAATTTAATTATTATTGTAAATAAGTTGAAAGTTTATTAAATTAATTATTGTTTAGTTTAGTTAATTATTATTTAATAAAATTATTAATAAATATTTTGTTTATAAATAAATAGTAATATATGTAAATTAGATAGAAATAATATATTATAATGTAATAATGAAAAAATATAAATACATGTAAATTTCTATAATTAAATCGATGTATTAGTTATTGACTATATGATAGTTAATAACAAAAAGAGATTTAATTTTTTTTAATTAATAAAGATTATTTTATTTAAAAAAACGAATTTTTATTACGTGTTTTTTTTTATTTTGGTGTTAAAATTTGTTATTTGTAATCTGTTTCTGATAGAACTCTTTACAATAACTAATACCTTATAAATCAAAGAAACACGTTACAAATAACAAGTTTTTGGATAACTACCGCCGTGTTTAGAAGAAGTAACTGAATTCTTGGATAACTACCGCCGTGTTTAGAAGAAGTAACTGAATTCTTGGATAACTACCGCCGTGTTTAGAACAAGTAACTGAATTTTTGGATAACTACCGCCTTGTTCAGGATAGCTACCTTAGATAAAATTTGTATTTGGATTAATTGTTTCATTATTTTTATTATTTTATATTTAGTTGTATACTCGTTCGACACCTTTTTAAGTGGATAGCGTCTGAACGACTTAACAACATTAAATATAATAATAATAATAATAAGTAATTAATAAAAGATTTTCTTGTTTATCAAGTGAATAATTAAATTATACACTTAATAAATCCTAATTGAATTAAGTGAACGCATAAATTATAAGTTACAAATTTTTTAAAAAAAAAAAAAAAAAAAAAAAAAAAAAAAAAAAAAAATTTTATTTTTTTTGGTAATTCAAATTGGAGGAACTAAACATTATTTTTCAAAATCTAAATTTGGAAGACATCATGAACCAACAGCAGCAGGTAAATCAAGTACCTCAACTTAAAATAATCAACGACCCTCCTACATTCTCTGGAAATACGAGGGAATTAGATGGCTTCCTTACAAGAATCGAATTGGCAATTGATGCCAATCCTCAACGATTTACTAATGAAGCTGCTAGGGTAAACTTTATTATGTCTTATTTAACTGGAAAGGCTTTAAACTGGGCATCTTGCTTAAGAAGAAATAATAATCCCATTTTACAAAATTTAGAACAATTTGTAGCCGAATTAAGAAGAAATTTTGGTGATCCAGATGTTGAAGCTGTTGCTGCGAATGCTAAACTCTGCAATATTCACCAATTTAAATATGGCCATGTTGTTAATTATATTACTGCCTTTCAAAAAGTTAGTCAATACTCAAACTTCAATGATGCCGCAAAAATTTATATGTTCATTAGAGGCTTACATCCAAAAATGCGTGAATATTTTAGCTTTAGTTAATCCAAACCCCAATGATTTAAATGCTTTGTTCAGAGATATCGTTAATATAGAAAGTTTAACAAAAAGAAACGATATCAAGGAATATTACTTGACGCATCAAGATAGGAGAAATTATAATAGTGATGATCCTATGGATGTAGATCTTTTCAGAATTAGTAAAGGACAGAGAAATATAAGATACTTTCCAACACACGAAAAAAACTACGAGGTACATAAAGAGAATAATTCCGATAAAAGAAGGAAAGGTCTGTGCTTCATTTGTGGAAAACCTGGACACTTAAAATTTAATTGTCCAAATAAGAAAAGACCAAAAGGTGTTAAGATTATTAACAAATTCGACAACGAAAGCAAGTCTCCTTCTACCTCCCTCAAAAGAATTAAAAAGATCGAAGATTCTGAAAATATTTTTAATGTTTTAAATATAATAAATAACGAAAACTTGAATATAAAAGGAAAATCCAATATTATTGATTTTTATATTAAGACTAATGATACAGAAGAAGTCAAGGCAAAAGTTCTTATTGATTCTGGATCGGATCTTAATTTTATTCATCCTGAATTTGCTAGAATTAACAAATTCAAACTTAATCTCATCGAGAAGCCCTTTAAAGTCGCTGGTCTTGGCTACGGAACCTCTAGTGTCAATAAGGAAACTGAAAAATGCATCTTACGCCTTAGGAATCATTTTGAAGTAATAAAATTGTATGCCCTCCGTATTCCTGATGTTGATATTATTTTAGGACTCCCTTGGATCGAAAAGCATTGCCCTATCAACTACCATGATTCAAAGAAAATCTCTTTCAGTTCAGGATACTGTGCTCGACATTGCAACGTAGGAAAAAGGAATAGAAAAAATAAGAATAAAAAGAAGTTAAACCAAATTTCTTCTAAAGGAAAGGAACCATATGAAGAACTTTCCTTAACAAAGGAAAAGAATAATCCTAAGCGTAAGTATTCCTTCGAATCTGATTCCGATATGGATTCTGATGAAGAAATTACGATTAGAGGTCGTCGCACTCGTATTAAAACTTGTAGTGAAAAAGAAGAACTTAATGATGTAAAAAATTTTTGTATAATTAATTATGATAGTGATGTAAATGATAGTTTTATGTTTGATAATGATGATGAAATTTATGAATTTAGTGATAGTAATAATATTAATTTAGATGAATTAAATAAATTTTGTAAAATTGATGTTTTATGTAAAAATGTAACAAAAAATTGTAATCATAATGATAATTTAAATAAAGATGAAAATAAAAAGTATATTTCTAAAAAGTGTTCTGTGAAAAATTTGTGTTGTATCTGTAATTGTTTGAAAATTAGTAATTTTGAGAATAAATTAAATCAAAAAATTATAGGAATACCTCCTATTTATAACAATTACGCAGAAGTATTCAATGAAAGAAATTGCAATGTACTCCCTCCACATCGTGAATATGATTGTGAAATAAGACTAAAGGATAATTCAAATTTATTTTATGGTCCAATATATCCTTTAACTGAGGCAGAACGAGATGAACTAAAAAAGTATATAAAAGAAAATTTAGAAAAAGGATTCATTAGGAAATCCAAATCACCCGCTGGTGCACCTGTATTATTTGTTAAAAAGAAAGATGGTTCATTGAGATTATGTGTTGATTATAGAAAATTGAATGAAATGACCATCCGTAATTCTTATCCTCTTCCTTTAATAAGTGAATTATTAGATAGAGTTAAAGGTGCAAAATATTTTACCAAGTTGGACTTAAAGTCTGCCTACAATTTAGTAAGAATTAAAGAAGGTGATGAGTACAAGTGTAAAGATATTATTAATATCTTTAAATAATTTTAATTAAATTTAATCATAAATTTAAGTAAAATTAAAATAAATTTATTTGAAATCACGTGTATAAAATTATTGAAAATATTTTTTACATAATTTCGATTTTTTCCCAATCATACTAATAAATTAAAAATTTCTCTTGTGAAACTAGTATTTGAAAATCATTTCTTTTTATGTAATTTAATTTAAATAATAAGAGTTAAGGTTTTTCACAAGATAAATTAACAACATGAAACTATGCAATTAGTCATGTTGAAACTTACGGCATTTTATGCTAAATTTATATTAAATAATTATGACAACTTTTATATTATTTTTAAATAGAAAATATATAATAAATTTACTAATAATATTTAAATAATAAATAAATAATAAATGAACTCAATTAGAATTGATTATATTTATTTTAGTTATTAATTATAATTCTCTTTATTTAGTAATAGTTAATTATTTATTATTAGTTTAGGTTAGTATTGTTTTTAAATAAATAGCTAGATAATATAATTCAATAGGAATTATATATTATAAATGTAATAAGATAAAAATATAAATAGTTATCAAATTTCATGTATTTTAATCGATGTAATTGTTATTAACGATTTCTTGTTAATAACACTTTAAAATAAATAAAGATTTTAATATTTAAAAAATTAATAAAACTTGTTCTTTAAAACTATTATTTTGTGTTTTAGTGTTATTATTGAAGTGTTGATTTATAATCTATTTTTTTACCAAAACTTTATAACAAGACTGCATTTCGTACTAGATATGGTCATTTTGAATATTTAGTTATGCCTTTTGGCTTAAAAAATGCTCCAGCCACCTTCCAGCATTTTATAAATGATGTTCTTAGCGATTACTTAGATGATTTTGTTATTTCTTACATTGATGATATATTAATTTATTCGAATAGTTTAGAGGAACATCATGAACACGTTAAAAAGGTGCTTAAAAAATTATTAGAAAATGACTTGTACATTAAATTAGAGAAATGTGAATTCGATGTTACTGAAACCACTTTCCTTGGTTACATTTTATCAAAAGACGGCTTGAAAGTTGATCCTGAAAAGGTTAAAGCTATCCTAGATTGGCCTGTTCCTTCTAATGTAAAGGAAATACAATCATTTATTGGATTATGTAATTATTATAGAATTTTTATCTGTTAAGTTGGTACTTAGATTAAAGGGTAAACTTGGTTGGAAGCCTTTAATCTAATAACCTTTTGATATTATTTTATTTTTTTAAATTGATTTATTCAAATATAAAATATTATTTTATTATTAAACTTTTAATTAACTATATTTTTATTTAATATGTTTTATTATAAAGTTATCAGATTATTTGTAAATAATAATCTTACAAAGATTTAAAAAAGAATATTTTTTAGTTCTTTTATATTTTGAAAAACAATATAAAATATTTAATAATATATTTTAATAAATACTAATTTAAAGATAACAATATAAAATATAATTTTAATATATAAAGTAATAGAATAATACATATATAATATAAGATAATAAAAATATATAAAATAATATAATTAATAAAAAACAATTTTTATAAATAATATTCAACTATATTAATTAATATAAAAAGGGATAATGTTAATTAATATGTAATACAATATTAATCAATTAATATATTAGGGGTTCAATAATGTATAAAAGGGATAATATTAATTAATATGTAATACAATATTAATTTGGTTATGAACGGTACAAGGATTTAAGGAGTACAAATTATATTTATAATTAAATTGTTATTTTTGTAGTATTAAATATAAATTAATTTGTATCAAATCCTTGACAACGCTCTCTCCAAGAATTCGCATTCCAGGCGAATTCAAGAATACTAATATTTTTGATATTAGTTTATTCAAAAGAGTACTCAAGAAGTATTTGAAATTCACTTGAACAAAAATGTTCAATTGGCCATGTGAATTTCAAATTAGTTGGAGAAATAAATTGTGTTGAATATATATTTTTAAAGAAAAAATTTTTTTTTTTTTTTTTTTTTTTTTTTTTTTTTTTTTTTTTTTAATTACTATATGAGATCGAGACTGGTTTCCTATTATTATTAATGTATTTAATAAAAATATTTTGGTTTCTTGGATTATCTTCAACTTCAGAAGAAGATACCCAATTATAGGAGGAACGATATTTATAACGGATTTTATATTCGTATTGTTTCTTCTTATAGTTAGTTCTAAAACCCGCAATTTCAATAATATCCTTAATAGACTCAGGATCTTTATATCGTTTTCTAAACTTTTCAGGCACTGGTGTGAATGGTTCGAGTTCAGAGACGTGGAAAACATTATGATGCTTAGGAAAGGGTGAATTTTTAAGTTCAATTTCATAATTATTATTATGTAAAACATTGGTTACTTTGTATGGACCAAATTTGCATGGAGCTAGTTTTGAGCATGATTCTATATTTAACGAAGGAGGAGCTTGAATCCACACCAAATCGTCAATGTTGTAAGAAGGAGCGGTAATTCTTTTTCTATCAGCAGAACGTTTATATAGCTCTTGGGATCGGAGAAGAACTTCTTTAACATGATTAAAACTTTCATAAACTTTTTGAACCATTTTATGATTAATGTTACAAGTAGGGAGTAGTGTATATTCATCCATGTAAGGATGAAATCTATAGTTGATAAAAAAGGGAGTTTCGTTAGTGGAAGGGTGAATTGAGTTGTTATAAGCAAATTCAGCAAGTGGAAGAAAATCAACCCAATCATCATGATAGAAAGATCTTGAGAAACAGCGAAGGTATTGTTCGATGAAAGAATTGCATCGTTCAACTTGACCTACGGTTTCATGGTGGTCAGTAGTAGCTATTTTCGATTTAATATTTAATAAGAATAGAAATTCTTGCCAAAGTTCACTCGTAAACTGTGAACCTCTATCCGTAATAATATCATAGGGTAGACCATGGAGCTTATAGATATTATTGATAAAAGCTTTGGCTGTTTGTACGGAATTTGGAATATCTTTGAAGGGAATAAGGTGTATCATTTTTGAAAATCTATCAACTACAACCATAATCACCGTATTACCTTTGGATGGTGGAAGACCACATAAGAAATCAATTTCGATTGATTTCCAAGGTCTTTCTGGAACGTCAAGCGGTTGAAGTAACCCAAATTTTCGGTGCCTAGATTTTTTGTTTCTCATACATGTTTCACACGACTTTACAAAATTCTTAACATCATCTTCCATCTTGGGCCACCAAAAGTTTCTTGAGATCAACTCCAAAGTTCTTTTGACACCAAAATGACCCGCAGCAGGTTTCTCATGATAACGAGTTAAAATATCTAAACGAAGTTGATCTGGTATGTAAATAAGATTGTTGTATAATATTAAATCATTTTCTAATTTAAACTTATTCATTTTGCGAAATGGTTTATAAGGGAAACCTTGAGAGACATTATTTTCAGAAAAATATATACGAAGATCCTCAGCAACCTTATCATTCTTTAAGTTTATTTTAATATTATTGAGAAGATCGTTAGTTATACTAATTAAACATGGGATTTTACCAATATTCTTACTGTCTAAGATAAACTCAGGTTTATCCTCTATATCTTCCTTTTGGTAGTCTGGTCTTCTGGATAACGAATCGGGTTTGCCATTCTTTTTACCTTGGCGATAGATAAGTTCAAAGTCGTATTCTTGGAAGAATAGATGCCAACGATGTTGACGTTGATTACCTATCTTCCCTCCAAGGGTATATAGAAGATTTCTATGGTCAGTAAAAACTTTAATCTTGAATTTAGCACCTAACAAAAGGTGACGCCATGATGAGAAAGCTTCTTTAATTGATAAAAGTTCCTTATCGGTAATCGAATAGTTTATTTCGGCATTGTTAAGACTACGAGAAAAATAAGCAATAGGATGAAGCTTATTATCATTATCATACTGGGAAAGAACTGCTCCAATAGCAAAGTTACTAGCATCGCACTCAACAATAAAAGGTTTTGTTAAGTCAGGATGCATGAGGAGAGGGGAAGAAGTTAAACGTTTTTTGAGAATTGAGAAGGAGGTATCACAATCTTTAGACCAAACAAACTTCCTTCCTTTCTTGGTTAAAGCATGCAAAGGTTTAGCAATAGCAGCAAAATTCCTTACGAATCTTCTATAGTAATTGCAAAGACCAAGAAACCTTTGAACCTCTTTTACGTTTTTTGGAATGGGCCATTCTTTGATTGATTTGATCTTCTTTGGATCAGTGGACACACCAGAACCAGAAATGATATGTCCAAGGAATTCGACTTCCTCTTTATCGAATTCACATTTCGAAAGTTTAGCATATAAATTATTGTCAATAAGCTTTTTGAGAACCTCACGTACAGTTTGATGATGATCATCTAATGAATTAGAATAAATTAGAATGTCATCTAGGTAGAGTATTACCGATTTCTCTAAGAATGGACGAAGGACAGAGTTAATAAAAGATTGGAAGATTGCAGGTGCATTTTTAAGACCAAATGGCATTACTAAATATTCGTAATGTCCATACTTAGTACGGAAAGCTGTTTTATATTCATCGCCTTCCTTTATACGAATTAAATTATATGCGGAGCGCAAGTCCAATTTAGTAAAGTACTTGGCTCCTTTGACTCGTTCAATAATGTCGTTGATGAGCGGTAAAGGATAGGAATTTCTAATAGTAACCGCATTTAAACGTTTGTAGTCAACGCAGAGTCGGAGAGAACCATCACTCTTTTTTTGAAAGAGAACAGGATAGCCGGCTGGGGAGTGAGATTCTCTAATAAATCCTTTCTTTTCGTTTTCCTTTATGTAATCTTTTAAAACTTCTGATTCTTCCAATGTAAGCGGGTAGATTGGTCCATAATGTAAAGTAGCACCTGGTTGAAGATTGATCTCACAGTCCGTTAAACGATGGGGAGGAAGCTTATCTGCTTCCTTTTTACTGAAGACTATTGCAAGGTCTTTATACTGTTCAGGAATACGCTCAATATCAGGTTCTTCAGAATCCTCTGATACCTTATTTGAAAGAAAAGAATAGATTAAAAAGTTGTAATTATAGGGTAATCCGTCATAAAAATTAATTGAATTCGCATTTTGTTTAAAATTCTTTATAATTCTTGATTTAAATTTTGAGATTTTAAAAGTAGAGTAAAGATAATGATTATCATAACTAAAATGTATTTTATAGTTTTTCATAAATTGATTTCCAAGGAGTAAATCCACTGGAATATGTTTTGACACAAGGAATTTTTCTTTAAATTTGATTAAATGAAACGTATTGTTAATTTTGATTTTTAGTTGAAAATTTAAAGACACAAATTCATTAATGGAATCTGTATCACCACTAATACCTTTTATATATATTTTATTATTAAGTTTTTGAGGTACAAGATTTAACCGAGAGATTAAATTGGTAGAAATAAAATTGCAGTAAGAACCACAATCTAACATTGATTTGGTTTGTAATTTAATGTTTTTGTTCCTTTTGTTTATTGTTGGGATAAATGATTTAAACAAAAAGAAAGAATTAGGAAGAGGAGGGTTTAAAGTTGGATAATTATATTGAATAGTTTTAATCGGAGAGGACTTCTTGGGAAGTCCATTATCTAGTTTTTTGAGTTAATTTTTTGGACTTCGGTAACATAATTTTCTCGGTTGTTGTAACTGGAATTAACCTTAGATTTATTATTATGGAAGTTATTATTTTTACTATGATTGTAATAATTGTTATTCTTCTTATTCTTGTTTTCACTATTGGGATAAGAATGAGAGTTCTTTCTCTTATAATTTTTATTGCTGGTTAATTGATTTATCTTTAATTTAGTTTCTTGAGAAGATTCAAACAATATGCACTTTGTTGTAATTTCTTCTATTTTCTCTGGAAACTTCTCCATTTTATTAATTTCTTCTTTAAATTTTGGATGAAGACCATTATAGAAAAATAATACTAATGGTTCTTCAGGCCAACCAAGATCAGCTGTTAGTTTACGGAAAGAATCGATATAGTCCTTAATATTACCATGAGAATGTTTAAGATTTATTAAATTAATTTTCTTTAACTTTTTGCTGACAACATCAGGAAAAGCTTCTTTTAATTCATTAAGAAGAGCCTCTAGGGAAGCAGGAGGACTACTGGAATATTTTGTTTGGTACCAACTTCTAGCAGCTTCTCTTAATCTTGATTGCACAAAGTTGATTTTCGAATCTTCAGGCCAAGACTTACATGGATAGGTTTTAAATGTGTCCCCACACAGTTGACAGAAAAGTTCGGTTTCAGAAATATCACCTGAAAACAAACCTGGATCGGGAACTTGAGGAATATTAATAGGGTAAGCAGATTGCATGATAACATCATGATCATTGTCATATCTTGTAGTAGTTGAGATATTATCATCGAAAACAGAATGGAGGTTTACCGTAGGATTTCCAGATGTCAACGGTATCGACGAGGTAGCACCAGAAGAAGTATTTTCTACTTGAGTTTTATTACATAATTCATGCTTAAAATAGAGGGTAGCCTTCTTCAAAGATTCTAAAGAGGCCAATATTTCATTATTCATTTTATCATAAGCTCCGAATTATTTCATTACCTCTTGATGGTAATTTTGTAAGTCTTCTTTGGAAACGAAGTTTTCATTCACCCCAGAAACTATACTATTACAAGCTTGTGAGGTATCATTTCTTAACTGTTGAACACCTTCTGCTAAGGTGGTACAAGCTTGGGTGGCTTCGGATCGCAATTGTTGTACTGAGTCTTCTTTATTCATATCCATTTCTTCATCCGATCTAGCTGAATACATTCCCGAGCGTCTTAGGCCAATTTTAGGCATTCCAAGGAAGTTTCTAAAATAGCGGTAAGATTATTGTTAAGTTGGTACTTAGATTAAAGGGTAAACTTGGTTGGAAGCCTTTAATCTAATAACCTTTTGATATTATTTTATTTTTTTTAAATTGATTTATTCAAATATAAAATATTATTTTATTATTAAACTTTTAATTAACTATATTTTTATTTAATATGTTTTATTATAAAGTTATCAGATTATTTGTAAATAATAATCTTACAAAGATTTAAAAAAGAATATTTTTTAGTTCTTTTATATTTTGAAAAACAATATAAAATATTTAATAATATATTTTAATAAATACTAATTTAAAGATAACAATATAAAATATAATTTTAATATATAAAGTAATAGATTAATACATATATAATATAAGATAATAAAAATATATAAAATAATATAATTAATAAAAAACAATTTTTATAAATAATATTCAACTATATTAATTAATATAAAAAGGGATAATGTTAATTAATATGTAATACAATATTAATCAATTAATATATTAGGGGTTCAATAATGTATAAAAGGGATAATATTAATTAATATGTAATACAATATTAATTTGGTTATGAACGGTACAAGGATTTAAGGAGTACAAATTATATTTATAATTAAATTGTTATTTTTGTAGTATTAAATATAAATTAATTTGTATCAAATCCTTGACATTATCAAGGATTTTGCTAAGATTGCGCGGCCCTTACTGTAACGAAATCTTCAGTTTGGTATGGTTCATATAATTTTAGGAATATAATAATAATTAACACAAATAATAAAATTACAATAATAAAAAAAAAAATAATTTGTTTTAAAATCAATATTTATTTATTTAAATTTAAAAAAATAATAATATAATTATTTATTTAATAAAAAGAAAGTTATTGATTATATTTTATTTCACTAAAAATTACATGTATTTATATTTTTTTATCAAATTATAATTTGTAAAGCCTAACTATTTTTTTTAATAAACTAATTACTAATTATTTTTATAAATAAAACATTTAAATTGAAATTGAATTATTATTTTAGTTAGTAATATTATTGTTATAAATAGTAGTTATATATTATTGAATTATTAATTATTTAATGATAGTTTAATACTAATATATATAAAATAAAAATAAAGAGATTATACAGAATATTTTATTGTGGTTTAGTTAAATTTAGTAATTAAAAATAAATTTATATTGATAACGAAAATTTTAATAACTAATTAAATAGATTTGATTATTTTCAATATAACATAATACAAAAGAAATATAATATTAATATATTAAGTGGGCAAGGACAATATTCTTGGCTAAAGATTTTTAATACATTATAATGGAATCGGATCGATAATTCAAAAAGGAATTATAAGTTAATTAGTGATTTATTAACTTAAGATTTCTATTTAGTAATATTTGAAGAATATTGGAAAGTTCCAATTATATAGAATAGAATAATCTATAAGGTTAGAATAATTTATATTATTCTAGCACAATTAGTATTATTTGTTCATTCTGTATTAAGATGCCCCCGCTAAGACTCAAGCTAGGTAGAAGCTGAGTTAAACTTGACAATATTTTTCAAATGAACATTACGATTCATTTGTATATTAGTAGCAGGATCAGCTAAAGTGACTGTATTGAATTGTTTCTTTACCACTTTCATAGGTCCAACAAAGTAAGGTTCTAATTTAGTTCGATTAAAGTTTCTTACTAGTACTATTTCACCTGGTTTTATTCTTTTAGCTTGATTCATACTGGTCTTTTCTTCTCTCCTAGTAGCCCAATACTTCGAAGCATTTTTGATATTAGACGCGGCCTCCATTACCCATTGGTAGTGTGATACAAATTTTTCCAGTAGAATTTCGTCAGAAGACTTATTTATACCCTTAGTTGGTCTGGCAGCAATGTCAAAAGGTTGTTGGTCCTCCCTTCCATAAACTAATTCAAAACTTGAATGGTTGGTGATTGAGTTTTTAGTAGTTCTTAAAGCCCAAAGTGCAGATGGTAAAATTTCATCCCATTCTTTGTGTTGTTGTTCTAGTAATCGTAATAATTTTCCAATTTCTTTATTACGATTCTCAACTAAACCATTGCTTTCAGGATGATATGGAGTGATAAATTTAACATATACATCATATAAATCAAGGAAGATTTTTGTCATATCTGATGTAAATTGTGTTCCATTATCAGTAGTGATAATTTGAGGTACACCGTGTCGAGCAAATACATTAATTAAAAATTTTATCACATCCTGAGAAGTAACATTTTCAGTGGGCTCTGCCTCAACCCATTTAGTAAAATAATCAACCACAACGATTATATATTGATTATTATTTCTGGTTTTACTTAGAGGTCCTATAATGTCCAATCCTAAGTGTGTAAATGGTCCTTCCACTTCAGTTGGTTTATCTTCCGTTGGTTCAGGGTATGGTTGAGATTTATTTAATTGACATTTTTCACATTTACCTATAATTCGCTTAATGTCATTAACCATATTGTTCCAATAGTAGCTCTTTTTCAAACGTTGGTATGTCTTGTAATAGCCTTCGTGTCCTATACTGTGTGCTTGAAAAATTAATTGAAGTTTTTCTTTTGTATCTGTAACTAATTTTCTATAATTATTGCCATCAACAAAGTAGTCCACACCATCAATTGTCGTAAATTTTTCTTCAATAAATTTCTTAATGGTTCTTGAAAGCAGGTTTTCATCTTGTTCCTTGATAATTTGTGTTGTTAAGACAACTTTTTCTTTTTCATTTTTCATTCTTGATAAAGCATCTGCGACAACATTATTCTTTCCAGTTTCATATCGTAAATCAATTCCTAACATACTGACAGTCAAACACCATCTAGTATGACGAGAATTTTGTGGTTCCTTACTTTTAAGTAATCCGATTAATGGTCTATGATCTGTATATACTATAGTTTGCTTAGGATTTCCCATAATATAAGATTTTAATTTATTAATACAGTAAATTAGAGCAGCACCTTCTAGATCCGTAATTCCATAATTCTTTTCCGATTTAGATAAACTTCTACTAATATAATGAACCGGATGCTCCTTTCCAGTTTCATCATCCTTTTGTAAAAGCACACCGCCTATTCCATCATAGGAAGCATCTGTTCTTATAATAAATTCTCTATCAAATCTAGGAAATCTTAATATTGGGGCATTGATTAATCTTTCCTTAAGAATTTTAAAACTTTCTTCTTGTTCCTTTTTCCATTCAAACTTAATACCTTTTCTTAATAGAGTGCAGAGAGGAGCAGTAACTTTTGCAAAGTCCTTAATAAAATTTCTATAATATCCAATGGCTCCTAAAAATGATCGAAGTTCATGAATGTTAGAGGGAGCCTTCCATTCTTTAATAGCTTCAACTTTGTTTTCCAATGGACTTAAACCTTCTGAGGATACTTTATGTCCAAGTACTTCTACTTCAGTTTGCATGAAAGAACACTTTTCGATATTGATTTTTAACTTATGTTCCTTGAATATTTCTAAGACTTGTTTAAGATGTTCTAGGTGTTCTTCTTCAGTTCTTGAGTAGATTAAAATATCATCGATAAAGTTATAGACGCATTTTCCTATTAAGGGAAATAGTATACGGTTCATTTCTCTTTGGAATGTAGCTGGAGCACCTGTTAAACCGAAGGGCATTACCATGAATTGGTAGTTTCCGAACTTAGTTGTAAAGGTAGTGATTTCAACACTATCATCATCCATTAATATTTGATGATAACCGGAATAAAGATCTAATGTTGAGAAGATTTTCGCTCCATCTAAGCTATCAAAAATTTCCTCAATATTTGGTAAAGAATAAGAATCCTTCTTAGTTGCTTCATTTACTTTCCTATAGTCAATACACAGGCGCCATTTACCGTTCTTTTTAGGCACAAGTACTACTGGTGATGACCATTCTGAACATGAAGGTTCAATTAATCGTTTATATATGAGTTTGGTTAATTCTTCTTTTAAGATATCTGTTTTTAATTTACTAAGTCGATAAAATTTTTGTTTAATAGGTTTAACTCCTTCCTTAAGAATAATTTTGTGTGGTGATAAATCTGAAGGTGTTAATTCTTCAGAAGAAGTTGCAATTATATCAATATATTCTTCAAGTAATTTAGTAATAGCTTCTCTATAATTTGAATTAATTGTACTTTGAAAAACTGTGTCATATATATATTTTATGGGTGGTAATCCTTCAATCGTTTTCAATTGTTGCTTAGCTTCTTGGTGATTCAATGCTTTGATTACACATAATAATTTTTCTTCATCATCATATTCATTATTAATAGGTGTAATTTCTTCAATTAAACCTTGATCATTAAATCGACAAAGACTATATCTAATTGGATGTATAAATAACTGGTTATCAATTTGAGTTTTGAGGTTGATTAATATATCATAGAATGGATCCTCCTTGTCTATAATTCTACACGTAACAAGTAGTTCTAGTTCATTAATATTTACGGGAACTTTGATTAACACATCTTCTGAGTAATCATCATTCATCGTTGCTAAACGTATTCGTCCTGCACTAACTCCTATAGGTTCATACTGATAAGGTAATTTATCTAAAAATTGCTTTGTGATAATACTTAAGTTGCTACATGAATCTATTAAAGCCTTACCACGAACTCCATCTACTATTACATCAACCATAGCAATATCATCTTCTTGTGGTTCATGATGTTTACTTTTATATGTATGATCTATATTGTTCGTTATTATTGTAGTAGCACACATATTATCCACTGCACCTGAAATTTTAGTATTATTCTTTTCTAATTTAAGTCCTTGTGATACTTGAGACCGTATCTTTGGAGCAACGTCCAATAATTGTCCAAATGTAATATTGCAATTACTGGAGTTTAAATCTTTGATCACGTCATGACTATCACAATCAGTTTGCATTTGTATTCTTTTTGGAATTCTAGTTGGCATAATTTCAGTTGATTTTTCTGATGATTTTTCTTGAATTAATTTATTTAAAGTTTGTTTAGAATTATTTCCTTCCTGAGAAGTTTCTTCATTAATAATATTAACAATACTATTTTTATTATTTTCCACAGAAGTACTAGTACTAGCTCTTTCCTTATCTCTTAGCTCTTTCTCAATCCTCTTTTCTTTCTCTATTCTGGGTTGAGCTATAATCGAAGGATGTAAATGAGTTGTTGGCTTTTTGACTGGTCGCGATGTTCCCCTTAATTGATTTTCTTTTTGTTTTCGTAAACCTGGAGTAACTATTGGCTTAGGATCATCTCTTAGACTACGGTGAACCCTCTTTCCTCTTTGGTCACTAGTCTCTTCATCTTTAGGATTTGCCTTTCTCTTTATAACGTTTACTAAGTAATCCAATTCTTTGGAACCATCCGACTCATCATCAAAATCTTCGTAATAATCCGTAGTAGTACCTTCTTGGAAATCAGCAATTTCTTCATAATCATCATCTTCTTTTAAGTCAACTGTTTTGGGACGATGGCAGACTGAAGCAATTTTTTTGACGATGGGAGTGCTTCTACTCCCTTTTAGTGGTTTAAATAATTTTCATAAAACTTCTTGCGGTTATTTTCCAATATAGAATTTAATTTAGGACAGTTTCGTTTGGTATGTCCTTCATTGCTACAAAACCAGCAAGTACTAATTTTCATTTCTTTCATCTTGTTAGTGAGATTTTCTATAGATACATTTTTGTGGGTTTTTGGTTTGTTAAAATCATTTGAAATGTTCTTATTAAAATTACTTTTAGAGTTAAGGAGATTGTAACGAGTCTTATCATAATATTCAGTACTATTTTTAATAGATAAACGATCAACTTTTTCAGCTATAGCGAATGCTTTGGTAATAGAAATATTGTCTTTAAGCATAACCTTTCTCCATGCGTCAGGATTATTGGTTAAGGAATCTGCATAATCTAAAACACTAATTTTTCTTCTTCTCTTTTTATCCAATTTATGGTACAAAGATCTATAACGGACATTAAAATCTTTAACTTTCTCGTTCTTCTTTATTTTCATGGAACGCAATTCTCGTAACAAGTTGGTTTGATCTTCTTTAAGTCCATAGAAAGTCTTCAGATGATTTATGATTTCATCAAGGCTTGGGTAGGTGGTAGTAGATTCACTTTCTTCATCATCTTCTCCTTCACTATCGCTATCGAAATCAGAATCTTCATCTTCAGTAAGGTCATTTCCATCTTCTAGTTCTTGGATAATTTCTCTTGGTTCTCCAGAAGCCGTTAATATACAAGCAGTAAAAATAGTTTCAGGATCCTTGATATGTTGGTATTTTATCCATGCCTTTAACTCATTTGCCCAGGAGTTGATGTCAAGGTTTTGTTTAGTAAGCTTTTCAAAATCTTTTAATTCTTTCTTTAATTCTCTGAAGCTAAGCTTACTTTCTGGAGTACTCTCTGTTGGAGTACTGGAAGTACTGGATGTTCTCATAAAATAAAATTTATTGTATCTATAGAATGCTAAACCTCGTAATGTATAAATTGTTATAAAAAAGTAAAAATAAAAAAAATTAAAAAAAAATAAATCTTTTAACTAATAAAATTATTAATTATTTATTATTATTAATCACTTATTAAATTATAATAATCGTGCAATCTGATAGTACACACTGTCTGACGTGCAGCTTACCTCTTGAAAGGTGTCATGCCACGCGTGTGCCACGGTTACTATTTTCAATATAAAAAATAGCAGTCCAGAGCCTACTAGCCCAATTACTATGTAGGATAAACTTAACCCGGAAATCTATGCACGAATATTAGTTTAATTTAATATTAATTAATATTTTTAACAATTAATAATAATTAGTTAAAAATATAAAAATTGTTTTCTTTTTTAAAAAAATATTTGTTTTATTAGAAAAATTATTTATTAATATTATAATTTTATCCCCAATGTATTAATTTATTATTATATTCCCCGATATCTCCACCAATTTTTCATGGTATGGTTCATATAATTTTAGGAATATAATAATAATTAACACAAATAATAAAATTACAATAATAAAAAAAAAATAATTTGTTTTAAAATCAATATTTATTTATTTAAATTTAAAAAAATAATAATATAATTATTTATTTAATAAAAAGAAAGTTATTGATTATATTTTATTTCACTAAAAATTACATGTATTATATTTTTTTATCAAATTATAATTTGTAAAGCCTAACTATTTTTTTTAATAAACTAATTACTAATTATTTTTATAAATAAAACATTTAAATT
>JACVTC010000013.1:0-15000 GCA_016946835.1 Neocallimastix lanati (nom. inval.)
TTCTATAATTTAAATAATCTTCGAAAATTTGTAAATATGTTAATTTTATTACTAATCTTACCATAAAAGTAATTTATATTAATATAATAATACAATAATAATAAAACTATATATATTATATTCGATAGATTAATTTTTTTTTTTTTTTTTTTTTTATTTTGTTATTTTCTTTTTAATTTCATTTAATAATTTATAAATAATGAAAAAAAAAAAAAAAAATACATTAATTGATGTTTTATATGAACAAATTCATTGAATTTATAATTATATATATATATATATATAAATAAAAGAAATCAACAAAAAATAATGCTAAAGAAAAACGATTTGATTTAAATAAGATAACACCAGAAAAATTTAAGGAAAGAGTAACTTCAGCTCAACTTATTCACAAATTTAACCATGCCATGCCATATACTCCCGAATATGATAAGTTAATGCAGGAAGTTTTTGGAAATAAAATTGGAAATAATTCAATGGTAATGACACCAGTTTCAGGTTCAGATTTAAATAATGTTTCTATTGGAGATAATGTATTCATTAATTCTGGAACTTTATTTATGGCAACAGGAGGTATCACCATTGAAGATGATACAATACTTGCTGCCAATGTTCAACTTATTACAAACAATCATGATTTACGACAACATAACATCATAACATGCAAACCAGTTCATTTAAAAAAGAATTGTTGGATAGGTGCAGGAGTAACCATTTTACCAGGAGTTACTATCGGTGAAAATTCGGTGATAGGTGCAGGAAGTGTTGTTACAAAAGATGTTGAAGATAATGTTTTAGCTGTTGGTAATCCAGCTAAAGTGATTAAAAAAATAATCTAATTTAAATTTTATTTACAAAAAATAAAAAAAAAAAAAAAATAAAATAAAATAAAATAGTTTTTAGCTATTGGTATAAAATAATTTAAATTTTATTTAAAAATAATAATAGATTTATAGATTTTAATTCCAAATTGTAAAACAATAAAATTAAATAATCTGGAAAAAAAAAGATTATATTATAATAATTATATTTTATATAAGCAAAGTAAATGAGAAAAGAATACAACAACAACAACAAAATAAATATAAATAAAGTAGAAGAAAAAAAAAAATTAATGAAATAATACATTTATTCAAAAAAAAAAAAAAAAAAAAATGGATGAAGTTTTATATTAAAAATAATATGGTATTTTTAATTGATTTAAAAATAAATATAATTCAATTTAAAGATTAAATATAATATGGTATTTTTAATTGATTTAAAAATAAATATAATTCAATTTAAAGATTAAATATAATATGGTATCTGATAATTTAAATTTTTTTTTTTTTTTTTTTTTTTTTTTTTTTTTTTTTTTTTTTTCATTTTTAATTGATTTAAAAATAAATATTATTAAATATAAAGATTCATTTAATTTTTAATACATAAAAACTACAATGTTCCTCTCTATCCTTTCTGTTTTATATTACGATTTAATATATGGATATTATAAAAAAAATTCTTTCAAGAGATTTGTAAATAATTTCAAATTATTTATGATTAAATTCCCTCCTGTAAAAATTCCCCATGATTAATTATATATTTATTTATTATATATATTAAGGTTGTATTAACCATTTTCATCTTTAAATGAATTTTAAATTACTTTTATCAGAAATATTACCTTCATTGACCATCTTTAATGGAATATATTAAAAAGAGATGGATTAACTATTTTCATTTTGATTTAATCTATATGAATTTTTAAATATTATTAGAAAAAAAAAAAATTTTTTTTATATATAAATATAAACATCATTAATTCTTTTATCAGAAAAAATGGTTAACTTAATTTTATTATTAATATAAAAAAAAAAATTTTTTTTTTTTCTTTGTTTTAATATTTTTTTTTTAACAAAATGAATATAAATATTTATAAATTCATAAAGAAAACAATCCATTCATAAAATATATAATATATAATATTTATATATATTTATTTATAAAATAAAGAATTAGTATTTTTTTTTTTTTTTTTTTTTTTATTAAATTCTCTCTCTATCAACAACATGAAATTCAAGTGTTCTTTTTTAAGCCTATTATATATTGTTAAAAAAAAATATATATATTATATATAGTATATATAGTATATATAGTATATATATAATCGGTATCGAAGAGTATTGTAATAATAATTCATTATTATTATTATTTCTACTACTACGACTATTATATATTTATTATATTTATTATTATTATTATTATTATTATTATTTTTCTTTTTCTTTTTCTTTTTCTTTTTTTTTTATTAAATAATTTTATTTATCAATAATGGTCACGTCACTTTCACGTCACAAAAAAAAAAAAAAAAAAAAAAATAAAAATAAAAATAAAAATAAAAAAATAAAAAATAAAAAAATAAAAAATAAAAAATAAAAAATAAAATAAAAATAAAAATAAAAATAAAAATAAATCAAAAATCAAAAATCAAAAACAAAAATATATCAATTTTTTTATTTATTTTAATAATATATTTTATATATTTTATTATTATAAGATAAGATACAATTTAAAAAGTTTTTTTTTTTTTTTTTTTTTTTTTTTTTTTTTGATACTCTAATGTTCAGATATTTTGATATAATTATATTATGGTATATCTTATTATAAAAAATAAAAAAAAAATTATATAAAGGTATATATCTCATACTAAATAAAAAAAAAAAAAAAAAAAAAAGATTAAAAATTATTGTTTATTATTCTTTACCGATATTAAATTGTTTTTTTTATATTATGAAATAAAAATAAAAATAAAAATAAAAATAAAAATAAATATAAATAAATAAATAAATAAATAAAATAAAAGTAAAAATAAATAAATAAAATAAAAGTAAAAATAAAAATAAAAGTAAAAATAAATAAATAAATAAATAATATAGAAAAAAATAAAATTAAAATAAAATAAAAATAAAATAAAATTAAATAATTATAATTATCAATGGTGTTTTTTTTTTTTTTTTTTTTTTTTTTTTTTTTTTTTTTTTTTTTGAAAAAAGATTATTCTTCCTTATATATATTGAGAATATAAAAAAAAGTTTTTATATTATGGTTCTTTAAAATTACTGTGAAATTTATTATTATTAGTATTTTCATTCTTGAATTGCTTTTTTTTTTTTTTTCTCCTCCTCCTTTATACACTAATATTCATTGTATACCATCATCATAAAAATACATTTTTTTTTAAATAATTTATTTCCAGATTATCGTTTTATTATCATCCAATTTAGTGACTTAAATTATATCATCCAACTATATAAGTTATTTAAAATTTTTTTCCAGATAATCGTATTATTATCATCCTGTGTAGTAACTTAAAATATTTCATCCAACTATATAAGTTATTTAAATGTTTCATAAATATCAATAGATTCATTGTTTTAAGAAGTTTTGATCTATAAAAATCAATAAAAAGATTATAACTTATTATTTCTTAAATTATTAAATTATTTATATTTTTACTTTTATTTATTTTTCCCCTTTTTTATAACTGATAATAATATGGCTAGTTTTATTATTACTATTATTATTATTATTGTTTTTTTTTTTTTTTTTTTTTTTTTTTTTTTAATCTTTTTTTTTTTTTTTTTTTTTTTTTTTTTTTTTTTTTTTTTTTTTAATCTTTTTTTTTTTTTTTTTTTTTTTTTTTTTTTTTTTTAATAATCTTTCTTTTTTATTTTTTATTTTGCATTTTTTATTTTTATTTTTTTTTTCTATTTTTAAGATTTAATAGAGGATTGTTTTGGATTTCCTTGATTATCATGATTTCTAAAGAATATAATACTCCATGGAATAGCAACAAGTAAACATAACGCACTTACAAAAATAGTTAATAAGAAACATATTGATCCACCATTAACTAATGGATCCTTACTTGAATTAAATGAAACATTATCGAAATTATTTAATAAGGCAACATAAACGGCAGAACAGAGAGCACAGAAAAGTTGATAAAAGGAGTGGAAGATAGCAGCAGCATGTGGAGTAGACTGAGGAGGAACACATGTTAAGGAAGCTGTGGAATATAAACTGGCCACAAGTGGAATACCTATGTTACCAAGAGCATAACCCACGATAATCACCCAAAGTTGAATACGATCGGTGATATGCATAACAAAGAAGAAGATACTTGCAAAGAATAAAAGGAACATACCACCTGGAGCATATTTAAAGTAAGATTTATCATAAATTTTACCACCTACAATATTTAAGGTAGCATTAAGAATACCTCCTGGTAAAAGAGCTAATCCACTAATAAAAGAACTTTTTCCCAAATAATTTTGAATGATGAAAGGTAAAACAGCTAACCAACCTACTAAACTTGAACTAATAATATTACTTAACAAGACATTAATTATAAAGATTGGTTTTCCTAAACCTTTCAAAGAAACGATAGGATTTTTACAATAGTATTCCCAAACAAAGAAACCAATTAATGAAACTACACCAATAGCAATAGTAATAATAACTACAGGTGAACCAAAACCATAATCACCCGTATTACCCAGGCCAAAGGAGATACCACCATAACCTAAAATTGCTAAAATGACCGAAAGAATATCTAATTTTGTAGTATCCTGCTCAACAATATTACCAACTGTCCAATAGCCACAAATACCACCAATAGTAGGAATAGGGATTAAGAGGGCGAAAACATATCTCCAACCTAAAAATTTAGTAATTAAACCAGAAACGGTTGGACCTAAAGCACTTCCTGTAATAATAACCAACATACTAATTCCGTTGTAAAAACCTATACGTTCTCTTGGTGACATAATAATAATAACATTTGAAATTTGAGGCATTAACAACGCTGTACCAAAACCTTGAATAATACGACCAATTAATAACAATACGAAAGAATTAGCCAATACACAAATAAGGGAACCCACAACAAATAATAAGACAGCTGAAAAAAAGATAGTACGCATATATAAATGTTTAGCGATATAAGAAGAAAATACCATACCAATAGCTAATACTAATACAAAACCTGTTGTTACCCATTGAATTGTTGTTAATTCTTTATTAAATTCATCAACTAAATCAGTATACATTACGGTGGCCACACATTCATTTAACACAGTAAAAAATAATACTGATATAAATGTTAATAACATTGGTATAAATTTTGGTTCATCAGGACCACCTCCACCAACTTTTCTTACATAATGTTCTTTTATTTTTTGTTTTTCATTTGAAATAATTTCTACACAAACATTATTTTCATTTTCATTATATGTTGTTTCACTAGTAATATCTTCACTACTATCATCCAAATTTTTTAATTCAATTGAACCCATTTTTCTTTATTTTTTTACTGACAACACTAATTGGTATTATTACTTTATTTTTTTTTTCTAAATTTAAATAATTTAATATTAAATAACAATTCAAAATATATTAAATAAAAAATTCAATATAATTATATTTAATATTCTATTATATATAACATAATATTTTATTTTTAAATAATTTATATATTAATTTAT
Organism: Neocallimastix lanati (nom. inval.); assembly: GCA_016946835.1. NCBI lineage: Eukaryota > Fungi > Neocallimastigomycota > Neocallimastigomycetes > Neocallimastigales > Neocallimastigaceae > Neocallimastix > Neocallimastix lanati (nom. inval.). The sequence goes on from JACVTC010000013.1 coordinate 5,526, forward strand.
TTTTTTATTTGTTAATTATTTTTTTATTTGTTAATTATTTTTATTTTATATTTTGTTTTATTTTTTTAGTTATTATTTTTTCTTATATATATATAATCATTTATATAATTAAAAATAGATGAAGTAAACTTCTACTAAATAATTTCACTATATCCTATACATATTTTAATATATTAATAGTAATAAAAAAAAAATTTTTTAAAAGAAGAAAAATTTTTTTTTATTTTCATTCAAAAATTTATTTTTTATTTTTTATTTATTTATTTATTTATTTATTTTTATATTTATTTTTATTTTTATTTTTTTTTTTTTTTTTTTTTTCACTTTTTGTTTTTAATAAAAATTAAAAATTATTAATTCATTCATTTATTTTTGATATTTTAATTAATAAAATTTATTATATCAAACATTTAAATGAATGAATAAATAAATAAAAACTAAATAATGTTTAATTAATAATTTAAAATTAGTATCAATTGATACATTAATATATAAAATATATATAAATATTAATATAAATATATATAGTGTAATATATAAAATATATTTATGCAATAATCTATAATCAATTCAATATATTCAATATATTTAAAATATAGTGTATATATTTATAAATTGTAAATTTTAATCTATTAAATTTAATAAATGCTACACAAATAATGTAATATAAATAAATATATAAATAACAATATATAAATAATATAAATTATATAAATAATCTTTACTAATAAATATGTCAATTATAATTAATCTTTACTAAATAAATATATAAATAACAATATTTAAATAATCTTTAATATATAATAAATATATATACAAATATAAATAATTATATAATTATAAATATAAATATTATTATAAATATAAATACTAATAAATAATTTAAGGATAATAAATATAAAATAGTAATAGGATTTCTTCAGCGTCATTATTAACTATTAATCCTTCTACAGTATCATCATAGAATTTAAGCATTTTAAGTTGGTTTATAACTAAAAAAAAAAAAAAGTTTATTAGTTTTTTTATTTTTATAGATTGATTAAAAGAATTTAAATTATTAGATATTTATTTAATTATTCATTTATTTATTAATTTATCCATTATTTATTTATTTTTTATCTATTTATTTATTTATTTACTCATTATTTAATTTATTTAATTATTTGTTTTTCTACTTATTTATTAATTTATCCATTATTTTATTTATTTAATTATTCACTTATATATTTGTGAATACATAACTTTTCAAAAAAATAAAAAAAAAAAGCAATCCTAAGAAAATAGAAACTCATAATTAAATACAACAAGTAAATATGAAATTAGGAAGTAGTACATTTCGGAAAATGGCTTGTAAAAATCATAATTTAACGCCACTTCATTTTTTATACATTTGAAATAAATAAATAAATAGTAAATATTTTAATATTAATAAATAATAATTTTATATATTTTATTTTTAACATTAAAAAGATAAAGTAATTAATAAATAATAAATACTAAATAATAAATAATAAATAATGGAATAATAAAAAGAGTATTTATTAATAAATAATAAATAATAAATAATAAATAATAAATAATAAATAATATTATAATTAAAAAAAAAATGAATAATTAATATTAATTTATAATAAATAAATAAATAATAAATAATTAAATAATATATTTTTTCTTTTTTTAAACATTAAAAAATAAAATAGAGTCATAAACACGTTTTAAAGCATAAAAATTAAATATACCTACTAGAAATTTTATTAAAAGATTTTAATTAAAATGGAATGAAAACAAAAAAGATATTTTAATTAAAAATTATAGAAATATAAAAAAAAAAAAAATAAAGTGAATTAGTAATGGTTATTATAGAAATAATATCATTGATTTTTGGTATATTGTTTAAAATGATTTAAATAATAAAAATGCTAACTTTTATAATTTATAATTTTTTAAGTGCCACAATTTCCGAAATTCACAACATTCATAAAAAGAAATGTAAATGTAAATGTAAATGTAAATGTAACTAAACCTGAGAATTAATTGAATGTAGTTTTTATGTATACAATAAAAAATTTAACCTTATAAAAAATTAAAATAGATAATTTCCTTTTCTAGTAAGAATTAAAAAAATTTTATTTCAATAATTATGTTTAAATTCAATAGATAACAGTATTTATAAATAAATAAATAAATAAATAAATAAATAAATAAATAAATAAATAAATAAATAAATATATATATAATATATATAAATTTCAAATTCCAATTGGATTGAAATTTTTTTTTATCGATTTAAATATAGTTTCATTGATCGTTTAAGAAATGTTAAAAAATAATAAAATTTTAATAAACAAAAAATATCACGAGATAAACACATGTTAATTTTATTTTTGTAAATTTCCTTTATATTTCAAAAAAATATTAACTAAAAAAAAAAAAAAAAAAAAAAAAAAAAAAAAAAAAAAAAAAACTTTATTCCGGTGTTTAGAATTTTTTTTTAAAAAAAAAAAAAAAAAAAAAAATACTTTATTCCAGTATTTTAATTAATTTTAAAAAAATTAATTTTAATAAATGATAATATTAATATTAAGTTTTCATTTATTCATAATTAGTTAACTACAGTGGTTAATCTTTCTACAAAAAAAAAAAAAAAAAAATAAAAAAAAAAAAAAAAATAAAATAAAATAAAATATCAATAAACTACTAAACTTTATTTCTTAATTAAATATTCTTTTATTAATTTAAATAGGAATAAAAAGAAAAAAAAAAAAAAAAAAAGATCAAAAATTTGAAAAAGCAATGAATCTTTTTTTTTAAAAAAAAAAAAAAAAAAAAAATTAAAAAATAAATTAAAATAAAATAAAATAAAATAAATAGTAGAATATGAATATAAAGTACAGATTGAATAAAATAAAATAAAATAAATAGTAGAATATGAATATAAAGTACAGATTAAATAAAATAAAATAAAATAAAATAAATAGTAGAATATAAATATAAAGTACAGATTAAATAAAATAAAATAAAATAAAATAAAAGATTTTTTTATTTAATAGATTTATAAAGCATTTCTTTTACTGTATTTAATTTCTTGTTATTCATTTTATTTTTATTTTTTTTTTATCGAGAAATATTAGATAAAATTAGAGTAGTATTTATAATTTTCATTTTTTTTTTTTAATTTATTTTTTTTATTTTATTTATTTTTTTTTTATTTATTTTACATATAAATGGTGTTTATAAAATTATTCATTTCTTTGGTTTTATTGAAATATAAAACATATAATAATAAATAGAATGTATTATTGATTAGTTTCATATATTTATATATAAATTATTATAAATAATATTAATAGTTTAATAGTATGTATATTATATACTTAATGTATTATTGATTATTTATAATTTTATAATTAATAATCTTAAACATGCCATTTTAAAGTTTTAATTAATATTGTATTATTTATTAATAATAAAATATATCACTAATTAATATTTTATTATTTTTATACTTTATTATTAATTTTTTTTTTTTTTTTTTTTTTTTTTTTTTTTTTTTTTTTTGGTTTCATATATTTATATATAAATTATTATAAATAATATTAATAGTATGTATATTATATACTTTGGTAGACTTTTAACTTAAAATTATATTTTGAAAAATATCCCTTTTTAACTTGTAAACTTTTAAATAACAAACTATTAATCGTAATATATATATATATTGGATATCAAAGATAATAAAACTTGTATTCATGTATACAATTTTTATTTATTATCTAATAAAATAAATATAAGCTTTGAATAATATTTAACTATGGTAGACTTTAAATATATATAAACTTTTGAATATTCAATATTCACTTTGGTAGACTTTAAACTTAAGAAAAATTAAAAGTTAAAAAGGATTATTTTTCAAAAATATAATCTTAAACAAAAATAATAAACTATTATATATAATATATGTAAATATATTTAAAACTTTTATTCATATATACAATTTTTATTTAATATATAATATTTTATAATATTTTGATAAATATTATAATTAATTTTTTAACCTAGAATATTAGGACTTTAAAAATCAAAATGATATATACACATGGAAAAATATTTTTTTAAACAAAATAAGATTTTTATATTTTGTTCAAGTTATTATCTAAATACTATTAATATTTTAACTTAGAATATTATTATTATGATTATAAAATTCAAAACTATATAAATATGGAAGAATACTTTTTTTTTATGAAGAATAAAATTTTCATTTTATATATATATATATATTTAATAAATTTAATAAAGTAAAAATTATTAAAATTTATTTTTAAATATATGTAAATATATTTAAAACTTTTATTCATATATACAATTTTTATTTAATATATAATATTTTATAATATTTTGATAAATATTATAATTAATTTTTTAACCTAGAATATTAGGACTTTAAAAATCAAAATGATATATACACATGGAAAAATATTTTTTTAAACAAAATAAGATTTTTATATTTTGTTCAAGTTATTATCTAAATACTATTAATATTTTAACTTAGAATATTATTATTATGATTATAAAATTCAAAACTATATAAATATGGAAGAATACTTTTTTTTTATGAAGAATAAAATTTTCATTTTATATATATATATATATTTAATAAATTTAATAAAGTAAAAATTATTAAAATTTATTATTAGATATTCAAAAAATTTAATAAGGTTTAGTTAGAAATAAACAATTATACATTTAAAAGAGAGATTAAAATATATATTTTTTATTCTTATTTATTTATTTATTTATGTATTTTTTAATGAACTCTTTATGCCAATTGACTTTTTTTTTATTTTTTTTTTTTTTACTTTTTTTAGTTTTTTTTTTTTTTATTTTTTTTTATATTTTTTTTTCTTATTATAATTTTGATATTATAAGAAATAATATTTACTATCCAATATAAAAATGACAGTTGTTATAATAATACTAATAATACCTTATAATAATTATATTTAATAAATGTTAATTAATGAATTTTTATTCTATTTTAAAATACTAAATATATAACTGTAATGTATTTTTTTTTTTTTTTTTTTTTTTTTTTTCTTTTTGAGTTTATTCGTTAATATTTAAAATTTTTATTAGTTTCATGCATTTTAACTACACTATATAAGTTCATACATTATAATACTACTTATAAAATAGATATGAAATAATAATGAAATAAAAAAAAAAAAATATTTATATCAAAAATCAAATATAATAATAAAAGATTCATATAAAGTTAATATTAATTAAATATTAAATAATATTAAAAATAATTTTTATGTGTCAAGATATTTTTATAAAATAGTTTGATTTGTCATATAATATGTTTTGTCAAATTTAATATTTAAAAAATTTTTTTTTATTTTAAACTGAAAATTTTTTAGATAGACCAATAATAGTAATTGTAATAATAATAATAGTAAAAAATATTAAAATAATATATTAATACTGAAACTATATTAACTTTACTTTTGCTTTTTATATATTAATTATCATAATTAATAAAATATTAAACAATAAATATTATTAATAAACAAAAAATTAATGTAAAATTATATTTATTTTGTAATTATAAATTATTATTTATTTATTTATTGTTTAATACTTTATTATAATTAATATATATATAAAAGGAAATAGTAAAATACAAGTAATATATATATAAAGGTGATGATAAAAATAAAAATAAAATATATACATATATATAAAAGTATTTCCACAACGACAAATACGTCAAAAATATTAGGTTTTTTCCCATGTGGTTTTTTTTTTTTTATTTACTGGAAAAAAAAAAAAAAAAGGATGAAAATATCTATCAATTTGGGTACTAGGTCTAGTAATGGATGAGATAAGTATATTTTAATAGCTGGGCTAAAGTCAAATAAAGTCAAAATATACCCCAGTGAAGAATTTTTTTTTTTTTTTTTTTTTTTTTTTTGTTGTTTCTCTCTGGTTCTTCTTTTTTTTCTCCCACCACACATTCAAGATGTGTTCTGGATTTAATATTGGGAAAGGGGAACATTTATATGAGTTAAAATGTATAATACCTTTTAATAGTTTAATTCTAACATAACATTGATCTTGTAGGTTTGGTTATTTTTGCATTATTCTTCCTCCATAAAAAAAAAATGGTACAAGGGAAATTTCTTGACAAGATGCCCAGACCATATGACAGAAAAAAAAAAATTCGTATTACAATTAGTCTTGTTTTTAAGGGATAGAATGCATGAGTCCATGATCATTTAAATATTTAAATAGTTTACATTACCATTCTTACAGGCATAAAAAAAAGGCGGTTCTACCCATTTTGTCTTTTTTTTTATTAACATACACCCCTCATTCATTTAAATATTTTACTATAAATTCATCTCTATTTTTACTTGTAACCAATAATAAGATTCTATTGTCTTTTTTATTTTCCTATATCAGCTCCTTGCTCAATAAAATAATAATATTATAATTTTTTTTTGTCGCCTTCATAGGCATAAATTAATGAGATTACAAAATTTTTCATCTTCATTATTTATTTCAGCACCATATTCCATTAAATATTTTTACATAAAATATGTAATGATGTTTCATCTTCATTGTCCATTTTATTTATATCCGCTTCATGTTCAACTAAATATTATACTAGAGTGTCAACTTCATTTTTCTATAACAGTCTAACATTACTGGTAACATTTAGCGTTACCATGAAAGATACTATCAAATTGAAATATTTTATATTTAATAATGTAGTATAATGTACAATGTAATTAAACATCTAAGGACAACATTTATCATTCCCCCCTGTTAACCTTGGCATTTTCTACATTTTCTTGATTAATCGGCCAAGTATTTGAGCTTGGGTACAGAAATACTTTTTGGTTAATAGATTTGTCATTCCTGAGTGAGAACCAATAAGGATTAATTTAATTTTTATTTTTTTTTTTTTTTCAATAATTTTATCTTGAACATATTTGTATTTTATGTCCAGATAGTTGTATCTTCCCTTTTTTTTTGTTTTTCATTTTTTAACCATATCCTTACATAACATGGTTGTATTTATCTATTCTAATATTAATTCTAATATCTAATATTCATGTTGAATAATTCATTTACTAATCTTTTTATCCATATAGCTTATTTTGTACATTCTATTAAACTTGAATATTTGGGCTTCTATATTAATAAAGGCTGTATTTTTCTTCAAGTAATTGATTTTTCCATGATATTGGACCTATTTCCTAATACAAAGATATATCCTGAGATGGAATCTTCTGTTGATTTCATCACTTGAATAGTCCTTTTTTGTACTTTTAAAGGTGTTTTAACATTTGAATATCGGCATTCAAATCAGCCTCTTTTGGATTCTTAAAAAAAAAATTTGCAACTTGATTTACCGCAAATACTCTATTTGGTCTTTTTTTTATATGTTAATATCGATCATAGGAATCCAATCAATTTTTTATAATCAATTTTTAATAATGTTTCCAAAGTTTTCTCTATCTTCTAATTTTCCATTAATACATGGTGTTCAAGTTATTTTAATATTGTTTATATTATAGTTAGTTAATATTTTTTCAATATAATCCATTAAATTAATTTTAGAGCCCTTATTTATTTTAATTATACTAATTCTCAATGATTTTGTTTACTCTTTTATCAGTGGAAATTTTTGCATTTATGTTTTTTATCTTTGCAACAACTTTGGTTATTTTTTTTTATTCTCTTTTGCAATTAATATATCATCAACATAAAGTGTTCGCAATAAGCATAATTTTTTTATATATATATATATTTACAAAAATATAACAGTTATCTGTATTATATTGAATTAAGCCAATATTCTTAAAAAAACCCTGGGGAAGATTTCATAAAATTCATTATCTTCCAAGCTTGTTTTGAGTTCCAGAGAGAGAGCCTTTTGTAATAATCCAGATTTTTTCTGCAGTTTTGAAGTTTTTATCACGGATTGGAATTTGAATAATAAAATTTTTTTTTTCTCATCTCATCTCGATTAGTATTCAAGTATATACAGCCTTATAATATCGATTTGTCTTTTCTTCATTTTTTTTTTGATTTTGGATTTTCTCTAATTAGAATAATATTTTTTTTTGTTGTTCTTAACAAGAATTAGTTTGTAAATTTATTTAAAATATCATTTATATACCTCGATTGATGTAGAATATATCCATCTTTAATTTTGTTAAACATTATTCCAATAATGAATTCCATATTATCAATGTCTTCCATATTTAAACTTTTGTTTGATTGATTTCTTTTTTTAACTATATTTATTTAATGTTCCAGCTATAAGTATGACGTTAACGTCTACAGAAAGAATACGTAATATTTCATTTTTCTTTTTTTTTTTTTTTTTTTTTTTTTTTTTTTTTTTCTTAGCATATTGAATCCTGTTTTAATTAATTAATTCTTTGTTTAATGTTCCATTGTTCCACTATTTCTATGCTTGTTTTAAACCTGAAAAGAGCTTTATTTAACTTTCTAAAAGATTTTAACCATGAGACTGATGTTCTTCTGAAACCTCTATATATAAATGTGTGTGTGTTCATTTAAAGGCTAATTTTGAAATTATTTTTTATTGTCAGATCTAACGGTGACAATATGTACAATGTGTAATGGTAACATACCCTTATTGTTTATTTTGTTGAATGAATTTTTTCTTGAGTTTACTAATCTTACAATTACTACACTTTATATTAACATTCTTTTCTTCTTTAACATTGGTGTTTTCTCAAAAAAAAAAAAAAAAAGTTTTGAAGATTTTGATTGTAATAATAATCTAATCTAGCTTGCAATAATTTTTAATCAATATAATTTATATTATAATCTTTTATTGAGTATTTTTTATATTTAAAATAAAAAGGCTTTCATCATTCATATTGATGGTAGTAATTAGTTTATTATTTTTAAATAATTAGTGTCTTTCTTTATTGCTACACATTTCTATTACTAATTTAAAGCCCTTTTTTACTTAGGTAATGAATGGAAATTAAAATTATTTTCCATGTTTGGAAAAAAAAAAAATTTTTTTTCCAATAGAAAAATTATTATTTTTATATATTTTTTTTGTACATTCCCTTTTTTATAAATTCTGTAGAATGGTATATTTGGGTAGGTTATCCCTCTCTTAGAAACTTCTTCAATATTTAACAGTGCTTTTTCTTTTTTTTTTTTTTTTTTTTTTTTTTTTTTTTTTTTTTTTTTAGAATAAGTTAATTTGTGTTCCGCTACTAATAATTCGTGACTTTTTGTTATCTTTTTTTATCATTAAGATTTTGACCTTTACTTTATTAACCTTTATGTTTGTTGAACTCATTAAATTGTTAATATAATTACCTTCTATAATATTAGAGGTTATATTTGAAATAGCAGTCGAATAATGAATCTGAATCTGAATTGTTTTGTTCTTCACCATAAACGTTATAAG
>JACVTC010000013.1:17500-232500 GCA_016946835.1 Neocallimastix lanati (nom. inval.)
GTAAATTAGATATTAAAGATAATAAAACTTATAAAAAAGTATATTATCTTAATAAAAGAGTTTTATAAAATTATAAAAAATATTAATATAAAAAATAAAAAATTAATATTAAAAATTAAAATATTTATAAATTATATATATATATATATAATTTTATTTAATGTTTTAATTAATATTATAATACCAATACTCTAACCTAGAATATTATTAGAGAAACAAAATTCAAAATGATAAAAATGTGGAATATTATTTTTTAAAAAAGGAACAAAATTCAGATATTGATTTTTTTTTTTTTTTTATTTAATGGAACATTAAGAAATGATTTAGAAATAAATATTTATGCATCTAAAATAGAGATTAAAGTTTTTATTTTATTATTATTATAAGATATTAGGTTTACTATCAACCATATAAAATATATTAAGAAGTAAGCATTAGGCATTATGATAATAATATGAAATAATTGTCCTAAATTTTATTAATTTTAGTTAAAGTGCTTATTTTCTATATTAAATAATAATAAAAATTAAAAATTTTATCTTTATTACTTAATACATGTAATTATTATTCCTATCTTGATTTTTAATATATTATTATTTAATAACATTTGTTTCTTAATTTTTATAAATTTCATTATTATTTCATATTAAATATATAAATAGAATTAAAGGTTAAATCGAATTCAATATTTAATAATCTTTTTGTTTTTTAAATTAAATTAAATAACATTAAAATTATTAGTATTTAAATATTTAATAAATAATATAAATAATATGATCTGTCATGTAGTATAAAGGTCAAATTCAATCATTAAATAATTTTTTTTTTTTTCGAATAAATAAAATTAAAATTAAAATTTTATAGATATATTAATAATATTAATAATAATACTAATGAAAAAAAAAGTATATATATATTTATATGTAGTATTAATAATATTAATAAAAAATGAATATTGCTTTAAATGTTAAATCTAATTCAAAAGAAGATAATTCTAAAGGTACAAATGAAACCTATAATATTCATTTGAATAATACTAATTTATAGTATAATAAATATATTAACAAAGCATTAATTATTATATTATATTAAGTTTATCAAATAGTTATATTAAAAATGTGTAAAAAAAAATATGAAAAAAAAAATTAAAGAATAAAGAATAAAATATAAAAAATAAAATATATAAAAAAAAAAAAGAAAAAAAGATTTCAGTCCTTTACTAATTTATATACATTATTATTGTCATTATTTTATTTTTTTTTATTTATTTCTTTTTGTAAAGAAAAATATGAAGAAAAATTAAAAAATTTATTAGGAGAACAAAAAACTAACGAAGAAATTTATGAAGAAAATAGTTTTGAATATGAAGTTGTCGAATTTAATAAATTAATTAATAATTATTCCCGATATATAAGTAGTCCCGTATTTTCGATTGCAAATAGAAAATGGTATAAATTATATTCATATATGGAAGAAAACAATATATAAATTTATATTAATATATATATATATTTATAGTACTATATTTATTTAAATTTTCTTTTCTTTTCTTTTCTTTTTTTTTAAATAGAGTTCTATATTAAAAAATAAAAAGTTATTTTTCATTATTACAAAATATAAAATAAAAAGAAAAAATAAAATAAAAAGTAATTAATATAATAATATGTATCTGTATTATTCTTATATATATATATATATGTATTTTAATATTTTAACTATTAAAGGCAAATAGCATTGGAATCTCATTCAAAATTAGATTCACCTAATAATTTTCTAAAGATATCCTTAATTGAAGTGAATAGAGAGTATTCGAATTATACCTCTGCGAAATGTGTACTATCCTTTAGAAATTATAATGATTATTCATGTTTCTCCGCATTTGGTTAATATCGCAAATATTAAAAAAAAATAAAATAAAATAAAATAAAATAAAATAAAATAAAATAAAATAAAAAAAAAAAAATTATTGAACATTAAAATAAAATAATACAATTTTAATAAATGATATTTAATTTTTACAACTATAAATATATATTAGATTCATTTCTACATAAATTTGACAAGAAAAGCAGTACATTAAATAGTATAAATATTGATAAAAATGATTATATGGATTTTATTAAGCCTTTAATTAAAAATAATAAAGTAGTAGTGACCGTTTATATTCGTGTTATTATTAATAGAAAAAGTAAGTGATTTTCCAAAATAAAAAAAAAAAAAAAAAAAAAAAAAAAAAGAAAAACATAATTTTTATAAAAAACAGAACAGAATAAAAACAATATTATTTTTATTTAAAATAATTAGTGATAAAAGAAAAAAAAATATAATAATTAATTTCTTTTTAAATATATTAAATATATAAATATATTTACGCATGTTGTTATATAATGACATTTCCTTTTAACTTAAAACTTTTTTTTTTTTATAGCATATCTGGAAGAATTAAAGAAATATATTAATAATAATGATGATATTGAAATAGCAGCTGAGGATTACTATGAATGGAAAATAGAGGATTGGGAAGGTTTGAATGAAAAGGAGGAGAGTCAAGTATTTACTATAGGTGAAACTCAATGGTAATTTTTAAAAATAATAACAAAAAAAAAAAAATAAAATAAAATAAAATACAAAAAAAAAAACTTATAAGTGATTAGATTATTTATATTATATATATATTATATTATTTTATTTTATTTTATTTTATTTTATTTTATTTTATTTTATTTTATTTTTTTTTTTAAATTAATAAAGGAAAATAATAACTATTATTAAAAAAATTTAATATTATATTTTATTTATATACAATTAAAAAAAACTGATTAATTATTTTATTTTTTATTTCTTTAAAAAGGAAATTGGAACTCTATCCTAAGGGTTATAAACCAAAAGAAAAAGACTATATGTCTTTATTTTTAAGATGTTTAACCCAGGACCTTTATAAACATACAAGTGTCATGTATATTTTTGTTATTAGAAATTATGCTTCATACACTCCATATTTTACATTACGTAAGTATACTGTACAATTAAAAAAGGAAAAAAAAAATGAATATAATTATAAATAATATGAATAAAATCTATATTTAGTTTTTTTTTTTTTTTTTTTTAAAAAACAATAAGTTATTACTGAAAAAAAGAAAAGATAAGAAATTAGAATTATATAAAATAGAAAAAAAATTATATAATTATCTTTGGAAACATAGAAAAATATAAATTTTATTTAGAAAATTTATTTAATTAAATTATTAAAATTATAGAATATTTTTTTTATATATATATATAATATTAATTAACATTTTTATAGATTTATTAATAGAGAGGATTTATTAACTTTTTAATATCATTCTGTATTATATTAAAATTTATATTTATAAATATTTAGAACCAAATAACATCTGCCATTTTAAAAAAAATGATTGTAATGGATTTTATCAATATTTTAAAATATCTAATCTATATGAAAAAGTTAAAGAATATAATGATCATCAAATTATTGAAAACAATAAGGCCGTTATAGGAGTGTATATTCGAATTTATAAATATAATATAGGTAAGTGATACATGATGGGAGGTGATATTTAAAAAAAATATTTAAAAAAAATATTTAAAAAAAATATTTAAAAAAAATTATAAAATATTTTTTAAAATATACTTATATTTATATTTATTTTGTTATGATTAAAAATATATACATACATAAATAAAAATATTTAAATTTTTCCTATCATAAGTTATTTAATTTTTAATAATAATAATAATAATAATAATAATAATAATAATAATAATAATAATAATAATAATAATAATAATAATAATAATAATAATAATAATAATAATAATAATAATAATAATAATAATAATAATAATAATAATAATAATAATAATAATAATAATAATAATAATAATAATAATAATAATAATAATAATAATAATAATAATAATAATAATAATAATAATAATAATAATAATAATAATAATAATAATAATAATAATAATAATAATAATAATAATAATAATAATAATAATAATAATAATAATAATAATAATAATAATAATAATAATAATAATAATAATAATAATAATAATAATAATAATAATAATAATAATAATAATAATAATAATAATAATAATAAGGAAATTTAATTTTATACTTCATTTATTAATATATATATATATATATTTATATTTTATAAATTTAATGTCAAATTATAGTAATAATATTTTTTCTTTTCATAATATAAATTTTTTTTATATATTATTTTTTAATTTACATTTAAAGATTATTATATTGAAGAATTAAAATCTTTAAAAAAGAATAATATTATTACAAACAGTGAATTTATTGAGGATTATTATAAATGGAATGTGGAAGATTTCACTAGTCTTAAGAATGAAGAGTATAGTCCACTCTTTAAAATTGGTGGTCATTCCTGGTATAATAATTTTTTAATTTATTTATTTCCTTTTATATATAGATTATTAATCTTTTTTATTTATTTTAAAACTTCATAATATATATATATTATTTATTATTAATTATATTATATAAATAGCTCATTAAATTAAAGAAAAAAAAGTATTAATAAATTATTATATATATCTATCTATTTATCTATTTATTACTTTTTATTCATATATATACAAAAGGAAAATAAAGTTAAAAAAAAACGATAAAAATAAATTTTTATCTCTTTATTTAGAAAATGAAGATGTTAAAGCTGAAAATGAATATTTACATATTGCTGCTGATTTTGTTATATCGATTCATCATTGCGAGGATTATTCCTATAATAAAAGTAAATATATATATATATATATTCAGATATTCAAACATTTATATATATTAATTAATAATATTCAAAAAAAAATTTTTTAAACTATTTAAAATAAAATAAAAAAAAAAAGAAAAAAATATATATTTATATTTTGAATTTTTAGAATTATAAATTAATGTTTATATTATTTTATTTTTATATATAAAATTTTGTAGGCTCATCTGCTTTAAATTATTTTAGTAAAAATAATAGAATTTGGGGCTGGAAAGAATTTATAAGTATTGAGGAATTGAAAGCTGAGGATAATGAACATCATCTACCATTAATGGAAAAGGATTCCTTTGTTATTTGTACATTTATTCGTGTATACCGTTATAAATATGGTAAATAAATATATATATATATATATATATTTTTTTTTTGGTTGAGAAATTTTAAAGAAAAGAAAAAAAATATTAATAGATATATCAAAAAAAAAAAAAAAAAAGAAAAAAAAAAAAGATAAAAATAAAAATAAAACAAATATATATATATATAAATATACAAATTAATGAATAACATTTATAATGAAAATTTCAATAAAATCTATATATATATATTTTTTATAAAAAAATATTAATTTAATTTATTATTTAAATTATTATTATTATTATTATTATTATTATTATTATTATTATTATTATTATTATTATTATTATAATTATTTTTTTTTATTTCCTATAGATCTCTATTTAGATGAATTGAAGTATCTTATAAATATAGAGAGCAAGGATAAAAAAGAAATATTAAATCAGGAACTTTTTGAATGGGAAATTGAAAATTGGACTGACTTAAAATCTATTGAATATAGTTATCCATTTAATGTTTCTGGTTATAAATGGTATTTTCAATATAATAGTAAAAAAGAGTTTTGTATAAAATTTATAATAAGTAAAAAATATATATGAATATAAAATTTTTTTTATATAAATAATAATTTATTAATTTTTTCATATATATATATATATGCATTATTATTTATTAATTTATATATATATATAACTATTTAATTAAATATGGAATTATTTTTGATGCTTATAAATATAATATATCAATATACAAAAACAAACATAAAACAAACAAACAAAAAAAAAAAAAAATTAAAATAAAGGAAATTGGAATTATACCCAAATGGAAATGATTCGAAAAGAAAAGGTTATGTTTCACTCTACTTAAATAGTATGGATGGAAATGACGGGAAATATATTAATTTAGAGACCCGTTATGTCTTATTTATTCGTAACGTTTCAGAGAATTCCTGTTTTCATGGAAGAGGTATAAATTATATTTGAAAGATTTAAATTATAATTAAAAAATTAATAAATTATATATTATAAATATTTAAAATATTCAGAGTAATAAATATTAAAAATAAAATAATAAGAGATAGAGAGAGAGAGAAATGAAAAGAAAAAAAAATTATTACATATACATCTATTAGCAAAAATAGAATTAATAATAAATAACATTTAATAATAAATAAATAAATAAATAAATAAATAAATAAATAAATAAATAAATAAATAAATAAATAAATAAATAGTATAAATTAAAAAAAATTTATTATTTTTTATTTATTTAATTTTTATTTATTTAAATTTATTAATATTAAACAATATTACTGTATATTTTTTTTATATAAAAAAGTATTAAACCATGTATTTAAAACAGAGGATTGGAGTTATGGCTTTCACTACTTTATTAAAAATGAAGATTTATTTAAAATAAATAAAAATAATAATAAATCATTAATTGAAAATAATCGTGTGAATGTGGGTGTTTTAATTCAAACTTTTAATTATAATGAAGGTATAGTTTTTTTAAATATTCATATATATGAAAAATGAAAAAAATTAAGAATTTAAAAAAAAAAAATACTTTTTTATTTTATTAATTATTTATTTTTAATAATTCTATTTTATTTTTATTTTTATTTTTATTTTTTTTAAATTTAAAAATTATATAATAAATATATATAAACATTATTATATATATATATATATATATATATTTTTTTTTTTTTTTTGCTTTTGAAGAACAATATCATGAAAAATTAAAAGGTATATTAGATAATAATGAAAAACAGGAAAAAAACTATGAAGTTATGGAAGAGGTGTATAAAGAATGGAAAATTGAGGATTGGAATAGTATCGAGGAGGAAGCAAATAGTCCTTTATTTAATGTTGGTGGCTACAATTGGTAAATTTACTTAGCAATATATTATTTATTGAAATATACATTTAGATATATATAATTTATATATAAATATAAATTTTTAATATAGTTTAATATATATAAATAATATATATTGTTAAAAAAAAAAAAAATTTAAAAATTAATTATATATTTATATAATGTCACTAATATATGTAAATTTATTTATTTATAATGATTTTTATTTTTATTTTAAATATATATAAAGGAGAATTAAAATAAAAATAAATAAAAAAAATAATTATTTTTCAGTATTTCTTGAAAATATGGATTGTCAAAATGATTATTCTGTACATATTTGTGCAAATTACGTACTAATTATTCGTAATTATTATAATTTTACCTGTCATAAAAGTAACTATTATTTTTTTTTTTTATAATATTCTAATTTAAATAATATTATTTATAATAATTCAGTTATAATATATATACATATATATATATATTTTTTTTTTATTTAAATTTAATTAAATATTTTTATGAAATATATATATATATATTTATTTTTTTTATAAATATAATGAGATAAAAATAATAAATTTATTATTATACATTTATTATATTAAATTCTATATTTAAATTATAATTTATTATAATATTATAATTTTTTTATGAATCAATATAGAACAAAGCTCTCTAAACTATTTTAGTAAAGATGATTTTTGTTGGGGTTGGTCTCGATTCATAACATTGTCTGATTTATTGAATGAAAGCCAAGAATCCAAAAAATGTAATTTTATTGAAGATAACAAATTGACTCTTGCAGTTTGTCTTCGTGTTTATTATTACGATCATGGTAATATAGAAAAAATAATTTAAATTTAAAATTTAATAATAATTTATAAAGCTGTTATTAAATATTATTTTTATTTTTTACTTTTTTTTTTTTTTTCATTACTAAATATTAATAATTAAATATATATATATTTATAATATATATATTTATATATTTTTTTATTGATAATAATTAAATTACAAAATAAAAAAAAATATAAACAAAAACAATAACATTAACAACAACTACAATAATAATAATAATAATAATTACAATAATTATTTTTGAATATATAAGAAAAATATTTAAATGAATTAAAATTCATTGCTAAAAGAGAACAGACTAGAGAAGATATAATTGAAAGAGAGGAATATCGTTCATGGAAAATTGATCATTGGAACGAAATACAATTAAAGGATACAAAAGAATTTAATTCGGAATTTGAAGTTTCAGGTTATAAATGGTAAAGATAAAAAATAAAATATATATATATATATATATATATTTAAATTAAAATATATATGAAAAATTTTCTTTTTGGACCAGTAATAATAATTATTAAAAAAAATTTTTTTAATTAAATAATTAATAATATAATATAATATAATTTTAAAAAAAAAAAAAAAATTAAAAAATAAAATTCTTTTTTTCCAGGGAAATTGAAGTATTTCCATTGGGAAATAGCGATGAAGGTTTAAATTATATCTCTTTTTACCTTAATAATAAAGATGTTATGGATAATCCTTATTTAAAAATTTATACAAAATTTGTAGAGGTTATTAAAAATCCTAATAATCCTTTATGTTTTTATACTAATGGTATTTGTTGAAATTTGAACTTTTTTTTTTTTTTTATTAAATCTTTTATTTTTAAATTTTTTTTATTTAATAAAAATATATATACATTTTAAAATAATTTTTTTTTCAAATTTTCTTTTATTTAATATTAATAAAAAAAATAAATATAAACGTGTATATAATTTTATATTTTTAATGGATATGACTCAATAAAGGATTGTCCTATTATTATAAAAATAATGATAATAGTTACGGTTATCATAAATTTATTAAACAGGATAACGCCATAAAAGAAAATTCTTTCTATAAAATACCTTTCATTGAAAATAATGCAACAGAATTAGGTCTTTACTTAATAATTTATAAATATACCAAAGGTAAGTTGTATATATTTTTTATATCAATCCATAAAAATTATTAAATAACTTAATAATTAATTTTTATTCATTTTTATATATATATATTTTTAAAATTCATTTTTATATATTTATATTTTTAATGGTTAGAAATATATATGAAATATTTAAAAAATACAGTTAGAACGGAACAAACTGCGAATTTCGAATCCTTGGGGGAATCTTATTATGAGTTAAAAATGGATTTTTCAAATTTTGTAAAGCAAGATGTAAATAAGAAAGAAATATTATATTCTCCAGAATTTGTAATAGCTAATCGAAAATGGTATAAGAAATATTAATCTTTCTAAAAAAATGGAATTAAATAAAAAAATTATTATGTAATTCCATTTTTTTTTTAAATATATATTTATATTATATACTAAATTATTAAATTTTAATAATTTTAATAATAAAATTATTTATATAAATACTTTTTAAAAAAAATTCCAAAAAAAAAAAAAAAAAAAAAAAAAAAAAATTAATATTTTTAAGGAAATTGAAAATTAGCTTGAATAATAAGAATGATGATTATATTTCCTTTTATTTACATATTAATTCTGAAAATGAGGCTTGTGATCATACTTATACTCATTTTTCATTAGTATTTCGTAATATTCATGATTATTCTTATAATAATAGTAAGCATATATAAATATATTATTATTATTATTTTCATTTTTTTGGTTAAAATATAAATTTACAATACCACATATATAAAACAAATTTAGCAAATATCAAAATCATCATCATAATAATAATAATTATAATCATAATATATTATACATTAAAACTAAATTAATTATTTATTATATATATATCAAAAAAAAAAAAAAATTTTTTTTAAAAATATTATTTATAAATAGTATTGACATCTATTAATTATTTCGGTGCTTCAAATAATTCTTGGGGATGGAAAGATTTTATTAATAGAAATGATATTCATTTTAATTCAAAAGATGGAAGTATTAAATCTTTAATAGAAGATAACAGAGTCATAGTGGGAGCTTATATTCGAATCTATAAATATACTAGAGGTTAGTATCCATTAATACTTTTAATCATTAACAATAATTAATAATAATAATAATAATTAAAAATTGATCCAATTTTTTTAATTTTATAAAAGAAACTTTAATTATAATAATTTAAAAATTTTTTTTTCTTTTTGTATATTAATATATATATATTATATTATATATTTTATAAAATGATTTAATAGACTTTTTTTTGAATGAATTAAAATCATTTATTAAAACTGATAGTAAAAATTATGAAATTTTAGATGAGGATTATCTTTATGAGTACGAAGTGGATTGGAATAATTTTAAAAATGGAGATTATACTCCGGAATTTGAGTTTGCTGGAAATCAATGGTAAAAAAAATATATTAAAGAAATAAATCTTTATTTTTAAATAAATTTATTTTTTTATATATAATGATATAAAAAAAAAAATAACAGTAAAAATAAATTTTATCGAAAAAAAAAGAAAAAAATGATATAAAAAAAAAAAAAAATTAATTTTATATTAATAAATTTAAATTTTATATACATATATTTTTTAAATATATAAATATATAATTTATATATACATAAATATATATATTAAAGGAAATTAAGATTATTTCCAGAAGGCAATAAAATTCCTTCTAAGGAATTTATATCTATATATTTAAATAATGTGAATACTAAAAAAAAGGTTTATAAAGATGTATATATTAAATTAGTTCTATTTATACGTAATTGTACCGATTACTCCACTTTTAAAGCAAAATGTAAATAAAAAATAGAAAAAATATAATTATTGTGATATATTATAATTTTTTTTTAAAAAAAGTATAAATTCATATTATTATTATATATTATTTTATTAATAAAATAATAATAATAATAATAATTTTAATATTAATATATTAAAAATAATATTACATATTATATCTATATATATTTATATATTTAATTTTTTTTCAATTTTATACAAAACTAATCAAAAAAAAAAAATTTTTTTACAAAAATTAGCACTTAAATATATCTATAAAGAAAATAATAACAGTATTGGCTTCATTAAATTTATAAAATCTGCGAATGCTTTTTCAAATAGTCCAATTTCAAATCATTCTTTAATTGAAAATAATAAAGCTGTTATCGGTGCCTATATTAACATCTATAAATATAATAAAGGTAAATCTATTATTAACATTTATATATTCTCCTTTTTTCTTTTTAATTTATAATTAACTATTTATCTATTAATATTTTTATTTAAAAAAATACTAATTTTATTGTAATTCATTTAATAATATATATTAATAAAAATATACTTATTATCATTTTATTATTAATCAAATTAAAAAAAATTTTTTTTTTTTTGAATAGAATTATATATTAATAACTTAAAAAGTAATATGAAAAAGGAAGATGTAAAAAATTATAAAATTTGTGGTGAAATGTATCATGAATGGATTATACAGGATTGGAATAGTATTAATGATGAGGAGTATAGCTCTGAATTTATAATTAATGGTCATAAATGGTATAATTTATATGAGATTAAATATTTATATTTTAATTATTTAATTTATTGTTTAAAAAAATTTATTTTTTTTAATATTTATATATATAACATGTAATATATAAAATGTTAATATAGATAATTTTAATAATTTATATATAAATATTAAGAAAAATTAACTTTTTTTTCTTCTATGATTTTTAAAAAATTATTTTAATATATAAAAAAAACATTTATATATTTATTATAATTAAAAAGGAAAACTAAATTATGTATGAGTGATGGTTCAGATTATATCTCCATTTATCTTAATAATTTAGATAATTTAAATGAACGTACGTCTCATCTTTGTGTTAATATTTTATTTGCTCTCCGAAATTATAAGGACTGCTCATATAATAAAGGTATTATAATTTTTTATATATACTTTTTTTATTTAGATGTAATATTTTAATTAATTAATAATTTAAATTATAAATTAATGTATTACTATCACTACCACTACTACCACCACTATTACCATCACTACTACTATTAATAATAATATTATTTATAATATAAATTATAATAATAATGTTTATAATAATAATATTATTATATATAATTTATAATTTATTAATATTTCAAAGAATTTTCAAAAATTGAGTATTTCAACAGGAATAAGACTTATTGTGGCTTCAAAAAATTTATTAAGAAAACCGACATTTTTGTTGAAAATGAAAATACCTTTCAATCTTTATTAGAAGATAATAAAATAATATTAGACACTTACGTTATATTATATGACTATAAAAAAGGTAGTTCAATTTATTATTTTATTTATTTTCATTTCATTAATAACATAAATATATATATTCATTTAATAATTTAAAATATTTTTGTTTCTTAATTTTAAATTTTTATTTTAATTATTTATTTTATATAATAAGAACAATATCTTAAAGAATTAAAACAATGGATTAGAACTGAAAATATTAAAGATTATAAATTTTATTGCAATTTTTATTTTGAATGGGAAATTTCTGATTGGAATTCTATTGATTCAGAAATTGGTCCTCATTATGAAAATAATGAAAATATTTGGTATATATATATATTCATATAATGTATTCAAAATTAAATATAATAATAATAATATTATTTTTATTTACATTAAAAAAAAAAAAATAAATAGGAAATTATGTATTATGGAAAACAAAAGTAGAAATGAAGATGTTTTAATTTTTTTGATAAATGAAAAATCAATCATTTTAAATAAGTTTATTGTTAAATCGGTAGTAACAATGCGTAATCCTGATGATTATTCTATTTATAAATCTTATTGTAAGAATAACAAAATTTAAATTATACGTTTTTTTTTTTTTTTTTTTTTTTTTTTAATTTTTGATATTTATATATAAAAATATATATATAATTTTTTAATATTTTATTTATTAAATTTAATAAAATTAATATTATTATTTAAATTATTGTTATTTTAAATATATTAATTTATGATATAATTTAATAATATTTTAAAGATTCTGAAACTTTTATGAAGTTTAAGGAAAATACGAATAATCAAATTATAAAAAATTATATTAAAAAATCAGATTTATTCATAACAAATGAAAATTCAAAATCTATTATTCAAAATAATAAAGTAGTTATTGGAGCATATATAGAGATTTTTTTGAATAACGAAAATGTTATTCAGTCCAAAATAAAAGGTTTGTAAATTTCATATGAACTTATTTATATATTAAATATATTAATTTATAATATAATTTTATTTATAAATTGAAAAATTAAATATAATTATATTTAAACTCTTTATATTAATAAATAAAAGATAATTTATTTAAAACTCTTCAATATAATAAACCAACAAATAACTCAAATTTATTACAAAACCAAATATCAATTTCTACAGATAACGATTCAATAGATAAAAAATTTATACAATCTCTTTAAATATTATATATATAATATTTAAAGAGATTGTATAATTTTTTTTTAAAAAAAAAAAGTTTATTTAAAACATTATTTTACTATCATGAATTTACATTAAATAATCTACAATTTTTTATATTAATATCATTTTTTTTTTTTTTTTTTTAATTTTTAATTTTTTAATTTTTAATTTTTTAATTTTAAATTTTTAATTTTTAATTTTATTTTTCTTTTTCTTTTTATTGATACAATTATAAGTTAATTCAAGAATTAAAAAAAAAAAGTATTGTACATTAATTTTATTCTATCATGATTTATTTTTTTAAAAAAATAAATATATTTATACGAAATAAATAATTATATAAATATAGATATTCATAGAGATAACTATTAATAAAATTTTTATAAATTATATAAATTTAAAAAAAAAAAAAAAAATAAATTATATATTTTTAATGTTGTGTTTTTTTATATATTTATATTTCATAATAAATTGTTTTTATAAAAAGTGATTTGTATGGTATACAATTAATAATCTATTTAGGTATGAATTAACAAATTATAATTTGTAAACTTTTTTTTTTTTTTTTTTTTTTTTTTTTTTTTAATTCATTAATTATATAAATTAATAATTATTTAATGGAAATTTACAAAAATATTTAATGTCAGATATTTATGTTTTATTTTTAGATTGTAATAAGTAAGAAAAAAAAAATAAATAACAATAAAAGTTTTAAACTCCTAATTTATATAAATATTTAATAATCATATATATAATTTTAAGTTTAAAGTTTTAATAACTTTAAACTTTAAACATATATTAAAATTATAAATAATTATAATAATTTATATATTTATATTATTAAAAAAAAAAATTAATTCTACTCAAGGGTTATGTAAATCATTAATTAGGAGAAGAAAAAAAATATTAATATCATTAAGGTTAATTTTTTTTAATTGTTAATAATAGAAAATAAATAAATATAAATAAATATTTAAATATTAATTTAAAAAAAAAAAAACCTTAATTTTTTTATTAATATATAAACCTCATTTATTTCGCATTTCAAACAAAAAAAAATATTCAAATAAAGGAAGTAAAAAAAAAAAATATACATTGATTATTAAAAATCAAAAATAAAATCGTGTTAACATCTCATTTTAGGAAATCTGTATGAAAATGGTTTTGTGGGACTTTGCTGCTACTTATAGTTGTTGGTCGTGTGTATAACTACTAAAATGTATTGAGTATTTATCAAGAATTATAAAAGAAAAATAATAGCAAGTAGTAATAAATATTTAAGGGTATCGTGAATATTTGAAATGGTTTATTTAGTGAAAGTTCTTCATATTTTTAAAAAAATAATATTTAATACTAATTAATATACGACGTAAAGTAAAAAAGAGAAATAAAAAATTTTTTTCAAATTCCAAAAAATTTTAAAGATATATTAAGATATTATTTATTTTTTGGTTTATCTATTAATGTACTATATATAACATTAAAGATAAAAAAAAAAAGGAAGAATTTCTTTTGATCCATGAAAATAATTTATGGAAATTATATATTTAGAAAAGAAAAATTAGAGGAAGGCTTTTAGGTGTGTAAAATAAATAAAAAGTTTTAATATGGTAATTCTACTATAGAATTACAAATTTAAGAAGTTTCTCTAATATATGAAAGTAAGAACATAAGCATATATTAGTTTCTCTCCTCTTTATGCTTTTAACCTATTATCTTTCTAATATGATGAACCGTGATTTCCATTTAAAGTAAAAAGTAAGCTGTTATATTTCCAAATTTTTTTGATGTCATCACCGTTATATTTTTTGAACTATATTTATAAATCTATGTCAGTTCAATTATTAAAGAAGTATCGATATAACTGTAATTTATATGGTTATATTCGAATGAAAAAAATACTATTTTCTATTAGATTAAAAAGAAATAATTTTTGACTAACATGTAAATGTTGAAATGAATAAAATTATTGAATTTAAAATTCAATAATCTTTTATTTAGTGTAATATATATTATTTCTATATTGAATAGAAATAATTAATGTAATTAAAAGAATAAAAAAATAAAGAAGTCACAAATCATATATTACGAAGTAAATACATCTGTTCAATATATCTAAATTAATAAAAAGAAATCCTTTATAAAATAAATAAATAAAAATATATAAATGTGATATTTGGCAATTTAAGTAATAGTGTTACTATATTGAATTCCATAAAAAAAAAAAAAGGAAAAATTCAATATTTCACATCTTAAATTTTTCAATTAAATGTTATTAATATTTTTAATAATTTAATAAAAACAATTAAAATTAGAATTTTATAAGAAAAAATTCATTATATAGTTATTAAATAAAAAAATATATATAAATTGAAGGAAGCTTGTAACTTTTTAAATGGGTTTCTATAGTACATTAAGTCGAATTTTATTTTTCATGTTATTCTTTGTATATTAACTTAAAAAACTTAAAAAATAGCTAAAAAATAGAAAAAAATACAATAAGAATAAAAATATTTAATATTATAATTTAAATATGGGTATTTTCATGAAAACATACAATTAGGAAAATTTAAAGATTATCAGATTTTAACAAAATTTTTGTTTGAATTACTTAAAAAAATCATATGAACTTTTAAAATATTAAAGAAAAATAGTTAAAATTCTATTGATGTAGAAATGAATTTTTATTAACATCATTTATATCATTTATATTAAAAAATTATTATTTGCTATTATTTTAGGAAAGAAAATAATAATATCTATTACTAGATGTAAAATTTTGCAATTGTATTAATAATGATCATAGTTATTGATGTTAATAGAGTGTTTTAAAAAAATTAATGTTAAAAGAACAATTTATGGTATATAGTTAAACATTAAATTTACTATATATTTTAATTATTGCAAAAAATTATTAAATTCATTGTATATTATTTAAAGGCTATTTGTTATTTAAGATTAAAATAAAAAAAAACAAATTTTTATAATAATTTTCACTCACCACCAATTATTAAAATCAATGAATAAGAGTACGAAATAGAGAAAATATTTGATGAGAGTATCACCATAAGAATTAGGACTACTAGTATTAGAAATACTTGTATAAGGAATATTACTACAAGTATAACCATTATAAGGAATACTATTATAAGGAATACTATTACAAGGAATACTATTATAAGGAATACTATTATAAGGAATACTATTATAAGGAATACTATTATAAGGAATACTATTATAAGGAATACTATTATTACAAAAAAATACCATTATAAGAGAAGAATCATTATAAGGACCATCACTATAAGGAATCTTACCATAAAGAGTATCATTATAAGGAGTGCTAATATAAGGAGTGCTAATATAAGGAATATCACAAAAAAGTCTACTATTATAAGGACTATCATTGTAAGGACTAATTCTATAAGAACTACTACTATAAGAACTACCACTATAAGAACTACCACTATAAGAACTACCACTATAAGGAACATCACTATAAGGAACATCACTATAAGGAACATCACTATAAGGAACATCACTATAAGGAACATCACTATAAGGAACATCACTATAAGAAACATCACTATAAGAAACATCACTATAAGAAACATCACTATAAGAAACATCACTATAAGGAACATCACTATAAGGAACATCACTATAAGGAACATCACTATAAGGAACATCACTATAAGGAACATCACTATAAGGAACATCACTATAAGGAACATCACTATAAGGAACATCACTATAAGGAACATCACTATAAGAAACATCACTATAAGAAGGAACATCACTATCATTTCTATAAAAATACCACTATAAGGAGAACCAGTATATGGAATATCATTATAAGATCTATCACTATAAAGAATACTATTATAAGTAATATCACTATAAGGAATATTACTATAAGGAATATCACTATAAAGACTACTATTATAAGGACTATCACTGTAAGGACAATCACTAAAAGGAATATTACTATAAGGAGTATCATTATATTTAATATACTATAAGGAATACTACTAAAAGGACTAATGCTATAAGGACTACCACAATAAGGAATATTACTATAAGGACAATTACTAACTATTATGATAGCTTTATAATTAATTAATGTCTTATTATAATACTCTTTATAATAAACATCAAACTACTACAAAGGGAGTTATTATTATAAGAGCTTATTCAGTAAAAATAGAAACTATAAATTAACGTAACAAGTTATAACAGGAATTAAAATAGAGAAAATTTTAATAAACATAGGTTTATAAAAACTATTATATAATAACTATCTCAACAAGAAATTTCATAAAATAATATCTCAACAAGAACAAATAACAAACAAAGAACTACTATAAGAGCTATTAGTAAAACAAAAAATAACACTATAATATTTGCTACTACAAAAAGCGTTACCATAAGTCCCATTATAATATGAAATTCAATAGAAAATACTACTGTATGAATAATTATAATAAATATCATATAAACCAATACTAATATCTAGTAAGAGTTATTATAATAAAAATAAAAAACAACAAAAGTTTTTAGTGTAAAATCAATCACTACAAGTATTTCTAATATAAAATCTGACACAATAATAATTCTTATAATAAAAATTGCATCTGATAAACTAATGGTAGTAAGTCTGTGATTATCGTACATATGACATATTTTATACTTAATATTTTGATATCATTTCATCTATTTACAGATGATTAAGAATCAC
Source organism: Neocallimastix lanati (nom. inval.) (assembly GCA_016946835.1). Lineage (NCBI taxonomy): Eukaryota > Fungi > Neocallimastigomycota > Neocallimastigomycetes > Neocallimastigales > Neocallimastigaceae > Neocallimastix > Neocallimastix lanati (nom. inval.). The sequence continues at coordinate 35,702 of JACVTC010000013.1, forward strand.
CAGATCGTAAATCATGCAGAAAATGATTTTCATCTTTACTATCGCAATAGGAAATATTATTTGAGGTACTAAATTCAATAAGGAATTATCCTCTATCAATTATTTTTAGGAACTTTTAGGAACTATTCTTTTAGGAACTATTCTTTTAGGAACTATTCTTTTAGGAACTATTCTTTTAGGAATTATCCTTATGAAATATGGTTTTAGGAAATAAGTTTTTAAGGAATCAAATTAATTAAGGAATTATCCTTTAACGACTATTGTTTAAGGAAATGCTCTTTTAGGAACCAAATTTATTAAAGAATTTTCTTTAAACGATTATTATTTCAGGAACTATTTTTTCAGGAATTATTTTCTAACCATTTTTGTTTCAGGAACTTATTTTTTAGGAACTATTCTTTAACGACTAACGTTTCAGGAAATATTATATAAAGTACTAAATTCAATAAGTAATTTTCTTTTAACAACTATTGTTTCAAGAACTATTCTTTTAGGTACAAAATTCATTAAAGAATTATCCTTTAATGACTATATTATCAGGATAAATTCTTTAAAGAACCAAATTAATTAAAGAATTATTCTATGAAGAACACTCATTTAAGGATTTATTTTTTAAAGAATTAAATTAATTAAGAAATTATCCGTAAATGAACTCTCGTTACAGGAAATATTCTTTTAGGAACCAAATTAATTAAAGAATTAATGTATAACAGCTATCGTTACAGGAAATATTCTTTTAGGAACCAAATTAATTAAAGAATTAATGTATAACAGCTATCGTTTCATTAATAACGAAATATCGTTTCAATAATTATATTTTATGAACTGATTTTTTTAAGGAATTATCCTCTAATGATTATTGTTACAGATACTATTCTTTTAGGAACCAATTTAATTAAGGAATTATCGTTTAAGGAAATATTCTTTTAGAAATTAAATTCATTAAAGAATTAATCCATAATGGTTATTGTTTAAGAAATTATTATTTAAGGAGCTAAACTAATTAAAGAATTGTAATAATTGTCCTCTAACTACTATTATTTTAGGAACTGTTCTTTTTGGAGCTATTCTTTAAGAATTATCGTCTAACGAAATATTTTTATAAGAATAACTCTTTCAGGAATTAAATTCATTAAAGAATTATTTAATAACGAACTATCGTTACAGGGACTATTCTTATAGGAATCAATTTAATTAAAGAATTAATCTCTAACAGCTATCGTTTTGTGAATAGCGAAATATGGTTTAAGAACTATTATTTTATGAACTAAATTCCTTTAGTAATTATCCTCTAACAATTATAGTTACAGGGACTATTATTTCAGGATCTATTCATTTAGGAAATCCACTTTCAGGAATTATCCCTTAACAACTAATGTTTCAGTAACTATTCATTTAGAAACCAAATAAATAAAGGAATAATCTTTTACCTTCATTTCAGGAAGTATTCTTTCAGGAACTTGATTAATTAAGGAATTAATCTCTAATGAACTTGTTTTTCAGGAAATATTCCTTCAGAATTATTCTTTGGAATTATTCTCTTATGATTATTGTTTCAGGAAATATTCTTTTATTAACTAAATTAATTAAGGAACTATTCTCTAACAACTATCGTTTAAGGAAATATTCTATTAGAAACCAAATTAATTAAAGAATTAATCTCTAATTGCATTTGTTTCAGGAATTATTTTTCAGGGATTATCCTCTAACGAATTATTGCTTTAGGAATTTTCTTTTAGAAATCAAGTTTATTAATGAATTATCGCATAACCATTCCTATTACAGGAATTATTCTTTAAGGAACTAAACTATTTATAGAATCATCCTCAATGAAATATCGTTTCAGGAACTATTTTTTAAGGAATTATCCTCGAATGAACTCTCGTTTCATGAAATATTATTTAAGGAGTCAAATCAGTTAAAGAATTATCCTCAGATGATTATTATTTCAGGAACTATTCTCTAATAAAATTATTCTCTAACCATTTTTGTTTCAGGAACTTATATTCTAGGAATTATTTTAACAACTTTCGTTTCAGGAAGTATTCTTTTATGTATTAATTCATTAAGGAATAATTTTATAATGAACTATTGTATCTGGAAAAATTCTTTTTGGAATTAAATACATAAATGAATTATCCTCTAACAACTTTCATTTCAGGAATTATTTTTCAGGTGTTATCTTATAACAAATTATTTGATTAGGAACTATTCTTTTTATGAACCAAATTAATTAAATAATTATCTTCAAACGAACACTCTTTTTAGGAACTATTCTTTTAGGAATCAAATTTATTAATAAATAATCCTTTAACGATTTTCATATAGAGAAATTTTCTCTTTGAAATAAAATTAATTAAGAAGTTACTCGAATAATTATCATTTCAGGAAGTATTCTTTTAGGATTTATTCATTAAGGAATTATTCTATAACGGCTATCGTTTAAAAAATTATTCCTTAAGGAATCATACTTTCAAGAATTATCCAACGAATTATTAGATTAGGAACTATTCTTTTTATGAACCAAATTAATTAAAGAATTATCCTTAAATGATTATTATTTCAGGAACTATTATGAATTATTCTCTAACCATTTTTGTCTCAAGAATTTATCCTTTAGAACTTATTTTTTAACGATTATCGTTTCAAGAAATATTCTTTTAAGTACTAAATTCATTAAGGAAATATTTTCTAATGAATACTGGTCTAAGGAAATATTCTTTAAGAATCAAATTAATTAAAGAATTAATCTCTAATGGATAGGGAATTATTATTGAAGGAACTAAATTAATTAAAGAATAATCCTCTAACTATTATCATTTAAGAAAATATTCTTTTGGGAATAAAATGAATTAAGAAGTTATCGTTTTAGGAATTATTTTTCAGGGATTATCCTCTAACGAAGTATCGTTTCAGGAACTATCCTTTTAGTAACCAAATTAATTAACGAAATTAATCTCTAATGGATTTCGTTTCGGGAATTATTCTTTAGGGAATTAAATTAATTAAAAATTATCCTCTAAATACTATTGTTTAAGAAACTCTTCGGGAATTATCCTAATAAACTATTTTTTTTAGTGACAATTCTTTAATGAAAAAAAATATATGATGAATTATCCTCTAAAGAACACTAGTTTCGGGAAATATTTTTGAAAAAACCAAATTAATTAAGGAATAATCCTATAACGAATGTCATTCAAGTAATTATTCTTTTAGAAATTAAATTTAATTAAATTGTCCTCTAATGATTATCATTTAAAGAAATATTCTTTAAGGAAAAAAATAAATTAAAATTTATCCTCTAACGACTATCGTTTCAGGAATTATTATTCAGGAATTATTCTTTAACTAAGTATTGCTTTAAGAACTATCCTTTTAGGAACAAAATAAATAAAGGAATTATTCTTTAACGACTATAATTTTAGGAATTATTCTTCTAGGAATTATCCTCTAAGGACTATTGTTTCAGAAACTCTTCTTTTAGGAACTATTCTTTAAGGAATTATCCTTACGATCTTTCGTTTCATGAAATAATCTTTTAAGAACTAAATTAGTTAAGGAATTATCCCATACGGACTATAGTTTCGGGAATTATTCTTTTAGGAATTATTTTTTCAGGAATTATTTTTTAGGAATTATTATCTAATAAATTTTCGTTTAAGTAAATATTAATTTAGGAACCAAGTTATTTGAAGAATCATTCTCTAACGGCTATCGTTTTAGGAAATATTCTATTAGGAGCCAAAATAATTAAGGAATTATTTTCTAAAAACTAATGTTTCAGGAACTATTGTTTCAGGAATTATCCTTGAATGAACGTTTGTATCAGGAACTATTCTTTTAGAAACAAAAGTCATTAAAGAGTTATCCTCTAAGGACTACGTTACAGGAACTATTGTTTCAGGAACTATTTTTTAGAAACCTAATAAATAAAAGAATTATCCTCAAACGATTATAGTTTCAGGAACTATTCCATAAGAAATAAGCTCTAAGGAATTATATTCTAACGATTATCGTTTAAGGAACTACTCATTTTTTGATTCAAATGATTATCGTTATTGGAACTATTTATTTAGGAACTAAAATCATTAAAGAATTATTCTCTAATGAACCCTCGTTTTAGGAAATAATCAATAAAGAATTATCCTATAACTATTATCGTTTAAAGAGCTATTGATTCAGGAACTAAATAAATAAATGAATTAACTTCTAACGATTATCGTTTTAGGTATTATTCCTTAAGTAAATAAATTTATTAGGGAACAATATTCCAACGAACTCTCGTTTAAGGAACTATTCTTTTAGAAATTAAATTCATTAAAGATTTATACTATAACAAACTCTAGGTTAAAGAAATATTATTTTAGTAAATATTCAATTAAGAAATATGATATAACGAATCATTGTTTCAAGAACTTAATTATTTCAGAAATTATCCTCTAAGAAATTACTGTTTCAGGAACTATTCTTTTAGGAACTATTCATTAAGTAAATATTCATTTAGGGACTAAAAAAATTAAAGAATTATCCTTTAATGATTATTGTTTCAGGAACTATTCTTTTAGGAAATAAAATTAAAAAAGAATTATCCTCTAACGATTATCGTTTCAGGAACTATTCCTTAAGGAACTATATTTTCAGGATTTATCTTTTAATGGTAATCGTTTCAAAAACTACTCCTTCTGAAATATACTCTAAAGGATTATCCTATAATGATTATCTTTTCAGGAACAATTACTTAATAAACAATATTTTAAAAATATTATTTTCTACGATTATCATTTAAGGAAATATTCATTTATGAATTATTCTTTCAGATTTATTCTCTAATGAATTCTCGATTCAAGAACTATTCTTTTAGGAAATCTTATTGGAAATAAAATTAAAAAAGAATTATCCTTTAACGATTAGCGTTTCAGAAGCTACTTCTTCTGAAATATACTCTCAAAGTTTATCTTATAACGATTATCGTTTCAGGAACTATTCATTCTGAAATATACTTTCAAGGATTATCTAAAACGATTATCGTTTCAGGAACAATTCATTACAAAACAATATTTTAAAATATTATTTTCTATGATTATCGTTTAAGGAAATATTCATTTATGAATTATTCTTTCAGATTTATACTCTAATGAATTCTCGATTCAAGAACTATTCTTTTAGGAAATCTTATTAGAAATAAAATTAAAAAAGAATTATCCTCTAACGATTATCGTTTCAGGAACTATTCCTTAAGGAACTATATTTTAAGGACTTATCTTTTAATGGTAAACGTTTCAGAAACTATTCATTCTGGATCGAAATAAATAAAGGAATTATCCTTTAACGATTATCGTTTCAGAAGCTACTTCTTCTGAAATATACTCTTAAGGATTATCTATAATGATTATCGTTTCAGGAACAATTCATTACAAAACAATATTTTAAAATATTATTTTCTACGATTATCGTTTAAGGAACTATTCATTCTGAAATGTACTCTTAAGGATTATCCTATAACAATTATCGTTTAAGGAACTATTCATTCTGAAATGTACTCTTAAGGATTATCCTATAACAATTATCGTTTCAGGAACTATTCATTCTGAAATATACTCTCAAGGATTATCCTATAACGATTATCTTTTCAGGAACAATTCCTTAATAAACAATAATTTAAAATATTATTTTCTACGATTATCGTTTAAGGAAATATTCATTTATGAATTAATCTTTCAGATTTATTCTCTAATGAATTCTCGATTCAAGAACTATTCTTTTAGGAAATAAAATTAAAAAAGAATTATCCTTTAACGATTATCGTTTCAGAAGCTACTTCTTCTGAAATATACTCTCAAGGATTATCCTATAACAATTATCATTTCAGGAACTATTCATTCTGAAATATACTCTTAAGGATTATCCTATAACGATTATCGTTTCAGGAACAATTCCTTAATAAACAATATTTTAAAAATATTATTTTCTACGATTATCGTTAAAGGAAATATTCATTTATGAATTATTCTATCAGATTTATTCTCTAATGAATTCTCGATTCAAGAACTATTCTTTTAGGAAATCTTATTGGAAATAAAATTAAAAAAGAATTATCCTCTAACGATTATCGTTTCAGGAAATATTCCTTAAGGAACTATATTTTCAGGATTTATCTTTAATGGTAATCAATTCAGAAGCTACTCCTTCTGAAATATACTCTCAAGGATTATCCTATAACCATTATCGTTTCAGGAACAATTCTTTAATAAATAATAATTTAAAATATTATTTTCTACGATTATCGTTAAAGGAAAAATACATTTATGAATTATTCTTTCAGTTTATTCTATAATGAATTCTCGATTCAAGAACTATTCTTTTAGGAAATCTTATAAGAAAAAAATTAAAAAACAATTATCCTCTAACGATTATCGTTTCAGGAATTATTACTTAAAGAACTATATTTTAAGGACTTATCTTTTAATGGTAATCGTTTCAGAAACTATTTATTCTGGATCCAAATAAATAAAGGAATTATCCTTTAACGATTATCGTTTCAGAAGCTACTCCTTCTGAAATATACTCTCAAGGATTATCCTATAACCATTATCGTTTCAGGAACAATTCTTTAATAAATAATAATTTAAAATATTATTTTCTACGATTATCGTTAAAGGAAAAATACATTTATGAATTATTCTTTCAGTTTATTCTATAATGAATTCTCGATTCAAGAACTATTCTTTTAGGAAATCTTATTGGAAATAAAATTAAAAAACAATTATCCTCTAACGATTATCGTTTCAGGAATTATTACTTAAAGAACTATATTTTAAGGACTTATCTTTTAATGGTAATCGTTTCAGAAACTATTTATTCTGGATCCAAATAAATAAAGGAATTATCATTTAACGATTATCGTTTCAGAAGCTACTCCTTCTGAAATATACTCTCAAGGATTATACTATAACGATTATCGTTTCAGGAACTACTCATTCTAAAATATACTTTCAAGGATTATCCTATAACGATTATCGTTTCAGGAACTATTCATTCTGAAATATACTCTTAAGGATTATCCTATATCGATTATCGTTTCAGGAACAATTCCTTAATAAATAATAATTTAAAATATTATTTTCTACGATTATCATTTAAGGAAATATTCATTTATGAATTATTCTTTCAGATTTATTCTCTAATGAATTCTCGATTCAAGAACTATTCTTTTAGGAAATCTTATTGGAAATAAAATTAAAAAAGAATTATCCTCTAACGATTATCGTTTCAGGAAATATTCCTTAAGGAACTATATTTTCAGGATTTATCTTTAATGGTAATCAATTCAGAAGCTACTCCTTCTGAAATATACTCTCAAGGATTATCCTATAACCATTATCGTTTCAGGAACAATTCTTTAATAAATAATAATTTAAAATATTATTTTCTACGATTATCGTTAAAGGAAAAATACATTTATGAATTATTCTTTCAGTTTATTCTATAATGAATTCTCGATTCAAGAACTATTCTTTTAGGAAATCTTATAAGAAAAAAATTAAAAAACAATTATCCTCTAACGATTATCGTTTCAGGAATTATTACTTAAAGAACCATATTTTAAGGACTTATCTTTTAATGGTAATCGTTTCAGAAACTATTTATTCTGGATCCAAATAAATAAAGGAATTATCCTTTAACGATTATCGTTTCAGAAGCTACTCCTTCTGAAATATACTCTCAAGGATTATACTATAACGATTATCGTTTCAGGAACTATTCCTTAATAAACAATAATTTAAAATATTATTTTCTAAAATTATCGTTTAAGAAAATATTTATTTATGAATAATTCTTTCAGATTTATTTTCTAATGAATTCTCGTTTCAGGAACTATTCATTTAAGAAATAATCAATAAAGAATTATTCTTTAAATATTATAGTTTAAGGAATTATTGATTCAAGAGCTAAATAAATAAAGGAATTATCTACAAACGATTATCGTTTTAGGAATTATTCCTTAAGGAATTAAATTCATTAAAGAATTAACAATATAACAAACCCTAGTTTAAGGAAATATTATTTTAGTAAATATTCAATTAAAAATTACGCTTTAACGAATTATTGTTTCAGGAACTAAATTATTTCAGAAATTATCCTCTAAAGAATTACTGTTTCAGGAACTATTCTTTTAGGAACTACTCATTAAGGAAATATTCATTTAGGGATTAAAAGCATTAAAGAATTATCCTCTAATGATTATAATTTCAGGAACTATTCTTTTAGGAATTAAATTCATTAAAGAATTATCCTCTAAAGAGTATCGTTTTAGGAGCTATTCCTTAAAGATTTGTACTCTAACAATTATCGTTTCAGGAAGTATTCCATAAGAAATACGCCCTCAGGCATTATCGTCTAACGATTATTGTTACAGAGACTATTGTTTCAGGAACTATTCTTTTAGGAACTATACTTTAAGGAATTATTATCTAAAGAACTTTTGTTTTAGGAACTGTTCTTTAAGGAATCAAATTAGGAAATTATTCTCTAACGATTATCGTTTCTGGAACTACTTTAAGTACTAAAATCATTTAAGAATTATCCTCTAACGATTATCATTTCAGGAACTAATCATAAATTATTCTTTTAGGAACTATTAATTAAAGAACTATTCTTTTAGGAACTATTAATTAAGGAATTATTCTAAAACGACTATCGTTTATGGAAATATTAGTTTAGGTACTAAAAGCATTAAAAAATTATCCTCTAACGATTATCGTTTCAGGAAATATTCCTTAAGAAATATGCTCTCAGAAATTATCGTGTAACAACTATCGTTACAGGGACTATTATTTCAGGAATTATTCTTACAGAAATTATTCATTAATGAAAAATCGTTTAAGAAACTATTTTTTTTAGAAATTAAATTCATTAAAGAATTATCTTATAACGAACTCTTGTTTAAGGAAATATTCTATTAATAAATATTCAGTTAGGAAATATCCTCTAACGAACAACGGAATAAAAGGACATTTCTTAAAGAACTAAACTTTAAGAAATTAACCTATTAAAAATATCATTTAAGGAAATAGTCATTTAGGAATTATTCTTTCAGAATTATTTTCTAATGAACTCTTGTTTAGGAACTATTCTTTTAGGAACTATTCTTTTAAGAATAATCCTCTAATGACAATCGTTTTAGGAAATATTCTATCAGGAATTATTCTTTCAGAATTAAATTCTTTTCAGAATTATCTTCTAATGATTGTGGTTACAGGAACTATTGTTTCAGGAATTATAATTTCGGGAATTATAATTTTGTGAATTATTCTTTAATGGACTATAGTTTCAGGAACTATTCTTTTAATAACCAAATTCATTAAGGAATTATCATCTAACGAACTCTGATTTCAGGAAAAATTATTTAATGAATTATTTAATGAACTATTCTTTCTGGAATTATTCTCTAACTGCTATCATTTTAGGAAATATTCTTTCAGAATTAATCTTTAAGGATTTATTATCTAACGATTATAATTTCAGGAACTACTCTTTTAGGAACTAAAATTATTAAAGAATTATCCTTAAAAGATTATTGTTTCAGGAACTATTCAATTAGGAACCAAATATATAAAAGAATTATACTTTTAACGATTATCATTACAAAAACAATTCCTTAAGGATCTAACTTTCAGGAATTATCCTCTAATGCCAATTATTTAAGAAATTATTCTTTTAGGAACCATATTAATTTGGATTATCTTTTAATGACTATCATTTCAAGAAATATTCTTTATGGTACTAAATTCAATAAGGAACATGTTCTAACGAACTATCGTTTCAGGAAATATTCTTTAAGAATATCATCATAAAGAATTATCCTCTAATGAATTATTTTTTAAGGAACTATTCTTAAAGGAACTATACTTTTAGAATTATTCTAATAAACTCTCGTTTCAGGAAATATTCTTTTATGAAATTAAATTAATAAAGAATTATCCTCTAATGAATTATTGTTTCAGGAACTATTCCTTAGGGAACTTTACATATAGAAATTAACCTCTAACAATTAACGTTTTAGGTACTATTTATTTAGGAACTAAATAAATATTAAGGAATAATGCTCTAACGATTATCGTTACAGGAACAATTTCTTAAGGATCTATACTTTCTGGAATTATCCTCAAACAGCAATCGTTTCAGGAAATATTCTATCAGGAATTATTATTTCTGAATTATCTTCTATAGATATCTCCTTTTAGGAAATATTCTTGTAGGAACTAAAAGAATTATCTTCTAATGATAATTATTTAAGAAATTATTCTTTTAGGAACAATATAAATTATGGATTTTCTTTTAATGACTGTCGTTTCAGGAAGTATTCTTTATGGTACTAAATTCTATAAGGAATTATGTTCTAACGAAAACGAACCATAGTTTCAGGAACTATTCTTTTATTAAATAAAATTAAAAAAGAATTATCCTCAAACGAATTATTGTTTCAGGAACTATTCCATAAGGAACTTTAGGTTAAGAAATTATACTCTAATAATTATCGTTTTAGGTACTATTTATTTAGGAACTAAAATCATAAAAGATTTATTCTCTAATGAACTCTCGTTTCAGGAACTATTCGTTAAGGAAATAATCAATAAAGAATTATCCTCTTAAGATTATCGTTTCAGGAACTATTGATTTAGGAACTAAATAAATAAAGGACTTCTAACGATTATCGATAGGAATTATTCCTTAAGGAACTATTTTCTAACGAACTCTGGTTTAAGGAACTATTCTTTTAGAAATTAAATTCATTAAAGAATTACCCTATAACGAATTATTGTTTAAGGAAATATTCTTTTAGTAAATATTCAATTAGGAATTATCCTCTAATGAATTATTGTTTCAGGAACAATTCTTTTAGGAACTATTCATTAAGGAATTATTCTAAAACGACTATCTCATTTAAGGAAATATTCATTTAGGGACTAAAAGTATTAAAGAATTCCTATAATGAGTATTGTCTCAGGAGCTATTCCTTAAAGATTTGTACTTTAAGAAATTATCCTCTAACAATTATCGTTTCATGAAGTATTCCAAAAGAAAAATGCTCTCAGGAATTATCGTCTAACGACTATCATTACAGGACTATTGTTTCAGGAATTATTCTTATAGAAATTATTCTTAAATGAACTATCGTTTAAGGAAATATTATTTTAGGGACATAATTAACAAAGGTATTAACCTTTAACGAATATCGTTTCAGTTCCTATTCATCTAGGAACTAAAGTCATTAAAGAATTATCCTCAAACGAATTATTGTTTCAGGAACTATTCCATAAGGAACTATAAGGAATTATCCTCTAATGATTATCGTTTAAGGAAATATTCATTTAAGAATTATTCTTTTAGGAATTATTCTTTCGTGATTATAATTTCAGGAAATATTCTTTTATTCTTTCAGAATTATTCACTAATAAATTTTCGTTTCAGGAAATATTCTTTTAGGAATTATCCTATAACGACCATCATTTCAGGAAATATTCATACAGAAATTAAATCACTAAAGAATAATCCTCTAAGGATTATCGTTTCAGGAACTATTCCTTAAGAAAAATTCTCTCAGGAATTATCCTCTAACAATTATTTTTATGGAACTATTCCTTAAGAAAAATTCTCTCAGGAATTATCCTCTAACAATTATTTTTATGGAACTATTCCTTAAGAAAAATTCTCTCAGGAATTATCCTCTAACAATTATTTTTATGGAACTATTCCTTAAGAAAAATTCTCTCAGGAATTATCCTCTAACAATTATTTTTATGGAACTATTCCTTAAGAAAAATTCTCTCAGGAATTATCCTCTAACAATTATTTTTATGGAAATATTCATTTAGGAGCTATACTTTAATTAATTATCCTCTAACAATCATCAAAGAAGGATATATTTAATTAGGAACTATTCTTATGGAACTATGCTTTTAATATTTATCCTCTAACAATTATCGTTTCAGAAATCTATTCCTTAAGGAACTATACTTTAAGGTATCCTCTAATAATTATCATTACAGGATCTATTCTTTTAGGAACTAAGATCTTTAAAAAAATATCTTCTAACGGCCATAGTTTAAGGAAATATTCTATAAGGGATTATTCTTTCAGAATTATCTTCGAATGAACTCTGGTTTCAGGAAATATTCTTTTAGGAACTAAGTTCATTTAAGAATAAAATTATCCTTTAACCACTGTTGTTTCAGGAAATATATTTTAAAACATTAAACTCATAAAGGAATTATCTTCTAAAGATTATTATTTCAAAAAATATTCCTTAACGAACTATATTTTTAAGAATTATCCTCTAACAAATTAGTGTTTAAGGAACTATTCCTAAGGAAATATTCTTTAAGGAATTATCCTCAAACGATTGCCGTTTCAAGAAATATTTCACAGAATTATTCTTTAAGGAATTATTCTCTTACAAATATCATTTCAGAAAATATTATTTTAACTAAGTTAATTAAAGAACTAAGTTAAATTGTTCAATCGTTAAAGAATAATTCAAAAAACAAAGTTAATTAAGTTAATTTTCCTCTAATGAACTCTCCTTTCAGGAACTATTCAATTAGGAATCAAATAAATAAAATAATTATTTTTTTAACTATAATCGTTTCAGAAACTATTCCTTTGAAGAAATAACTTTCCGAAATTATCCTCTAAAGATAACAGTTTAAGGAACAATTCTTTAAAGAACTATACTTTAATAAATTATTCTCTAACGATTATCGTTTCAGAAACTATTCTTTTAGGAAACTATATTTTCAGGAATTATTCTCTAACGATTATCGTTTCAGAAACTATTCTTTTAGGAAACTATATTTTCAGGAATTATTCTCTAACGATTATCGTTTCAGAAACTATTCTTTTAGGAAACTATATTTTCAGGAATTATTCTCTAACGATTATCGTTTCAGAAACTATTCTTTTAGGAAACTATATTTTCAGGAATTATTCTCTAACGATTATCGTTTCAGAAACTATTCTTTTAGGAAACTATATTTTCAGGAATTATTCTCTAACAACTATCGTTTTAAGAAATATTCTTTCAGAATTATTCTTTTAGGAATTATTCTCTAATGATTATAATTTCAGGAACTATTCTTTTAGAAACTAAATCATTAAGGAATTATCCTTAAAAAATTATCATTTCAGGAACTATTCAATTAGGAATCAAATAAATAAAATAATTATTTTTTTAACCATAATCGTTTCAGAAACTATTCCTTTGAAGAACTACACTTTCAGAAATTATCCTCTAAAGATCTAAAGATAACAGTTTAAGGAACTATTCTTAAAAGAACTATACTTTAATAAATTATTCTCTAACGATTATCGTTTCAGAAACTATTCTTTTAGGAACTATTCTTTAAGTATTATCCTCTAACGCAATATTCTTAAATGAACTTCTTTTTCAGGAATAAATTCATTAAAGAATTATTCTGTAGATTATAGTTTCAGGAACTATTCCTTTAGGAACTACACTTTTAGGAACTATTCCATTAGGAATAAAATTAATTAAGGAATTATTCTCGAACTATCGTTTCAGGAATTATTCTTTCAAGAATTATCCTTTAGCTACTTCAGAAAATATTCTTTTTGGAACCAAAAAAAAATAAGGAATTAATCTCTAACGGCTAGCGTTTCAGGAATTATTTTTCAGGGATTATCCTCAAACGATTATTGTTTCAGAAAATATTCTTTTAAGAACTATTCATTAAGGAATTATCGTTTATCCTCTAACGGCTAGCGTTTCTGGAATTATTTTTCCGGGATTATACTCTAACGAACTATTGTTTCAGGAACTATTCTTTCATGAAATATTCTATTAGGAACTAAATTCATTCAGGAATTATCCACTAATGAACTATCGTTTCAAGAAATATTCTTTGAAGAACTGTTTTTTCAGAATTATCCTCAAATGAACTCTTGTTTCAAGAAACATATATAATTTAATTATTAAATAATTTAAACAATTCTAAATATTTAGAAATAATATTATAAGAATTATATTAATAATAGAACTTTGATTTTTTTTAAAGAAAAGAAAAATTTAAAACACAAAACAGTGAATATTAATAATGTGTTAATCATTAATTTTTAAAGAAACTATGTATTGGAGTAAATATTTAGAAAATAGAACTATATATATTAAAATATAAAAATTTATTAATAAAAATCATTAAAGATATTTAGTATCATAAATAATTAAAAATATGATTACAATATAAAATATGTACAATTGATTTAAATAATATTACCCAATATTTCTTGGTGTGTTCTTTTTTTTAGTTAAACCAATATAATTATTATTAATACTTATAATATATATTATTATTATTACAGAACTGAGATTTAAATTGAATAAATAAATGGTTCATTATATTTTAAGTAATTAAAACAAGTAATATCACGTTGAGATAATATAAATAATTAGGATAAATTTATAATTTATGAAAAATTTATTTCAGCCAATATGAAATTTAACATTTTAAAATATACTATAAATATTTCTTGATGAATATTATATAATCGATAAATTTATATTATAGAAAAATTATATGATAAAAAATTATTGATATATTTGGAAGTTGAATGATACTCTTTAAAAAAATAATAATAATTTAATTGAATTTGCGTAATGAATGTAAAGAGATTTTAATATTAGAAGCAAGTAAATTAGATGATTAATTTAAGTTTTATCAGTGATATACTTTAATGGATATTTTTTTAGATTTTTAATTTTCTTAAAACTAATTTAAGATGTAATGGATTAATTTATATTGAAAAAATCATATAAAATGAAATGGTAAGTTATTAAATAATATATTTATTTATATTTATAATATAAAAATTTTTTTTTAATTAATAATAATTTAATATAAAATTTTAAAAAAAAAAAAAAAAAAAAAAAAAACAATAACTATTTATATATTTATACTATTTATAATGCGATATTGATCGTCGAGATTAATTTATTAATCTCGACGATCAATAATAAAAGTAGTTTTATAGGGATAGACATTCAACTATTCCGTAATAATGAAAAGTAATAGAATGCTCAATTATTAACTTCAATAAAAAAAATTAATATAAATAATATAAAAAAATATTACTTATTTATCCTGGATAGATGCAATAAATATTTAAGATTTAGCAATAAATATTTCATAGTAGAATTAGTATATTTCAAAGTATTAATATTTTATGGAAATCATTTTAGAAAATATAAATTATTCAAATAATTAATTATATAATTTTATTTAATATTATTAACAATGTCGATTTTGGAAGATTTGAAAAATAAAATAATATGAAGTAAAAAAAAATATATATATATATAATAAAGTAATTTTTATCAAAATAATAGTTAAATGAATTAAATAACGAAAACAGTTAAAATAATAAAATATTTTGATTATTAAAAGAATAAATTGATTTTTTATGATTGAAATTATAAAATATTTTATATCCAATCAAATATAATATAGTTTATTAATGATATAAATATAAAATATATATTAAAATATAAAAGTAATATTTAATTATATATTACTATTAAGCAACTATAAAATTAGTAATTTTCTTTAATTTAATGAAAAAAAATTAAAAATTTTACCAAAAAATTTAAAACATAATAATTAAAATTGGGTATAAAAGGAAATATTTATTTTCAAAGTATGTTTTCTTAATAGAATTAAATTCATTGGATTATTCTTTTTAAAAAAAAATTAATATGAAGAGAAAATAATTATAGGAAAGTAAAAATAAAATTATGAAATATACAAATGGACAATAAATTTTAATAGAAATTAAGTAAAATAACAACTATGGAAAAAAAAATATTTTAATTTATATATAATTATTAAGGAATACTTAAAAAAAAAAATAATTAAATATTATAGTATAAAGATATCAAATACTTTATAATTTTTTTTATTAGTAGTAAAATAATCAGAAAGAGTAATATTGTAAACATTAATAGTAATTTAAAGCAATGAATTATTGTGCAATAATTAAATTTTTAAAAAATTATAAAAATAAGAAAAGTAGAATATTGTATTTCATGAGTATTTACTAATATATTAAATGTGAATTGTTTTTTAAAAGGGTAAAATTAAAATATTAAATTTTATAATTTATAACAATTAAAATAATAAAATGGAAATATAGGAAATATAAAGTAATAAAATGGAAATATAGGAAATATAAAGTAATAAGGTAACATTCAAAAGAGACATGGATAATTTTTGAAAATGTAAAAAAAAAATCAGTGAAACTTCAAGTGAAGGACGGATAGTATATTTTTTTAAAATCAAGGATAATAATAAAAAAAAAAAAAAAATTGGTTAATTTTTTTTAGAATAAAACATTATGTATTAAGTTATTTATTTCAAAAATAAATATTTTTTCATTTATTATCACATTAGTTATTAATTTTTTCATATGATGATATAATAATTATAAAGGAATTATATAAAAGTGTAGCAATAGTACATAATTATAAAAATTTCAAATAAAAATAATTAGAAATTATTTATGAATTTTAAAAATATAAAATTAATATATCAATAAATTGATTAGTAAAAATAAAATTTATTTTTTGAACTAGAAATAAAAAAGCTATTCATAAATTAATAAATTCAAAAAAAATTTTATTTAATTGTTAACAAAGCATAAAATAATAGAAAAAAGTTTAATAAAACATCGTTAAAAATTTTACTATCTTTTAATGAAAACTCCTTAAGGATTAATATTATTATTTAAAACTGTATCAGATTCTCTTATTTGGTCTTTCGTTTTGATGTAGAAGCTATTAACAATAATATATCTATTGGTATACAATTTTTAATCATTATTTAAGAATTACTAAGATAAATTAGAATAGCATAAATTAATTAGGAAATATGAAAATTGAGTGCTTAAAAATTAAACAATTGATATATGGAGAAAGAAAAGGTTTTCATTTAATATTAAAAATAAGAAGAAGATGATACTAATATAGATACCATTGAAAAATTCATATTTAAAGAAATACAAAAAAAAACATTAATATATATCTTAGCTCTTTTTTCTTTATTTTTCTTTTTTTACTCTGTACTATTATTATTATTATATAAACTATTGTTGTTGATATGCTGATTTTGAATGCCTTTTGATTATTAAACTAGCTCAATGTTCATCAACTATAAATACTAAAACATATATGATTAACATACAATCATAGCATAAAGTCAAAAATACAATAGTATAAAAGTAGGAAATATATTAAGTTGATCTTATAACAAATCAGTTATGATTAATAAATTTTTAAATGAAAATAATTTAAAATCAATAGCTTTTGAACATTAGAAAATTAAAGAAAATTTATAATTAAATATTAAATATTCGATATAGGTTTTATTTTTAATAAATAATATAAAATGTGAAGCAATAAAATTATGTTTAAAAATTAAAACAAATTATAAAAATAATTATAGGTTGATATGTTAAATAACGATGAAAATTCTAATCTATTAAAGAATTACAAAAAAATCATTAATATATATCATAGCTCTTTTTTTTTAATTTTTTTTTTTTTACTCTGTACTTAAAGTAAATAATACCATAGTATAAAAACAGAAATATATTATTAAGACGCTCTTATAACAAATCAGTTTTGATTAATAAATTTTTAAATGAAGATATTTTAAAATCAATAGTTTTTGAACATTAGAAAATTAAAGAAAATTTATAATTAAATATTATATATTCGATATAGATTTTATTTTTAATAAATATTATAAAATGTGAAGCAATAAAATTATGTTTAAAAATTAAAAAAAAAATTATAAAAGTAATTATAATATGTTAAATAAAGATGGAAATTCTAATTATTGATCATACTGGAATCCTATAAAATGGAAGATTTAAGTCAACAATGAGATCCGCTAAATCTTAATTAGTTTAAATTGACATATTAATAATCAGAAATAGATAAAATAATTTGATAAAAATTCATTTTAAATTAAATCCTAACATCCTAACTAATTTATCCATAATAAAAAAAAATTAATATTTTTAATATTCATAATATAATATCATTTATCATTTGGAAAGAGTATTTATATAAAGTTTTAATAGTGAACTAATTAAATTCTCAGTTTTTAAAATAGGATAAATTCATCTTGAGTTTTCATAAAAATAAATAATAATTTAAAAAAATTCATGAAAAAGAAAATTAATAATAGTTAAAATAATTATTGTATTTTCCAACAATCAATATAAATTCTATAATATATTTTATTAAAAGAAAAAAACAATATGATGAATAAATAACAACTCCTAATATATAATAATTTTTTTTTTGTTTTTGTTTTTATGAGTAAAGAGTACAATTGAAATTCATAACTTTTTCTTTTTTTTACAAATTATAACAAATATTAATATTTATCAATTGGGTTTTCGCCTCAAACAATAGAGCAATCTCAAAAGTTAATATGATATTGATATTTATCTAATAGTTTATTAAGACTATGAGATTTTATCAGTGATCTATCCTTTGTGCAATTATCAAAAAAGAAACAATATAATTTGAATATAAATATATACTTTATAATCACTTGTTAAAAATATATTTTTCGTATTTAATCGTCGTCATAGTTCTAAATATAATATTAAAAAAAAAATTGATATTTTAAAGTATGTTCAAAAAATCAAAATTTATTTATTATACAAATACGATAGTAAAAATTCACTTCATTCAGTTGTAAATATAAATACTAACCTTTGGTAAATTAAACACTATCCTATAGTAATTCACTATTTATATTTAAATTGATATTTAATCTTCATAATAACAAATTTTGAATCATTATAAATATTTAGAATTGCTTAAAATTAATAATAAATATAATTGATATTGTAATCAATAATGGAAATAAAAATCTCAAAAGTGTGGAGGATTAATACAACATTTATTACATTAAATAATTTCTGTGTTATGTAATTCATGATAATTTCCTATTAAAAAATAATTAATAAATAAAAATAAAAGCAAAAATAAAACATATAAAACTTTTTCTTTTTTTTTTTTTTTTTATTTCTTCATAAAAAAATAATATTATTAAATAAATTATTAATAAAAAAAAAATAATATATTATACTAGATTTTGTAATTATTATTAATTATTGTGTTAAATATCCGTATAATTAAAAATTTAATCATTTTAGTTTATTTATATGTTTATTTATTTATATGTTTGTTTATTTATTTAAATATAATATTTATTTATTATTATAATTTATTATTAATAATTTATTTCTTTATTTATTCATTTTATATTAAATATTATTTATTATTTATTATATATTATTTAATATATTATTAATTGATTATAGATTTATTTATTATATAATAGTAAATTTATTTTCAAGGACAATTCTTCATCACCAGTACTTTCTGGTTACAACTCATTTTTATTTTTTTAAGGGTTAACTATAGACTCCCTGGTATGAGAGGTCTATTTATTGATATTCATGTATCATGCTTATATAATGAAGAACCATCAATTTATAATTATACTATATTAGTTATCATTACTTTGTTTTGGAATCAAAAGTGCTCCATTGGTAACATTTACTACCCTCAAAGAAGATGGCCTAATGCTTGTTTAAAAGCTTTATCTGAACTTAATCAATGGTTGAGAAGTCATACTAAAAAAAAAAATAACTCCTCTTATGGTTCTTGTTGATCATTTCAATTCGCCCTTTTTAACTTAAACAAGATATTTCAAAATATTTTTAGTCCATTTGACTGAAGGGCTGCTAAATATATTTACATATTCCTTCAAAAAGTGAAATTTCAACTCTAGATGAGGTACAATTCAAAACTAGGGAATAGAGTCATTTTATGTGAACAATTCTTAAACAGTTCACAGGGGTCTACTGTTCCTTATATTATGGGGCTTGACTTGGGCGTTATTTCTGCAAAAACAATACCTATATTAGCTCTCTAAAGTTACTTTAGTAAGAAATCCTTCAGTACCAAGAGTGTCAACTTCATAATGATATGGCTTAGGAACAATACTATTAGAAGTCCTATTATATTTATTATTTTTTTTTTTTTTTATTTTTTTATAATATATTTAAAGTTTTATATACTAAGCTATTAAACTTAAAATCATTCCTAAAGATGTTTGTATTATATAAATAAAAAAAATATGAAAATAAATAAATAAATAAAATAAAAAAATAATATTAACAAAATTTATTTCATTTTTTTTTTCTATATGTTTTTTATTTCTTTACTTTTTTATTTTTTATTTTATTTTATTTTTTTTATAAGGAATTTTAATTATTTTTTAATTTTAGTTTAATAAAAAATATTTTATATTTTTAAATAATTATTAGTAATAGTAAATATCATTAATAGATGAAATTTAAATATAAAATAATAAAAAGAAGAAAAAAAATTTTTAAAAAAATGTCTAAGTACAAGTATTTTATATGCAAATTTACTGAACTTATTTTATATCTATATTCAAATATATTATATTATATTTATATTCAAATATATTATATTTTTTTTTTAAAAAGATAAATATAATATAAAAAAAAAAATTTTTAAAAATAAAAACATACTAAAAAAAAAAAAACATATTTTTAAAATAAAAAAGATTAAAGATTAAAAATTTCATATCTTTCTTTAATTTTACTTTAATTTATTTTTTACTTCTTATTTTATCTTTATATACAAATTCCCCATCTTTTTGATCTGTTACTTAATTGATTAGATTCGATCTTATTTATATTATTTAAACTATTCCCTTCAGTATAATTATGAATTAATTGGTAAGGTAGACTTCTTATTTTATTTTTATAGACAAATTCCCCATCTTTTTGATCTGTTACTTAATTGATTAGATTCAATATTATTTATATTATTTGAGCTATTCCCTTCAGTGTAATTATGAATTAATTGGTAAGGTAGATTTTTTATTATAAAATCTAAATAGTCATCTTTAGAAATATCTGAATTTTTATTAAAGTTTTCTTTCTTTTTAATTTGACCTAATTAAAAAAAAAATGAATAAGTAAAATTATTTTTTTTTTAATTATATATTATTTCGTATTATTAAAAATAATAATTTTTTTTAATAAAAATAAATAAATAAATAAATAATAATTATTACTAAAATACAAATAATAAATATATATTATTTATTTTATTTACATTCATTAATAATAAAAAAAAAAAAAAAAAAAAAAAAAAAATTAAAAATTTTACTTTTTCCTTTTTTATTAGACGAATGTGGTACATTATTAATAGTTCTAAAATAAATTTTTCTTTTAATTTTAATATTTGTATATCCAAATTTTCTTATTTTATTTTTCGGTTTCCCCTTTTGTATTTTCTGCTTTACATTTCTTTGTTTATTAGATATATTTGTTTTATCTATTATTAAATATCAATTTTATGTATTTATTATATTTATATATATATTTATTATATATGTATAATTTGTAATTAATAATAATAATAATAATAAAAATAATAACAATAATAATAACAATAAAAATAATAAAAATAATGATAACAATAAAGAAAAAAATAAATAATTGATAAAACGAAAAAAAAAATAAAATAAAATTAAATAAAATATTTACCATTCATAATTATCCCATATCTTTTATTTTTAATATGGGAAATTTGATTTCGAAAAGATAAATCTAAATTTGATACAAAGTTTTCAAAATCGTCTTCATCAATTTTATTGTGATTTGGTTTTGGTGAACTTATTTCAACCTCTAAAATAAATAAATATTTAAATAAAATATTTAAATAAATTAATTTAGATTTAAAATATAATAGAAAATATATATATATATATAATAAAATAAATAAAAATATATTATTTTTTTAAATAATTTGTATTTACTTTTTTTTCTATTATGTATATTATAATATTCTAGATTATCAAAATCTACATCAAAAGAAACATTTGAAAAATTATTTTATTAATTTAATAGTAATAAAAAAAAAAAAAAGTATTTTAAATCATAGTTATTAAAATTTTAGATTCATAATTAAAAATTAAATTTAATTAAAAAAGAAAAAATAGAGAAAAAATATTAAAATTCAAAATATAATAAATGGAAAAAATATATATATATATTTAAATAAAAAAAAGTCAAAATAATAAAATAAAATTATTATTTTTTTTAAAAAAAACTCTTTTTAAATACCTTTATTTTCTTTTTGATTATGTATGGGATGATTTTCTGGACTATCAAAATCTTCATCAAAAGAGTCATCTGAATTCTTATCTTAAATATTTAATAAAAATAAAAAAGTTAATTAATTAGAAAACCTTTTAAATTATAATTAAAAATTATAAATAATAAAAAAATAAATAAATAAATAAATAAAATTATTAAAATACAAAATATCGTATTGAAAAAAAATATATATATATAAATATATATATATATATATATGTATAGAAACTAAAAAATTAAAAAAAAAACAAATAATAATAAAAAATAACTAAAAAATTACTATTTTCTAAATAAATCATAATTACCATTATTTTTACTTTTTATAAATTTATTTCCTGGACCATCAAAATCTTCATCATAGAAGTCATCTGAATTTGTTACATAATTATCTTATTAAATTAATTATAATATTAATAATTAAAAATAATAGATTAATTATTATAATATTTTATTAATTTTTAGTTAAAAATTATAAATTATTAAAAATAATAATAAGAAATAAAAATATTGATTTTCAAAATACAATGAGTAGAAAGAAATAAATAAAAATATATATATATTGTTTATATAAAAATAAAATTTTTTGTTGAATAATTTATAAATACCTTTGTTTTCTTTTTGATTATGTATAGGATGATTTTCTGGACTATCAAAATCTTCATCAAAAGAGTCATTTGAATATTTATCTTAAATAAATAATAATAATAAAAAAGTTAATTAATTAGAAAAACTTTTAATTTATAATTAAAAATTATAAATAATTGAAAATTAATAAATAAAATTATTAAAATACAAAATATTGTATTGAAAAAAAATATTTATATATATTTATATATATATATGTATAAAAAAAATAAAAAAAAATATAATAAAAAATAAAAAATTACTATTTTCTAAATAAATCAAAATTACCATTATTTTTACTTTTTATAAATTTATTTTCTGGACCATCAAAATCTTCATCATAGAAGTCATCTACATTTATTACATGATTATCTTATTAAAATAAAAATATTAATAATTTAAAATAGTAGATTATTGTTTATTATATTTATTATTAATTTTTAATTAAAAATTTTAAATAATAGAAAATAAAAATATAAAAATTCCAAATACAATTAGTCGAAAGAAATAAATATATATATTTATATATATATATAAATTATTATTATATACTAAAATAAATTTTTTTTTTCTAATAATTTATAAATACCTTTTTTTTTATTTTGTATGAGATTATTTTCTGGACTATCAAAATCTTCATCAAAATAGTCATCTTAATTGTAAATAATAAAAAAATAAAGAAATAAAAATTATTTATTAATATAATTTTTAATTTATATTATATAAAATTTATAATTACCTTCGGTTTCACTTAGTACAATATTATTGCTATTTTTATCCTTAACCTTTAATTTTTGATTTTTTGAAGAATTTATAGGAATATCCAGATCTACATCAATATAGTCATATGAATTTATTTTATAATTATTTTATTAGATTAATAATAATATGAATAATTTAAAGTTATAGATTAATTATCATAATGTATTGTATTATTAATTTTTTATTAGGAATTTTAAATAATTAAAAAAAAAATAATAACATATTAAAATATTGATTTTCAAAATACAATGATTTGAAAGAAATAAAAATACATATGCAAATTATAAATATAAAATATTATAATATATTAAAATAATATTTTTTTTTTAATAATTTATAAATACCTTTGTTTTCATTTTGTATGAGATTATTTTCAGAACTATCAAAATCTTCATCAAAATAGTCATCTTGATTAAAAATAGTAAAAAAATATTAAAATAGAGATTATTTATTAATAAATTTTTTAATTTATATTATATAAAATTTATAATTACCTTCGGTTTCACTTAGTATAATATTATTGCTATTTTTATCCTCAACCTTTAATTTTTGATTTTTTGAAGAATTAACGGAAATATCTAAATCTTCATCAATGTAGTCATCTGAATTTATTTCATTATTAATTTTGTTAAATTAATATTAATAATGGAAATAATAATAATAATAAATATGAGTTACACGTCATTAAAAATTTTTAATTTATAATTAAAAATTGTATAAAATTCAAAATAAATAAATAAATAAATAAAAGTATTAAAATATAAAATACAATAAATAATATATATATATATGTATATAAACTTTAATAATAAATTAAAAATAAAAAATTTATGATTACCTTCATTTTTATTTTGTATAATACTATTTTTATATTTATCTTTAGCATTCAACTTTTGAATTTTTAAGGAGTTTTCTGAAATATTAATATCTTCTTTTTTTAAATTATCTGAATATATTTCATTGTTATAAAATTAAATTAATATAGAAAAACATATTTTAATATTATTTAATTTATAATTTAAAAAAAATATATATAAATATATATATAAATATTACGATATAAAATTCACTAAATAAAATATATATATATAAAACTTATTTATATTAAAATAAATAAATAGGTAAAAATCATTTTTTAAAGAATTTATAATTACTTTCAGTTTCATTTTGAATAGGATTATTTCTATTTTTATCCTCAACATTAAAGTTAATAGGAGAATTTATCTTTTCAAACTTGGTAGATAGAGGTGATTTAATTTCTTTAGTGATGATGGATTTTCTTTGATTGTTTGTTGTATTAAGTTGATTATCTAAATTTTCATCAAGATGATCATTTGAATTTATTTTATTGTAATTTTCTTAAATTATAAATAATAAAAATAATAATAATAATAATAATAATAATAATAATAATAATAATAATAATAATAATAATAATAATAAAAATTAAATAATTATATATATTATTATTATTTATTATTAAAAGTTTATAATTAATAATTAAAAATTTCAATAATATGTATATTATATAATATGTACAATTTAAAATAAAAATAAATATATTGAAAAAATAAAAATAAAAAATATATATAAAAAACTAATAATATAATAAAATATATAAATAAATAAAAATTATTTTTTTTTAAATAATTCATAATTACCTTCATTTTTATTTTGAATAAGACTATTGTTATTTTTATCTTCAGATTTAAAGTTATTTAGAGAATTCCCCTTTTCAAACTGAGTAGACGTAGGGGATATAATATCTTTCATGATGAAGGATTTCATTTTAGAGTTTTCTATACTATTTGGAGATAATATTGAATTTATTTTATCAGCTTCTGGGGTTATGATTATTTTTTTAAATCGATTTTCCATTGAATTCATAAATGATATAAGTATATCATCCGGGCTCTTATTTTCTTCATTATTAATAGTATTTGATTTCATAACTTGTTTTCATAAAATATAATATTTATATAAAATATAATATTTTTAAAAAAAAAAAAAATTTTTTTTATTCATTTTTTATTTCTTAGTTTATTACTTTTTTTTTATTTTTATTGTTTTATTATTTTTATCAAAAATAAAATAAAAATTTAAATAATTAAACTTTATTCTATACCTTTTTCATTTATAGTTAAATTACTACTACTAAATTTATTGGAATTAGTATTATGATCATCATATAAAGAGGAATCATTAAATAGATCAGAACTGCTATCAGAACATAAAGAATCATCACTTTTCTGAGAGGATACCACACTAGCTGCAGTTGAAACAGTAAAAGAATAAGCTTCACTGTCAATTGATTCCGTTGATGATAGTGGTGTTTTGTTTGTTATTAATTTTAAAATTTCATCTTAACATTAATTTTAATATTTTATAATAATTAAACATTATTATAATCATTTTTAATAAATTTTTTATATATAAATTATTTCAAAAAAAAAAAAAAAAAAAAAAAAAAAAAAAAAAAAAAAAATAAACATAAAATTAAAAATTCAAATTTAGTATATAAATAATTAATTTATTATGATTATTCATATTATAATTAACAAATATAAAAAAAAACCTTCATTTTTTTCATGATATAAAATAGTTTCATTAAGAATATTAGCGCTATTTCTATTTGCTGATACACTTTGATTTTCACTACTCGTCATGGAATTCAAAGAGGTCACAATATTATCTTCATTTATTAACTGTTTATCTGAATCTATTTTTCTTTGGGCTTTTAAAATATTTTTTTTTTTAATTTTTTAATGTATTGTAATAATAAGTTTATTTATTTATTTTTATTTTTATTTTTTTTTGAATGATATTTTTCATATATTAATAATGAATTATTAATATTGAAAAATTATATTGAAAATAATAATATTATTAATATATTGTTATGAATAAAATAACATCATTTTTTATTAGTATTGATGTATAAAAATAAATATTATAAATGATTATTTTTTTTAAAAAAAAAAAAAAAGAACAAAATAAAAAATTAAAGATGAATTACACTCGTTATGAGGAATAATAATTTCCAGTACTTCATTACTACTTTTCTCTTTTAATGAATTTATATTCTTTTTATCATTTAATGAATTAGAGGATTTATTATCAGTTTTATTATCAGTTTTATTATCATTTGATTCTATTTCATTGTTTAAATTAATAGATATTATTGATAAAGAAGAATTTGAAGAAAAATTTTCTGAATCTTTTAATAACGCTTCAAAAGAGTTTTTCTTATCTTCATCTTAAATTTATAAATTTTTATTAATATAAATAAATATCAAAAAAAAAAATTTTTTTTATTTTTTAATTATATAATTATTTATCCTTTTCTTTAATATATAAATATATTATATTCATATTATATTTAATATTTATTTATTAGTATTTTTTTTAACCTTTATTACCTTCATCATAATTTATAATTAAACCATTTTCATTAATTTCAAGATTAGTTGAAATTAATTCACTTTTACTATCAGATATTGATAAATCTTCATTGTAAACTTTATTTATTTCTTTTACTTTAATATTATTATTATTATTGTAGTTTTTGTTGTCATTATTATTATTATTATTGTGGTTGTTGTTGTCATTGTTATTATTATTATTGTAGTTATCATTGTTATGATTATTATTATTGTTGATGTTGTTGTAGTTGATTTTATTATTATTATTGTTACTATTATCATTCTTATTTTTATTATTATTGTTATTTCTTCTATTTTGAATTGATATTAATGATAAACTTGAGGAATTTATATTTTCATTTTCTTTTATTAAAGACTCATATGATTTAATCATATTTTCCACTTTTATATTATAACATTTATATTTGATTATAATTAAAGAATTTTTTAAAAAAAAAAAAAATTAATAAATTTAAATTATTTTTAAGGTAATTTTAAAATATTTTCATATAAAATGTAATAAATAAATGTTAATACACTTAAATAAAATGTATATATTCAAAAATATTTTAAAATATTATACCTTTCCGAGATTCATTTGAATTTTTATTTGACGTTGAATGTATTTCTTTTGATTCAAAAAATGTTATATTATTTTTTTTATTTTTCTTAAAATCAAAATTTGTTGTAGAATTATATTTGAATAATTCATTTCCTATCAAAAGATAAGATTTTAATAAATTTTTATGAATTTAAAAAAAATATATATATATACATATTATTAATAAATATAAATACTACACATTTATTTATTATGATTTATATTTTTATTCTTATGTTTTTTTTTTTTTTTTTTATAAAAAATAGAGAATAAAATATATTTGAATATATATATATTATATATATATATGAGCAAGATAAAATAGAAATTTTATGTAAATTCAAATTACGTCTATCAGTTTTTTTATCTTCATATTGGGTATTTTCTCTTGAAATATGTTTCAAAGATTTTCGAATATCAATTAAAAATTTATTACTTCCTGAATTTTCATTATTAATATTAGTATTAGATTTTTCAATATTTGTTTGTGATAAAGAAATATCATTTAATGAATTTGATAATGAGCTTTGTACTTTTTCATCATTAAATATTATGTTTATGGTTAAAAATATTATTAATATTATTATTGTAAATTAGTACTTATTATAACAATGTAAAAAAATAATATTTAAACACTAATTATTATCTTCAATTTAAAAAAAAAAAAAAAATTAAGTTACTTTCATCATGATTTATTATCATTCCATAACGCTTGTTATTAGCTATAGACCGAAGAGAAGAACGAGCATTGACTAAATATTCACTGTTTCCTTTTTCATTTTCCGGTGATTTAGAAATATTTGTATACAATTTCATATTAAAATTATTTTATATAGTCTAATAAAAATTTCATTTTTTTTTTTTTTTTTTTTTTGTTTTATTAACTATGTATCATAATAATTAATATAAAATAATATAGAAATTATAAATAAAAAAAAATATATATTTTATTATAATATTATAGAAATAACAATAAATAATATATTGTTTTCACATCAAAATATTAATTATTATAAAAATAACTTTTTTTTATAATAAAAAAGTAAATATTATTAATATCTTAAATTATACTTTTTATAATACATTTATATTAAAAATATATCTTATTAGTAATTGACAATCCTCTTAAAAAACGAAATAATAATGGAAATAAATAAATAAATAAATAAAAAAAAAAAAAAAAAAAAAAAAAAAAACATATATTTATACCATTTGGGATAATAAACTTTAATAATTAGAAGAATGAAAAAAAAAAAAAAAATAAATTTTTAAATTTTTTATATTAAAAACTAAAAGATTAGGTAAACTTTTAAATTTTTTATATTCAATTCAATATGATATATAATAAATATTAAATATAAATTAAATATAATAATAAATAATAATAAATTACTTTTATAAAAAAAAGAATAATTATAAAAAAAGAATTTTAAAATAGAAATAATTAAAAAATGAAAATAAAATATTTTCTTTTCTTTTTTCTATTAGCAGCATTTCTTTTTTCTTTGTATTAATGATATATGTAGAATAAATCATATTAATAAATTCTAATATAATAATTTGTTATTTTATTTTATATTTAATATATTTAATAAAATTTTATTATAATCAAAATATTATATTTTATAATAATCCAATTTTTAAAAGATTAACTACATAATAGGTATATATGTTTAAATAAATATATATATATATTTTTTCAAGAAATTTAAAAGTAAAAATTTAAATGTCTTACACAATAAATAATAATAATTTAGGTTATTAATAAAATAAAAATAATAATTATTTAATTTTTAAAAATTTTTATCAATACCATAAATTATTATTTTAAAGTTTAGATTTATGAGACAAATTAAATTTACTTTTTATATTTTCTAAAAAACAAAGAAAAAAAATAAAAATCTTTTACCTAATAATTAGCTCTATTTGTTAAAATTTTCAAAACGATTAATGTTATATTTCTATATTTCTATGTATAATATAATTATTTTTCATATATATAATATAATTATTAAAAAATATAGTATAATAAATATTTTAATATTTTATATTCTAATTCTTCATTTTTTTTTCTTTTTCTTCTTATAAATATAATCATTTCTATAGATAAGGAAAAGTATCAACAAAAAAGATTCATTTTATTGGTATTTTAAAAATATCATTTTACTTATTTTAAAAGTTATTATTAACAAGATGATTCACCATTACTGAACTTAACAATATTATTTTTATACTATTAATTATATTGAATTAAAAGTAATATTTATTTAAAGTAATTTAAAAAATAAATAAAATTAAAGATAGTAATAAAATGAAAACCCTTGATTTATTTATCCTATTGATATCAAATAAAAAAGAATTAATAATATTTAGTAAATTATTTCATTGATTTTAAGAACAAAAAAAAATTATTATAAATTAATTAAACATTTCATATACAAAAAGCAGACCTATTTAAATATATAAAATATACTTTTAATTGGTTTATCATTTTCTTAAATAAAAAATAGTAAAGTATATAAATATATATTTATTTACTTATCTTAATAATAATAATAAATATGTAATTTTATAACAAACTGAGAGATAGGAAATTTATTATACCAGTTAGTGTCATTTTCAATTTATCATTTATATTTTTATATAAATGATTAATTAATAACGTAGAAATATATTATATAAAGGATATAATAATGTATCTTTCTATTTCAATAATTTTTTTTTAATTTATACATTTATTTAACTCAAGAGTTTATAAAGAATTTATAGATAAATATAATACTGATAACAATGAAATAAAGAGATAAAATGAATGAATTATATATTATATTAATGGTAATTAGAATCAAAGATTTTCAAATAATTATATTTTGTTGAATATATATATAAATTATTATATATTTAAAGAAATATTATCATTAATTAGGATATATTTAAAGAAATATTATCATTAATTCAGATTATTTTATATTAATAGTATATACAATAATTAATATTAAATACCTTACAAATGATACAAAGTTCGTTCAAAACAATAAAAAAAAATATTAATGAACAAATACAATTCTATTTTATTAGTCAAAAAATATAAAAATTAAAAGTAATATATTAGTTTTAAGAATAAATCTTCAAATAGCGTAACTATAATTAATGCTAATATACTGTTTATATTTTTATCTTGTGATATATATAGTTGAAATATTTACTTTACCTTTTTTTGAATAATCAATTTTTTAAGAGTAAACAATTCAATTATCACTTAATAATATTAAAAATTTTCATTACTTTAATAAAAAAATTACAATTTATTTTATATAAATTATATAAAAATCATTTTTTTTTCTTTTTTAAACTTTTCTATTGATGAAATAATGTTTAAAACAAAATTAATATTTTGAATAAAAGAAAAATTATGTAGTTATTAATTTATTGAATTTTTTGTTCCAATAAAAGATTATAATCCAAAACCAAAACTAAAAAAAAAAGAGAAATTTTATATATATTAAGTTATTGATGTACTTCATTATTTTTTGAACTAATGCCTACATTAGTTATTTAAGGTGGATTATTATTTCAACTTTTAAGCAGTTGTAATCATTACTTCAAAATTATTAATTAAATATATTGCATTATAAATTTAATTTAAAATATTTATTGTGTATCTATCATTAATTATTAATATATATTATATATGCTATATGATATATTATATTATATATTATATATTATATTTAATATTTAATATTTATTATTTATTATTTATTGTTCTATTATATCATATGTAATATATCATGTATAATATATATTATTTATTATTTATTATTTTATTGTATTATATATAAAATATATTTAATATATATTATTATTTATTATTTATTATTCTATTCTGTTATAAATAATATATTATATATAATATATATTATTATTTATAATTGAAAATTAAAAAAAAAAAAGGTTTTATATTATATATATAATATAAATAATAATTTTTTTAGTTAAAGTAATTAATATTATTAAGTGATAATTGAATTGATAACTCTCTAAAATGATTATTCAAAAAAGGGCAGAATAAATATTTCTACTATATATATCACAAGATAATAATATTTACAGTTCTTTAACATTAATTTTAATTATGTTATTTGAAGATTTATTATTAAAACTAATATATTACCTTTAATTATTATGTATTTTGAACAAATTTGTATCATTTGTAAGGTTTTAATATTAATTAATGTATATACTATTCATATATAATAATCTGATTTAATGATAATATTTTTTCTATTTAAATAATTTTTAAATTTATTTTGCTCAAGAGAGTTTATAAAGAATTTATAGATAAATATAATACTGATAAAAGTGAAATAAAGAGATAAAATGAATGAAATATATTTAATATTAAAGGCAATTCAAATCAAAGATTTTCAAATAAGTATATTTGGTTGAATATATATAAAATATTAAATATTTAAAAAAGATTTATTTAAGACGTTTAATGTATCATAATAAAAATAAAACTTTGTTATTCAATTCTAAAGTATTAAATATATTATAATAAAAATTACTATTTATTATTTAATAATTATAATATATTATTTATTATTCCATTATTTATTATTTATTATTTATTATTTATTATTTATTTATTATTAATACTAACTATTTATAAATAATAAATTATTATTAGGTATGATATGAATTATTAATAAATAATAAATAATAATAGTATTAAATAATAATATAATAAATAAAAAATAATATATTATAATTAATAAATAATAAATAATATATTATAATTAATAAATAATAAATAATAAATAATAAATAATTAAATAATAAAAAATAAATAATAAATAATAAATAATATATTATAATTAATAAATAATAACTAATAAATATAAAATATTTAAAAATTAATCCATAATTTTGAAATAATTAAAGCTTAAAAGGCTTATTTGACATATATAAAAAAAATTAAAAAAAAAATATTAAAAGTTTTATTCTATAATAAAAAAAAATTTTTTTTCAAGTATAAATAGAAAGATTTTTTCTTTTTTTTTTTTATTTTATTTTTTATTATTTTTATTTTATTATTGAATATGAAATAATAAAATTATTATATAAAAGTTTATATAATAGTTTTATTATTAAAAAAAAGTAGCAGCAGCATAGATTTGCAGTAGCATATTTATTCAGCAGCATTAAAAAATAATTTTTTAAGGATAATAAAGTAAAAAAAATGATGAATTCATTTTTATTATATTTATTATTTAAAAAATAATAATAAATATTAAATATAAAAACGAATTCTGATTTTTTATTTTAATAAAATTAAAAATTTTAATTTAAAAATTTTATTTTTATGTAAACTTTGTTTTTTTTTTTTATAATTTCTAATTCCGTAGGGTTGTTAAATATAATGATTTCAAAAAAAAATATCATTGTGATTAACAACCCTTATTAATTAATAGTTAAAACTAAAAATTTTAATTTTTATTTTTTTTTTTTTTTTTTTTTTTTTTTTAATTTCTTCTTTTTGAAAAAAAAATTATGTTAAATTAAAAATACATTATTTCATTTTAAATTAATGAATAAAAAATATAAATACATTTATTCATTAATTTATGAATAATCGATGTATTTTTAATTTTATTATTATATTTTCTTATAAAAATGATAAAAATGACAGAAAATAATAAACATACTAACTGAATTTATAAAATTTAAATATAAAATATGATATATAAATAAAAAAAAAATTGGAGAGAATATATTCTTATTCATATAATAATTTATTATTTTTTTTTAAAGTAATATTTTACCAATTTAAAATCTTCATTGTCCATTCTTTTTATTTCTATTGAACACTCCATAACACCTTTTGAAAATTTTTTAAATATGCTTCATTTTAATGATGAATACCATTATAAAATGAATATGATTATTTATATATTTTATTTACTATTATAATATATATAATTATCATATAATTATTATGTTATAAATATATTATATATATAATAATTTTATATTTAATTAAAAAAGTAAAATTAAAAAAGAAAAATTAAAATAAAAAAACTATAAAAAAACTAAGAGAAAACCAATTAAAAAAATGCATTTATCCAATATTATTAAAGCAACATTTTAGTAGAAAATTTTTTAATTTTTATATATTAGTTAATATGTATATATTATTAATTGAACTATCAAAGCTATATCATTTATATATAACGATTATACATATACTGATATATAAGAACATTAAGGCTATATCGTTAATTAATATATTAGCTAAACTATTTATTAAATATATTGAGCTAAACTGTAGATATATAGGAAAAATTTTCTACTTAAAAGTTGCTTTAATAATATTAGATAAATGCACTTTTTAATTGGTTTTCTATTATTTTTTTAAAGTCTTTTATTATTATTAATTTCTTTAATATATTATTAATATATTAATATTATAATAATAATAAATAAAAGTTTAATTTTTTTATTTAAATATAATATATTTTAAACATTTAAAATAATACATTACTATAAATAAAAAATATATGAAAAAAGTTTAAATTAATAAATTAAATGGTTTAATTTATTTACTGTAAAATTAAATATATTAAATTATATTTATACTATATATATCATTTAAATTTTAATATAAATCACTAATTAAAATTAATATATTATATATAGTTATTTTTAAAAATAATTTTTGATAAATTTACAATATTGACAGATTTTTCTGCAAAATTAATTTATAAAGCTTAAATAAACTTTTTTTTTTTAAATAAACTTTTTTTTATCATAAACATTTTTTAATGTTAAAATATAATTTGATAAATTAAAATTTCCAAAAATGTAATAATTTTAATTTTAATTAATTTTTAATTTTTAAATTTATTTTTATTTAAACCTTATTTTTATATATTTTCTTTTAATTTTTTTTTAGGTAAAAAAGTTTAAATTATATTATTCTTCTTACATTAAGTAAGAAGGAGGATTAATATTTTTTTTTGGTTATTTTATTTAATAATTATAAAAAAGTGAATTATAAATAGTAATATGAAAATTTTGATATAAAATGTTTTTATTCTCTTTTATTTGATATAATTTTTATAAAAAAAATTTTTTTAAATTTTTTTCCTCAAATTGTGGTAAAAATAAAAAGTTATTCAATATGATTAAAATAATAAAAAAATTTTTTTTTATTTTTTGTATTAAAAGTGTATACATTTATGTACAAATTAAAAAATTTTGTTATTTATATTTTTTAAATTATTATAAATATACATAAAATTTTTATTAATTTATTATTTATTCATTCATTAGCTTATATTTATATTTAATTTATTTAATTATTTAATGATTTATTCATTTACAATTTAAATATACTTATATATAAAATATATTTTAAAAAAAAAAAATATAGATATATCTATCTATATTTCCTATATATCACTACTATAATATATCTATTTTTTATTAATATAATAATTTTATATATATATTTGTATTTTATTTTTTTTTTATTTTTATATTTACAATCTCTTTTAAAGCTAATTTTTATATTAATAATAAGTATATATTTTTTTTTACAAATATCACAACTAAAAAACATTTTTTTTATTTTAAAAATTCTCTTCCTCCCTTTGAATAAATCTTAGAAAAAGAAATAGAATAAATTAGTAATCAAAAGTAAATAAAATTTGTCATAAATAACTCTATAAATATAAATCGTATAAATCGATTTATTTAATTATAAATTAATCTCTTTTATAATAGTTTAATTAAAGAATTTATTAGATAAATAGTAGTTTTATACATTTAATTTCCATATCAAAGTATTCTTTATTAATAATTTATTAAATTATTTAATTAATACATTTATAAAAAATAGTTTATTTATTTATTTATTTTATAATATATTAATATATATATACATTAAATTAATCATAAATATTTATTTAAACTATTCGTATTCATTTATTTTTAAATGAAAAATAAGTTTACCTATTTAATTAAAACCATAATTTTTTTTTTATGAAACATATTTCATAAATTAAGATTAGCATGTATTTAATACGCTTAAAATCAGTGAAAACTATAAAATATTATATATTAAAAAAATAATAATTTTTTCTTTTACTATTTCATTTATAGCTTTCTAATACTAGTTAAGTAAAGAAAATAATACTTATTTAAAATTTATAAATTGTTAATAACAATTAATTATAATAAAATTAATTTTACAGTACTTTTATTATTTATTATTTTTATTTTGTGAAAAGCTTTTAACTAATGTATTTTTATATAATTGTATGTTGTATTATCTAATACATTCTATTATTACTACAAAAATTATAATACAAATTCAATTCTTTATATCAATAAAAAGAATAATAATTATATATTATTAATTATATAAAATTATTATATAATAGTTTATTATATAATTAATAATATAATTAATTATATAATAATAGTAATAGTTTATTTCTTATTTAAATAAAGTTTAATATTCCATTCTTCTGTTTTATTATTACAAAAGAGTGCATTTTAATTAATTAAATAAAAAAATTTTTTTTTATATTTAATTTCTATTTTGTTCAATATTTAAAATACTTTTTATGGAAAGTCTTTCATTCTATTTATACAATAATTATACATAGAATAAATTTTATATTATAATAAGTTATAATAATACAAATAATAATATATTACAAAAATAATAATAATAAATAATAATAATACTATGGTTACAAATAATAATATTATTTACAGTATTAATAATATATATTAAAAAGTTTTACTAAAAGAGATGTCATAAATTAAATAATAAAATTCTTTTTTTGTTTTAAAGTAGGTTTTAATTTTAACTGCTACAATTGGAAGTTTAGTCATTCATAAATACTCTAATAATTATTATATTAAATAGTATTATAATTATTATTATATATTATTTCTATTATTAAATAATATTTTATATTAATAATGCATATAATATTAATTAATAAATAGATTATAATATTAAATATAATAATAATAATAGAAAAGAAAAAAAGAAATGTATGTAATAAAACTTAAAATGATTATTTTTATTAATTTCTAATCATCATATTTATTTATTTTTTATAATAATAATAATATTAACTTTTAATTATAAATATAATTCATCTATAGATATATTAATATTATATATAGTAAAAATAAAATTTAAAATATTATATTAATATTATTACATAATTATTATTTATTTATTTATTTATTTATATATATATAATATTATAGTAAAAATAAGATTTAAAGCATTATATTAATATAATATATAGTAAAAATAAGATTTAAAGTAATGTATGTATTCTACATTTAATATTTAATTATTGAATATTTAAGTATATAAATTTATTGTCCATTATTCATTTCAATATAAAAAAGAATTATAAATATTATTATTATGTTAAATAATATTTAGTTTGTTACGAATATTATTATATAATTATTATTTATTAATTCATTTAGTTATATAATACAGACTTATTTTTTTAGCAATAAAAAGAAGCTTTTACTTATTTATAATAGACTTTTTTTATTAGTTTTTCTTTCTATTTAATATTATTTTACTAACAGTTTGTTTCTAACTTATAAAGTTTATTTAAATATGAATAGTATACTATTCATATTTATTATTACTTTATCTATTATATATTTTATGT
This sequence comes from Neocallimastix lanati (nom. inval.), assembly GCA_016946835.1. Taxonomy (NCBI): domain Eukaryota; kingdom Fungi; phylum Neocallimastigomycota; class Neocallimastigomycetes; order Neocallimastigales; family Neocallimastigaceae; genus Neocallimastix; species Neocallimastix lanati (nom. inval.). The sequence continues at coordinate 73,123 of JACVTC010000013.1, forward strand.
TTATTTTCATGTATTAATATAATAATTATTTATAGTAATTATATATATTTATTTTATCTCCGCTTTATCTGTTTAATATTTAATATATATAATATAATAAGTATTTTATATATATAAAATATATATTTTTATATTTAATCATAATATTTTATTAGTACTTTAGTAATTAAAATAATAAAAAGGATTTAAAAAAAAAAAAAAAAAAAAAAAAAAAAAAAAAAAAAAGATAAATTTTTATGAATCTAAATTTTAATTTTTTATTAATTACGTAATAATTTTAAAAAATTTTGAAATTTTTTTTATCAAAGAGAGACATTAAAAAAAATTTTTTTTATATTTTAAATTTTATGAAATTTTACTAAAGAGAGCAAATTTCCTCTTTTTTTTTTTTTATTTTTTTTTTTATTTTTTTTTTATTTTTTTTATTAAATATTTTTTACTATTATAATAATTAATGTAGTTCAATACATTACATATATTAATGTAATAAAAATAATCATAATAAAAAAAGATAATAAAAATAAAAAAAATAATAAAATAATAATAAAATAATAATAATAAAAAAGTATTAATAATTAATAATATTTGGAATTTTAATAAAGAACTAATATGTATATATATGTTTTATGTCAATTTTTATTAATGTATTATTCTTGATAATTTATTATTTAATTTTTTATTATTTATTATTTGATAATTATAAAATACATGTAATATTTAATGAATAATATCTAATATTTATAGTATTATTTATATTTTATTATTGTCATTAATCAAAACATTTATATGTATTTATTATTTGTTATTTATTTACTTATATATGAGTTATTATTTAATTATTATAAATAATTTCTAATTTTATTTATTTATTTATTATTTATAATATACTTTTTATTATTTATTATTACTTTTCATTTATTAATAATTATTAATATCATTATTTAATATTTTATTATTATTTAATACTATTATTATTTAATACTATTATTATTTATTACTGTATTATTATTTAATACTATTATTATATATTACTATTATTATTTAATACTATTATTATTTATTATTATTATTTAATTCTATGATTATTTATTACTGTATTATTATTTAATACTATGATTATTTATTATTTATTTTTATATTATTTATTATTATTTTTATTATTTATCAGTCATTATTAATATATTTATTTATCATTATATTTATTGTAAAACGGATTATTTATTATTTATTAGTATATTATTTTTTATTATATTATTTATTATAATTATTATTTATTATTTATTATTATTATTATATAAATAAATAAATAATAAATAATAAAAAATAAATATTATATAATAAATAAATAAATAAATAAATAATAAATAATATATAATTAAAAAATAAATAATATTATAAAAATAATATACTAATATATAATGAATAACACATAATAAATAACACATTTTCAATAAATATAATAAGTATTAAATATTAATAGTATTAAATAATAATACAATAATAAATAAAAAATAATACATTTTAATTAATAAATAATAAATAATAAATAATTAAATAATAAATAATATATTATAAATAATAACTAATAAATATAAAATATTTAAAAATTAATCCATAATTTTGAAATAATTAAAGCTTAAAATATTTATTTGACATATACAAAAAAATTAAAAAAAAAAAATATTAAAAGTTTTATTCTATAATGAAAAAAAAATTTTTCAAGTATAAATAGAATGATTTTTTCTTATTTTTCTTTTTTTTTTTTTTTTTATTTATTATTTTATTATTGAATATGAAATAATAAAATTATTATATAAAAGTTTATATAATAGTTTTATTATTAAAAAATAGTAGCAGCAGCATAGATTTGCAGTAGCATATTTATGTGGCAGCATTAAAAAATAATTTTTTAAGGATAATAAGATAAAAAAATGATGAATTCATTTTTATTATATTTATTATTTAAAAAATAATAATAAATATTAAATATAAAAACGAATTCTGATTTTTTATTTTTATAAAATTATAAAAATAACTTTGTTTTTTTTTTATTTTATAATTTCTAATTCCGTAGGGTTATTAATTGCAATGATATTTTTTTTGAAATCATTGTGATTAACAACCCTACCGAATTAGTAATTAACAGTTAAAAGTAAAAATTTTAATTTTTTATTTTTTTGTAATTTTTTCTTTTTGAATAAAAAAATTATGTTGAAATTAAAAATACATTATTTAATTATAAATTAATGAATACATGAATTTTATATTTTTATTCATTAATTTATGAATAATCGATGTATTTTTAATTTCATTATAATATTTTTTTATAAAAATGACAAAATTAGATTATAATAATAAACATACTAATTGAATTTATAAAATTTAAATATAAAATATGATATATAAATAAAAAAAAAATTGGAGAGAATATACTCTTATTCATATAATAATTTATTATTTTTTTTTAAAATAATATTTTACCAATTTAAAATCTTCATTGTCCATTCTTTTTATTTCTATTGAACACCTCCATAACACCTTTTGATTTTTTTTATTATATGCTCCATTTTAATGAGGAATGCCATTATAAAATGAATATTATTATTTATATATTCTATATATTATATAATATATATAATCATCATATAATTATTATATTATAAATATATTATATATATAATAATTTTATACTTAATTATAAAAGTAAAATTAAAAACGAAAAATTAAAATAAAAAAACTAAAAAATTTTCTACTAAAAATTTTCTTGAATATTAGTTAAATGCGCTTTTTAATTGGTTTTCTATTATTTTTTTAAAGTCTTTTATTAATATTAAATCTTTAATTTCTTTAATATATTATTAATATATTAATATTATAATAATAATAAATAAAAGTTTAATTTTTTTATTTAAATATAATAAATTTTAAACATTTAAAATAATACAATAAAAAATAAATGAAAAAAGTTTAAATTAATAAATTAAATGATTTAATTTATTTACCGTAAAATTAAATATATTAAAATATATTTATACTATATATATTATTTTAATTTTAATATAAATCCTTAATTAAAATTAATATATTATATTTAGTTATTTTTAAAAATAATTTTTTGATATAAATTTACCATGTTGACAGATTTTTCCGCAAATTTAATTTATAAAGCTTAAATAAACTTTTTTTTTTTATCATAAACATTTTTTAATGTTAAAATAAAATTTGATAAATTAAAATTACCAAAAAATATAATAATTTAATTTTAATTAATTTTAATTTTTAATTCTATTTTTATTTTAACCTTATTTTATATGTTCCTAAAAATTTTTTTTTAAGTAAAAAAGTTTAAAGTATATTATTCTTCTTATAAATAATTAATTTTAATTCTAATATATTATTATTATTTAAATTATATATTAATTTAAGTTACATCTTTTATTTATTAATTTTTTTTTTTATAAGAAATAAATAAAAATTAAATAAACTTTAAAGTCTCTGCTATAAAAGGTCAAATTAAAGTTAAAATTTTTAATTTTTAAAATTAATTAAAATAGAAATAGAAATTTACTATACCCATTAAGTAAAAAGGAGGATTAATATTTTTTCTTAATTATTTTATTGAATAATTATAAAAAAAAAAAAGTGCATTACAAGTAGTAATATGAAAAATTTGATATAAAAAGTGTTTATTCTCTTTTATTTGGTACAATTTTTATAAAAAAAAATTTTTTTAAATTTTTTTCCTTAAATTGTGGTAAAAATAAAAAGTTATTCATTATGATTAAAATGATAAAAAATTTTTTTTTTATTTTTTGTATTAAAAATGTATACATTTATGTACAAATTAAAAAATTTTGTTATTTATATATATTTTATTTTTTTTTATTTTTATATTTACAATCTCTTTTAAAGCTAATTTTTATATTAATAATAAGTATATTTTTTTTTACATCTATCGCAACTAAAAAACATTTTTTTTATTTTAAAAATTCTCCTCCTCCCTTTGAATAAATCTTAGAAAAAGAAATAGAATAAATTAGTAATCAAAAGTAAATAAAATTTGTAATATTTATTTAATTATAAATTAATCTCTTTTATAATAGTTTAATTAAAGAATTTATTAGATAAATAGTAATTTTATACATTTAATTTCCATATCAAAGTATTCTTTATTAATAATTTATTAAATTATTTAATTAATACATGTATAAAAAATAGTTTATTTATTTATTTATTTTATAATATATATATACATTAAATTAATCATAAATATTTATTTAAACTATTTGTATTCATTTATTTTTAAATGAAAAAAAATTCCCATAGTATTAATTTTATTTGCTGAAAATAAATTTACCTATTTAATTAAAGCCATAATTTTTTTTTATTGAAACATATTTCATAATTTAATTAAAACAATATTTTTTTTTTTTTGAAACATATTTCATAAATTAAGATTAACATGTATTTAATACGCTTAAAATCAGTGAAAGCAATAAAATATTATATATTTAAAAAAATAATAATTTCTTCTTTTGCTATTTCATTTATAGCTTTCTTATACTAGTTAAGTAAAGAAAATAATACTTATTTAAAATTTATTAATTGTAAATAGTAATTAACCATAATAAAATTAATTTTACCATACTTTTATTATTTATTATTTTTATTTTGTGAACAGTTTTTAAATAATGTATTTTAATATTTGTATGTTGTATTAACTATTACATTCTATTATTCAAAAATTATAATAAAAATTCAGTTCTTTATATCAATAAAAATAATAATAATTATATATTATTAATAATAAATAATATAATTAATAATATAATTAATTATATAATAATAGTAATAGTTCATTTCTTATTTAAATAAACTTTAATATTTCTTTCTTCTGTTTTATTGTTTCATCATTTACAAAAGAGTGCATTTTAATTTAATTAAAATTTTTTTTTTATATTTAATTTCTATATTGTTCAATATTTAAAATACTTTTTATGGAAAGTCTTTCATTCTATTTATATAATAATAATGCATAGAATAAATTTTATATTATAATAAGTTGTAATACTAGATAATAATATTAATAATAATAGTAATAATATTTATAATATTAATAATATATAATTGAAAATTTTATTAAAAGTGATGTCATAACTCAAAACATCACTTAAATTAAATAATAAAATTTTTTTTCGTTTTAAAGAAGGTTTTAATTTTAATTGCTATAATTGGAAGTTTGGTCATTCATAAATACTCTAATAATTATTATCAGAAAATTTTATTTAATAATAATAATAATAATAATAATAATAATAATAAAAATAATAATAAAAATACTATTTAATATATTAATGCATATAAAATTAATTAATAAATAGATTATAATATTAAATATAATAATAATAATAATAATAATAATAAAAATAGAAAAGAAAAAAAGAAATGTATGTAATAAAACTTAAAATGACTATTTTTATTAATTTTTAAATATAATATTTATTTTGTCTTTATAATAATATTTATATATAATAATATATAATTCATATATAGATATATTAATATTATATATAGTATAAGATTTAAAGTATTATATTAATATTATATATAGTAAAAATAAGATTTAAAGTAATGTATGTATTCTACATTTAATATTTAATTATGGAATATTAAAGTATAATAATTTATTGTCCATTATTCATTATTATAAAAGAATTATAAATTTTATTATTATGTTAAATATTATATAGTTTGTTATGAATATTATTATATATATATTATTTACTAATTCATTTAGTTATATAATATTGAATTATTTTTTTAGCAATAAAAAGAAGCTTTTACTTATTTAGAATCGACTTTTTCTTTTAGTTTTTCTTTCTATTTAATATTATTTTACTAATAGTTTGTTTCTAACTTATAAAGTTTATTTAAATATGAGTAGTATAATATTCATATTTATTATTACTTTATCTATCATATATTTTATGTTTATTTTCATATATCAATATAATAATTATTACTAATAGTAATTATATATGTACAGTTTTTATCTCCGCTTTATCTGTTTAATATTTATTATACATAATATAATAAGTATTTTATATATATATAATATATTTATTTATATATTTAATTATAATATTTTATTTATACTTTAATAATTAAAATAATAAAAAGGATTTAAAAAAAAAAATAAAAAAAAAAGATAAATTTTTATGAATCTAAATTTTAATGATTTCATTTAATTTTTTATGTTAACATCTAATAATAAAAATTAAATTTTTTTTTATTAATTACGTAATAATTTTAAAAAATTTTGAAATTTTTTTATCAAAGAGAGACATTAAAAAAAAATTTTTTTAATATTTTAAATTTTATGAAATTTTACTAAAGAGAGCAAATTTCCTCTCTTTTTTTTTTTTTTTTTTTTTATTTTTTTTTATTTTTTTTTATATTTTTTTTATTAAATATATTTTATTATGATATTTAAAAATAATTAATGAAATTCAATACATTACATATATTTAAAGTAATAAAAATAATAAAAATTAAAATAGTAATAATTCTATATATATGTTTTATGAAAATTTTATTTACGTATTATTATTGATATTTTATTATTTATTATTTTTTATTTAATAATTATAATATATATGTAATATTTAATGAATAATATCTAATATTTATAGTATTATTTATATTTTATTATTGTCATTAATCAAAACATTTAAATTTATTTATTATTTGTTATTTATTTTCTTATTTATGAGTTATTATTTAATTATTATAAATAATTTCTAATTTTATTTACTTATTTATTATTTATAATATACTTTTTATTATTTATTATTTATTACTTTTTAATTATTAATTATTATTATTAAATTAATAATTATTAATATCATTATTTAATATTTTATTATTATTTAATACTATTATTATTTATTACTATATTATTATTTAATACTATGATTATTTATTATTTATTTTATTATTATTTATTATTATTATTTTAATTATTTATCAGTCATTATTAATACATTTATTTATTATATTTCTTGTATAATATATTATTTATTATGTATTATTCATTATTTATTGTTACATTATTTTTTGTTATTATTTATTTATTTAATTTATTATGCCGTACCTATATGGCAGTTAAACATACATCCATTTAATATATGGGGAAGACCTAAGTCTTCAGTCTATATAAAAAAAATAAAAAAAAAAATTTATTTATTATATATTATCTAATTGTTTAATATTTAATATTTAATTATGTACTATTTATTTTTTATTATATAATAATTTGTTATTTATTATTTATTATTATTATTATATAATTGATAAATAATAAATAATATCCAACTCTTTACCAGTACAACTATCATTGTTTATTATTTATTATCATGCATTACAATTTCCTATCAATACACCATTCAATAATTATTAGTTATTGAAATTGTTGATTCCATATTCTACTTTTAACACATTCTCTAATAAATTATTTTATTATAGTAAATTTATTAATATCTTTATTTAACGAAATACGTAATTTTTATTAAGATATTTATTCCATTGCATGTATTATGTTTATAATATATTTAAAATGTCCATTAATTGGTTTACATAATGATATACAGTAAGAAAAAAAGATTGTATGCAGTTATCTAGTGAAAAATAGTTAATATTAGCAAAATAATAAAATAATTAAAATTTATTTTATAATATAATATATTTGTATAAATATAAAAAATTATAGTATTAATTTTAAAGTAATATTTTTTCAATTTAAAATCTTCATTATCCATTCTTTTTATTTCTATTGAACATTCCATAATACCTTTTTATTTTTTTTTAAATATACTTCATTTTAATGATGAATGCCATTATAAAATGAATATGATTATTTATATATTTTATATACAATTATAATATATATAATTATCATATAATTATTATGTTATAAATATATTATATATATAATAATTTTATATTTAATTAAAAAAGTAAAATTAAAAAAGAAAAATTAAAATGAAAAAACTAAAAAAAAATAATAGAAAACCAATTAAAAAAATGCATTTATCCAATATTATTAAAGCAACATTTTAGTAGAAAATTTTTTAATTTTTATATATTAGTTAATATGTATATATTATTAATTGAACTATCAAACCTATATCATTTATATATAACGATTATACATATACTGATATATAAGAACATTAAGGCTATATCGTTAATTAATATATTAGCTAAACTATTTATTAAATATATTAAGCTAAACTGTAGATATATAGGAAAAATTTTCTACTTAAAAGTTGCTTTAATAATATTAGATAAATGCGCTTTTTAATTGGTTTTCTATTATTTTTTTAAAGTCTTTTATTAATATTAATTTCTTTAATATATTATTAATATATTAATATTATAATAATAATTATAAATTTTTAATTTTTTTATTTAAATATAATATATTTTAAACATTTAAAATAATACATTACTATAAATAAAAAATAAATGAAAAAAGTTTGAATTAATAAATTAAATGGTATAATTTATTTATTGTAAAATTAAATATATTAAATTATATTTATACTATATATTATATAAATTTTAATTTAAAGTCCTAATTAAAATTAATATATTATATTTAGTAATCATTAAAAATATATATTTTTTTTAATTACCATATACACAAATTTTCCACAAACTTAATTTAGAAAGCTTAAATAAACTTTTTTTTTTATCATAAACATTTTTTAATATTTTTTAATGTTAAAATATAATTTGATAAATTAAAATTTCCAAAAATGTAATAATTTTAATTTTAATTAATTTTTTATTTTTAAATTTATTTTTATTTAAACCTTATTTTTATATATTTTCTTTAATTTTTTTTTTAAGTAAAAAAGTTTAAATTATATTATTCTTCTTACATTAAATAAAAAGGAGGATTAATATTTTTTCTTGGTTATTTTAATGAATAATTATAAAATAAGTGAATTACAAGTAGTAATATGAAAATTTTGATATAAAATGTTTTTATTCTCTTTTATTTGATATAATTTTTATAAAAAAAATTTTTTTTAAATTTTTTTCCTTAAATTGTGGTAAAAATAAAAAGTTATTCGATATGATTAAAATGATAAAAAAATTTTTTTTATTTTTTGTATTAAAAGTGTATACATTTATGTACAAATTAAAAACTTTGTTATTTATATTATTTAATTATTATTATACAAAAAATTTTGATTAATGTTATTATTTATTCATTCATTAGCTTATATTTATATTTAATTTATTTAATTATTTAATGATTTATTCATTTACAATTAAATATACTTTTATATAAAATATATATTAAAAAAAAAAAAAAAGGAAATATATATATACCTATATTTCCTATATATCACTACTATAATATATTTATTTTTTATTAATATTTTATTTTTTTATTTTTATAATAATAAGTATTTTTTCAATTATTTATATATAATAAATATATATGGTATATGATATTATACTTGCAAATATCCCAACTAAAAAACTTTTTTTTATTTTAAAAATTCTCTTCCTCCCTTTGAATAAATCTTTGAAAACGAAGTACAATAAATTAGTAATCAAAAGTAAATAAAATTTGTTATATTTTAACTTTTTAAATATAAATCGTATAAATCGATTTATTTAATTATAAATTAATCTCTTTTTTAATAGTTTAATTAAAAATTTATTAGATAAATAGTAATTTTATACATTTAATTTTCATATCAAAGTATTCTTTATTAAAAATTTATTAGATAAATAATAATTTTATACATTTAATTTTCATATCAAAGTATTCTTTATTAATAATTTATTAAATTATTTAATACATTTATTAAAAATAGTTTATTTATTTATTTTATAATATATATATACATTAAATTAATCGTAAATATTTATTTAAACTATTTTTTATTCATTTATTTTTAAATAAAAAAAATTTCTCATAGTATTAATTATATTTGCTATATAATTTACTTATTTAATTAAAACCATAGTTTATGAAATATGATTCAAAAAAAAAATAAACTATCATTTTATTTTTTATTTTTTTTTATTAGTATGTATTTAATATGATTAAAATCTGTGAAAATTATAAAATATTATATATTAAAAAAAATAATAATTTTTTCTTTTGCTATTTCATTTATAGCATTCTTATACTAGTTAAGTAAAGAAAATAATACTTATTTAAAATTTATAAATTGTTAATAGCAATTAATTATAATAAAATTATTTAATTTTACCATACTTTTATTATTTATTATTTTTATTTTGTGAAAAGCTTTTAACTAATGTATATTTATATAATAGTATGTTGTATTAACTATTACATTCTATTATTGCTACAAAAATTGTAATACAAATTCAGTTCTTTATATTATTAAAAGAATAATAATTATATATTATTAATAATAAATAATTTATTATATAGTTTATTATATCATTAATAATATAATTAATTATATAATAATAGTAATAGTTTATTTCTTATTTAAATAAAGTTTAATATTTCTTTCTTCTGCTTTATTGTGTCATCATTTACAAAAGAGTGCATTTTAATTTAATTAAAATTTTTTTTTTATATTTAATTTCTAATTTGTTCAATATTTAAAATACTTTTTATGGAAAGTCTTTCATTCTATTTATACAACAATAATGCATAGAATAAATTTTATTTTATAATAAGTTATAATAATAGATTATAATAATATTAATAATAATAGTAATAATATTTATAGTATTAATAATATATAAAAGAAAGTTTTATTAAAAGTGATGTCATAACTCAAAAATATTGTTTTAAATTAAAAAACAAAAAGAAATTATTTTTTTCGTTTTAAACTGGATTTTAATTTTATATTCTATAATTGGAAGTTTATTTATTCATAAATACTCTAATAATTATTATCAGAAAATTTTATTTATTAATAGAAATAATAATAAAAATAATAATAATAATAATAATAAAAATACTATTTAATATAATAATGCATATAATATTAATTAATAAATAGATTATAATATTAAATATAATAATAATAATCATAATGCAATAAAAAAAAATGTATGTAATAAAACTTAAAATGATTATTTTTTTTTCATAAAAATAATAATATTAATTTCTAATTATAAATATAAATCATATATATTATATTAATATAATATATAGTAAAAATAAGATTTAAAGTAATGTATGTATTCTACATTTTTTAATAAATAATTGAAAATTAAAAAAAAAAAGTATAAAAATTTATTGTCCATTATTCATTTATATATTATAAAAGAATTATAAATATTATTATTGTGCTAAATATTATTTAGTTTGTTATGAATATTATTATATAATTATTATATATTAATTCATTTAATTATAATATTGACTTTTTTTTTGACAATAAAAAGAGGATTTTACTTATTTAGAATCGACTTTTTCCTTTAGTTTTTCTTTCTATTTAATATTATTTTACTAATAGTTTGTTTCTAACTTATAAAGTTAATTTTATTTAAATATTATAATATTCATATTTATTATTACTTTATCTATTTTATATTTTATGTTTATTTTCATGTATCAATATAATAATTATTACTAATAGTAATTATATATGTGCAGTTTTTATCTCCGCTTTATCTATTTAATATTTATTATACATAATATAATAAGTATTTTATATATATATAATATATTTATTTATATATTTAATTATAATATTTTATTTATACTTTAATAATTAAAATAATAAAAAGGATTTAAAAAAAAAAAATAAAAAAAAAAAGATAAATTTTTATGAATTTAAATTTTAATGATTTCATTTAATTTTTTATGTTAACATCTAATAATAAAAATTAAATTTTTTTTTATTAATTACGTAATAATTTTAAAAAATTTTGAAATTTTTTTTATCAAAGAGAGACATTAAAAAAATTTTTTTTATATTTTAAATTTTATGAAATTTTACTAAAGAGAGCAAATTTCCTCTTTTTTTTTTTTTTATTTATTTTTTTGTTTATATTTTTTTTTATATTTTTTTTATTAAATATATTTTATTATGATATTTAAAAATAATTAATGAAATTCAATACATTACATATATTAATGTAATAAAAATAATAATAATAAAAAAAAAGTATTAATAATTAATAAAATATGGAACTTTACTTAAGAACTAATATGTTTATATAATGTATACAACTTTTGTGTACGAGTTATTAATTATATTTTATTATTTATTATTATTTTATTTATAATTTATTATTTATTTATTTATTATTAATTTATTTATTATTTATTTATTAGTTATGATTTAATTATATATTTATTATTTATTTATTTATTTATTTATTTATTTATTTATTATTTATTTATTATTTATATATAATTTGTATTTCGTTGATTATTTATAATTTATTTTTCTATAATAAAAATCAAATAAAATATTTTTCTCCATTAAATTAGCCTGTAATAATAGTTTTCATTTGTTTTTTTTTATTATATTTAATATAAAATTTTTATATTTTAAGAATAATTATTCTTACTATTTTTTAATAAATAAAATAAATACATAAAATATATTCATTCACATGATACTTATTTACATAAATATATTTATTTAATGATATATAAATATAAATATGTATATATTTATATTTATATATCATTTATTGATAGTAGTGTATTAATTATTTATTATTTAACTAATTACTTTTTATTACGAAAAAGTTTTTTATAATAATTATTTTTTTTAAAACTAATTTTTTGTAAAACTTTACAAATAAAGGATTAGAAATATTATTAATGTTAATATTATGGGTTAATGTATTGAATATTTTCTTATAAAAAAAAAATTAAATATATTTAAAAAATAAATAATAATAAATATAAATAATTAGTGTGAATAATAATAAAGTATTCCTTTTATAAATATGACTTTATCTTGAAAAAGAAAGCCATTTATTAATTATATTATTATTATATTTTTAAGTAATAAATAATATTTATAAAGTTCAATTGAAAAGAAAAAAAAAAAAATATATGAGTATTTTTTTTTATTATTAATATCTAATATGAAATAAATTTAAATATATATATTGGTAAAATATTCTTTTGTATAATTAAAATATAAAATATAAATATTATATTCGAAAGAATTAATATTATAAAGTCGTTTTTGTTCATTTAAGATTTCTTGTTTTTTTTTTTCTTTAGATTATTAATGATGATATAAAAAATGACTTTTTAACATTATTTTTAAACTAATAATATAAATAATTTTTCGAGTACTAAATTTTTTATATTAATATTTATCTGATTAAAATAATGAATATCATAAAAAAAAATATACATTGATAAATAATAATAATATTATAAATCTAGTACATTTCGCAACTCCTATCCTTATTATTATTTTACTAATACTTAATAATATTTATTTCCATAATTGACTTTAAATTTATATAATTTATATTAACTTCTTCATAATATAATTATTTTTTTAATTAATATTTCATAAAAAAGCATGTAATAGATACACTATACCTATGCTTATGCTTTGATAAATATTTAATTATAAAAACTAAATTATTAAATATGTATTCAATTCAAAGATAGCAAAAAAAAAAAAAAAAAAAAAAAAAAAAAAAAAAAAAAACAAATAATTAAATAGCAATTTTAATCATAATCATTATAATTTTTTAAAATTTTATTATATAATTTTTATTAAATAATAATATCATTATTTTTCATCATATTAATCATAAAAATTTTATAAATATTTTTATTAAATTAGTAAATTATATATAGTAAATATTAATTATATATATATATATATATTTTTTTTTTAAATTTTCACAGTATTTTCGTGAATGATTAAAGTCGATTGAATTTTGTGAGGAACAATATTTTCTATTATAATTATTTGATACGCCAAATGAATTAATGGCATCCTTATTTTTGAAATTTTTGTGGGATGAATTTGATTTATTGGGAGAAACAGATGAAAGATATTTATTTAAATCAGCTTATATTTGTTTTTAATTACTTAACATTAATAAATACAACTTGCAATTTGATTTTTAATTTATGAAAATTTACTATTTAATTGCATTTCTTGATTTTATATTTTTTGTATTAATATCATTGATGGTATGAAGTGAAGACCATATAATAATGTTGGAGAATCATCATCTCTAGTTTATCATTTATTATTTTTTGATAACCTAAAGTGATGTACATTTCTTTTGAATAACTTTTTCTTTATTAATGAAATAATAGTCTTTTTTCATTTTATTTCTTTTTTCTTAATTTTTTTACAAAGAAATTTTATGAATTATTAACTTGTGGTTAATCATTTGGATGATTTTAATTTTTTAATCGTTATGATTGTGAGAATTGCTGATGCATTTGATTATTTTTTCATTTGATTAAGAATATTGTTTTAATTTATAGGTAATTAATTAATCATTGAAACATTATTATTATAATTTACAAATTGATTTGGGAAACCAGGTTGACAAATTGGATGTTAATGTTATGATTTTAATTTTTGTTGGGTATAGTTGTTGATAATGATATTGCTAGGATTGTATATATTCTTGCTGAGGAATTCTTCCTCTAGAATCACTTCTTAATGAATGAGGAATTGTAAATTTTTAGTCACCATTTAATTCAACAATATCATCCCAATGCTGAATACTAGAGTAATAATTAATATATTTAGCGGTTTAAAAAATTAATAATAACTTCTATTAATTAGTAATTACAAATGTGTCCATTTAGATATATATTATACTTGCTAATGAAGATATATTCCATTAAATTTCAATCTTTCGGACGTTTATGCATTTTCCAAAGGAGCTAGTATGAGTCTCAATGGATTTGGTTATATTGGCCTTTCTATAAAAGGAAGTTAGGAATTGGAGAAGCATTCCGAGAAAAAGCATACTACAATATTCTAAAGCAATAATATAAATGTCAGAGAGTCATTATAGAACACTCAGTAACGTCATCAAACAAGGATTGTTTCTGCCTATGCGAAAGAGTACGGAAGTGTTATGACTATCATAACATTTACATAGTCTTGAGGGAACCGAAAATTAGGGCAGTAAACATTGCCTATATATATAAAAAAAAAAAAGATGGACTTTAATTCAAATTAAAAAGGAATGCTAAAATATATACAAATTATTATAATAAATTACCTATGGTTATTCTATATTTTTTTTTTTTTTACAAATATTCTTTGACTTTATTAAATATTCTATATTAGAAAAAAATTTTTTGATATTATCAAAAAAAAAAATATTAAATTTATTTAAAATTTTGAAATATAATTTACGAACCTTTATTGATATAAAATAAAACCATCTGCAAATTTTGTTAAACTTTTTTACCAATGACAAATTCCACATCACCATTTTCTTTAATATTTAATTTTTTCTTGGATTGTTTAATTTATTCTATTTATTTCGTTTAAAGTTCTCATTATTATATTATTATTATTAATTATTAAAATTAATTATTTATTATTTTAATTATTATTATTAATAATTAATATTTATTATTATTTATAATTTTTTAATATTAATATTATTACTTATGAATATTAAAACTATTATTATAATTATTATTTTATAAATTTTTTTTTATAATTATTATTATTATTATTATTATTATTATTATTTCATTCCCATTTATACTAGTATTTCTTTAAATAAATATATATAATATATTTATCCTAATATTATATATATAATAATATATAAATAATTATATATTATATAAAACTATATTTCATATAATAATTATTTACAAAATTTATTTATAAATATATTTATTAGATAAAATTTTATAATAAAAATATAAAACAAATAAAGGACGGCCTTTTCTTTATGGATTTCATCGACATCTACAGTATTATTCAAAAAAAAAAATTTTTTTTATTAATTATTAATTATTATTATTTTTAATAATAATAATATTATTATTACTATTATTATTATTTATTAAGATTTATTATTTATTACTTTTTTTTATTACTTATTAATTTTAGAATTATAATAATTATAGTTAATATTAATTATTAAGATTTATTATTTATTTATTTTTATTATTATTTTTTTTATTTCCATTTCAATAAATTATTGCATTGGAATTTTTATAAATAATAATAATATGTTGTAATAATATAATATATATATATATTTATATAAATATATAATATATTTATATAATTGTATAATTATATCATTACAATATTTTATTTACAATTATTTAAAATTTTATTTATAGATATATTTATTAGATATACTATTTTTAATAAAGATTATAATTGATAAAGAGTAGCCTTTACTGTATGGAATGCGTCATCTTTTACATCAGTATTATTAAAAAAATTTTTTTTTAATTATCTTTTTAATTTAAAATGAAAAATTTTTTAAAGTTCTGATACAATCTAAAAATGAAGTAAATGAAATATTTAATAATTAAAACTTTATATATTAAGCATCATTTTATATACAATTTATAGGATATAAAATATAAATTTTACTTTATATAATATAAAGTATAGGATATATAATATAAACATTATTATTATTTAATTATTATTATGTAATAAATTATTTATTATTAATAATATATAATTATTATTTTTTTTATTGAGATAAAGAACTGATAATAATAATAAATAATAATTACTCAATTAACCTTTCCTTTTCTATTTAATAATTATTATATTGAATAGAATATAATTAATTATAAATAAATATTGTTTAATATCTATGAATATATATTGAACTTTTTTTTTATTTTTTATTTATATAAAGTATTTTAAATTTTTTTATATAAATAAAAATAAAGAACTGAATTTGTATTATAATTTTTGTAGTAATACTAGAATGTATTAGTTAATACAACATACAATTATATAAAAATACATTAGTTAAAAACTGTTCACAAAATAAAAATAATAAATAATAAAAATATGGTAAAATTAGGTTAATTTTATTATGGTTAATTGCTATTAACAATTAACAAATTTTAAATTAACTTTTCTTTGTTTTTAACCCAAAGCCTGTTTATGTTGTAATTGTTATTGAGAATACTTCAAGATAGAAGCAGAAGTCTTATTAAAAAATATTATTTTTATTATTAATTAATAATACATTATGTATTTCTATTTCCTAATATTTACATTTAAGTTATAATATATATTATTACATTTCTTTTATTGGATAAAAAATCTATTTTATAAAATATTATTTTTTTATTTCTGTTTTAAATATAAATAAATATTCAATAAATAATAATTGAGATATAACAAATAATATATTCTATATCATATAGAGTAAATTTTATATTATAAATAATATATAACTATTATTTAATTATCATAAAAGAATGACTATAACCATATTTAAGCATTATTCAATTCTTTTATAAAATACATTAATCTTTATTATTAAATATTATATTTTTTTTATTTCTGTAAAAATTTAAAATATATAATTAAATGAAAAATAAAACAAAATTCAATATGAATTCATTTATAATGAATAACATTTGATTCAATATATTAATTAATAAAGAGAAAATAAAGAGTTTACTGATTAATTATTATTTAATTCTATTATAAATTATTTATATCAAGTAAATAATAATAATTTTATATAATTAATAATATATTATTAACAATATATAATTAATAATAATAATTAAATAATATAATTAATAATATAATAATAGTTTATTTCTTATTTAAATAAAGTTTATTATTCCATTCTTCTGTTTTATTATAACAAAAGAGTGCATTTTAATTAAAAGAAAAAAAAATTTTTTTATATTTAATTTCTATTTTGTTCAATATTTAAAATACTTTTTATGGAAAGTCTTTCATTCTATTTATTTAATAATAATGCATAGAATAAAATTTATATTATAATAAGTTATAATAATAGATTATAATAAGTTATAATAATAATATTAATAATATTATTATATTATTATTTATAGTATTAATAATATATAAAAGAAAGTTTTATTAAAAGTGATGTCATAACTCAAAAATATTGTTTTAAATTAAAAAACAAGAAAAAAATTTTTTTTTGTTTTAAAAAAGGTTTTAATTTTAATTGCTATAATTGGAAGTTTATTTATTCATAAATACTCTAATAATTATTAATATAAAATCTTATTTACTAATAGAAATAATAATAATAATAATAATAATATTAATAATAATACTATTTTATATTAATAATGCATATAATAATTAATTAATATATAGATTATGATAATAAATATAATAATAATAATCATAATGCAATAAAAAAGAAATGTATGTAATAAAACTTGAAATGACTATTTTTATTAATTTCTAAACATCATATTTATTTATTTATCATAATAATAATAATAATATTAATTTTTAATTATAAATATAATTCATATATAGATATATTAATATTATAGAAGAAATAAGATTTAAAGTAATGTATGTATTTTACATTTAATATTAAATTATAGAATATTAAAGTATAAAAATTTATTGTCCATTATTAATTATTATAAAAGAATTATAATTATTATGATAAATATTATGATATATACTTTGTTATGAATATTATTATTTAATTATTATTTTATTAATTTATATAATTCATATTTATTTTTTTAGTAGTAAAAAGAGGCTCTCATTTATTTAAAATTGACTTTTTTCTATTAGTTTTTCTTTCCATTCAATATTATTTTACTAATAGTTTATTTTTAATTTATGGTTATCATTACTTTACCCATTTTATATTTTTATGTTTATTTTCATATATTAATATAATAATTATTATATATTATAAATATATATATTTATCTTCGCCTTATCTATTTAATATCTATTATACATAATATAATTAGTATTTTATATATTTTTATATTTAATTATAATATTTTATTTATAATTAAAATAATAAAAAAGATATAAAAAAAAAATAAAAAATAGATTTTATGCTTTAAATTAGGCATAAAAAATTTTTTTTTTCGAAAGATTATCAATATATGTATTATATATTAATTTTATTTATAATAATTAAATAATAAATATATTATAGTGTATATATTATTATATATTATAATTTAAATCAATATTAAAGTTCAATTTATGATAAAAAAAAAATAAAGTTAACTTTTATGGATAGATTAAAATTTAATTTTTTTTTTATGTTAAAATCAGGCAAATACCAAAAAAAAAAAAAAAAAAGTTTAAATATTAATTAACTTTAATTTTATGATTTCATTTAATTTTTTGGGTAACATCATAATTATATTAAATTTTTTTTTATTTCAAATTTTAAAAATTTTAAAAATTAATTACGTAATAATTTCAAAAAATTTTGAAATTTTTTTATCAAAGAGAGACATTAATAAAAAATTTTTTTTCTATTTTAAATTTTATGAAATTTACTAAAGGGAGCAAATTTCCTCTCTTTTTTTTTTTTTTTTTTTTTTATTTTTTTTAATTTTTTTTATTAAATATATTTTATAATTATAATAATTAATGTAATTTAATACATTATATATATATATAAAGTTAATATTTTATATTTATAAATATTTATAAATAAAGGATTAAAAATATTATTAATGTTATGAATCTAGGGCAATGTGACGTATTTTCGTATGTTGCTTATTTTTAATAATTAAATAAATAATAATTAAATAAATAATAAATATTCTTATTTTTATATATAATTTTTATATATCTTAAAAATGTATGCTTAAATTAAAAGTAATATAAGTCACATTGCGAAAAGCACTATCCCTAATGCTAATATATTATGGGTTAGTATACTGAATATTTTGTTATCAAAAAATTTTTTTACAAATTTAAAAAAATAAATATGAATTTTTATTATTTAATTAGAGTAAACTATAATAAAGTATTCTTTATTTAAAAAATATATAAATATATGTATTCTTATAAAATGAATACTATTTATTAACAATAAAATCATTTTATTTATATATTTATTTATTAGATAAACTATTTTTAATAAAGTTTATAATCGATAAAGAACGGCTTTTACTTTATGGAATGCATCACCTTTTACATCAGTATTATTAAAAAGAAGAAAAAAATTTTTTTTAATTATCTTTTAAATTTAAAATGAAAAATTTATTAAAGTTCTGATACAAACTAAAAATGAAGTAAATGAAATATTTAATAATTAAAACTTTATATTTTAAAAAATCATTAAATATATATTTAATATCATATTATATTAAATTTATAGTATATCCAATGCACAATACAATATAAAATAAAAGGTATAGTATATAAAATGTAAAATAAAAAATAATTAAAAATTATACTATAAAATATTCAAATAAAGATTTATTAAAAGATTTGAAAATAATTATCAATTATAATTATAAATATATATTAGGTTTATAAAAACTTTAAATATTATGAAAAAACTTTTTATTTTTCTTTAAAATTTCATTAGTCAACTGCTATATAGAATATATAAAAATTATATGATCTATTCAAAATTTATTTTTTTTATTGCAGATTTCATATCTTTTTTTTTTATTTAAGTTTTTATATTAAAACTTAAGATTAATATTTCAATTATATATGATTTTAATATTTTATATTTAAATATTAAATATATTGAATTAAATATATTTAATTTATTTTAATTATATATATATAATTTTTTTTTTTCTTTTTTTTTTTTTACTAAAGTTGTTAATTAAAGTGTATTTGTGTCATTAAAGTTAAATAATAATTTTCTTTAAATATTTTTATTTTTTTTTTTTTGAAAAAGAACAAATTAATAATAATTGATGCATATTTATGTTATAATCAATATATTTTTCTATTATTTATAATTATTTGATTATTTGAAATAATTAATTTAAATACCATAAAGAATAGATAATAAAGAAGTTAAATATTTCTTTTACGACGTAATGATATTTTTTTATATTAAAATATATTTAAATATAATATTACAAATTATTACCTATATATTTTATTATTATTATTTTTATATATTTTTTATGATAATTTCATATAAATATCTTAATTTTTCCCTTTTTTTTTTTTTATTAAATAAATTTATTATTTCTATTTATAAAAAATATTATATTAAATATTTTAGTTAATTAATATAAAATAAAACTTCAAAAAAGCTTTATTTTATTTTAATTAAAAAAGTATAGAAATTAAAAAATATAAATAAAAGAATTTTAAATTGTTGTATCCCACCCGGCCAGCCCTCATCACCTCCGCCATCGTACAACCGGCCCTTCCGGAAGAAGCCTACCGGCCCTCCAAGCTAAATATTAAAAAAAAAAAAAATTAGTGAATTATATTAATTTAAAATAATATTAACATTAATTAATAAAAATTATATTAATTTTTACATATTAATTTCATTAATTATTTTTTTATTTTAATTATAGGAAGGTCTAGAGGTATTTATTATATCATAATTTTTTTATTTTTTTATTTTAATTTTACTTATTTACCTTTATATTTATATTATTTTAAATTAATATAATTAATTAATTTTTTCTTTTAATATTAAGCTTGGAGGGCCGGTTGTACGAAAGCGGAGGTGATGAGGGCTGGTCGGGAGGGATACAATAATTTAAAAATCTTTTATTTATATTTTTTAATTTCTATATTTTTTTTATTTTATATTTATATTTTTTTTATTTTATATTTATATTTTTATTATTTTATATTTATATTTTTTTTTATTTTATATTTATATTTTTTTTTATTTTATATTTATATTTTTATTATTTTATATTTATATTTTTTTTAATTAATATTAATATTATTTTAAATTAATATAATTTACTAATTTTTTTTTTTAATATTTAGCTTGGAGGGCCGGAAGGCTTCTTCCGGAAGGGCCGATGGTACGATGTCGGAAGTGATGAGGGAGGGCCATGAGGGATACACCAATTTAAATTTCTTTTATTTATATTTTTTAATTTCTATATTTTTTTTATTTTATATTTATATTTTTATTATTTTATATTTATATTTATTTTATATTTATATTATTTTTATTTATATTTGCTTCTTTTTTTTTATGTATATATTTTATGTATTTTTAATATTTAAATCTATAATTTTTAACTATTTTTTATTATTAAATATATAGAAATTATTAAAACAAAGTAATAAACTATTAAAACATTTAAAATAATTGTAATTAAAATTTAAAAAAAAAATATTAAATAAAATTAATAAAACCAAAATATATTTTGTATAATTAATTGTTTATATCGTTATTTATTGAGTGTTTTATAAATAATTTTTAATTTCTAAAAAATAAAATTATTTATTCATGAATCTTATAATTATCTTCATAAAATTGATAAATATAATTAATAATATAATTTTATTAAAGCTTATAATCAATATTATTATATTTATTAATATTGAATAAAATAAATATTTTTTAAATATTTATTTTAAAATTTGTTAATCTTTAATATAATAAATGTTATTAGCAAATATCATTATTACTATCTTTTATTAATCTTTTATTATTATAAAATATAAAAAAAAATTTTATTATTATATATAATAAATTAAATTTATAATATTAAAGAAATAATTATACACATAAAATAATTCGAATAAAGTTTTATATTACAAAAAAAATTAATAAAAATAAAAGAAAATATATTTTTAAAATATATAATTTTAATTGAAAAAAAAAAAATAAATGTTTAAATATAAAATCTTCATTAATAATGTTTAAATAAGTAGCGACTTTAAAAATTTACATTTAGTTCAATCCATTTCTGATCTTAATAAAATTCTTAATTATTATAACAAATTAAAAAATATCAAAAATTGGAGAGGATTGGCACCTATTCTCTAGACACCCTAACCTTCCCTTCAGATTATAATAAAAAAAAATATTTTTTTATGTAAATTAATTACAATTATTTTATTAATAATTAATATTGTTGAGATAATAACTGAATTCCAATTTAATTCAATTTAAATTTCAATAATTCAGTTATTTGAATTTAAATATTAATAAATAAAAATATATTATAAATATTATTAAATTAACTTTATTAAAATATTTAGGAAAAAATAGTCTTAGGCCAACTAATTAACTAAATATTATTAACCTATTGAAATTGAAATCAATCTTGGCTTTAAAAAATTTTACATAAATTTTCATTTCAGAATGTGGCTTATATTATTTTTTATAAATTTTTATTTATAAATATAATATTTAAAACCTTAAAATAAAATGGCACATATAATTTCTTTGAAAAAATATTTATTAAAAATATAAAAAATGTAATATATTTCAAAAAAATTGATGATTTACAAATAAATTTAATTCGCCATATTCTGAAAATTTTTATATATTTATTAATTTATTCATTTATTTATTTAATAATAATATTTAATCATATTTTTTTTTTTTTTTTTTTTTTTTTTTTTTTTATTTTATTTTTTTATTTTTTTATGAAATTATTATAAAATAAAATATTTATTTAATTATTATTTAATTATTTATATATTTAAAAAAATATATGTATAATACGCCATCTTAAAAAAATGTGGCTTATATATATTCACGAGCGGTTCCGGAAATGCGCTATTCCCTAAATTAATTTTTATATTAATTTATTATCAAAATCTTTACATATTATAATTTATAATTAGTAATTATGTTAGAATATGTGAATATGTGAAATATATGAAATAAGTGTCAAATGTATTTAAAATTTATTTAAACGTATTGTATCAAATTAAATGTATAAGCCACATATTATTCATATAAATACATGTAAGCTCAAGAATTCTAGAATTATACATTGAGTAATTCTTGAGTAATTCTTAAGTATAAACATAAAGTTTAAACATAATATTTGTAACGTATAAATAAAATGATTTTATTATTAATAAATAGCATTCATTTTATAAATATATATATATATATATTTTAAATAAAGAATACTTTATTATAGTTTACTCTAATTAAATAATAAAAATTCATATTTATTTTTTTTAAATTTCTAAAAAAATTTTTTGATAACAAAATATTCAGTATACTAACCCATAATATATTAGCATTAGGGGTAGTGCTTTTCGGAATGTGACTTATATTACTTATAAATTAAGCCATACATTTTTAAGATATATAAAAATTATATATAAAATTAAGAATATTTATTATTTATTTAATTATTAAAAAACAAACAACATACGAAAATATGTCACATTGCCCTAGATTTATAGCATTAATAATATTTCTAATCCTTTATTTATAAATATTTATTAAAATATTGTATTAAATTAAATGTATAAGCCATATTTATTCATATAATACGTACAAATTTTAATTCTTAACTAACTTTTTATCATGAAACATATTAATAAAGTTGATATAATTATAAAACCCAATGAACTAACCTGTTAATAATAATAAAAGTTAAATAATATGATTAATATTAAATATTAATCATTAAATATCACATATATTTTATAATTATTAAATAATAAATATTGGGATGATATTGTTAATTTAAATGGTAACTCAAAATTTACAATTTCTCATTCATTAAGAAGTGGTTATAGAGGAAGAATTCCGCAGCAATTATATATACAATACAGACTATCTCAATTTTCAGCAATAATCCCTAACAATAATCACTATCACAACATTCACACCCAATTTGTCAACAAGGCTTCACAATTCAATTTGGAAATTATAATATAATGTTGCAATGATTAATTAATTACCTATGAATTAAAACTATATTCTTTATTAAATGAATAATAATCAAAGGCACCAATAGTCATCACAATCACAACAATTATAAGATTAAAATCATACAAATAGTTAACTACAAATTAATAATTAACAAAATTTCTTAGAACTATATGAAGAAAAGAGAAATAAAATGAAGAAGCCTATTTTCATCAATAAAAAAAATCATTCATAAGAAACATATATCACTTTATTTTCCTAATAAATCTACAAACAATAAATGATAAACAACCATTAGTGGGTGAATTTAGAGATACTGATTTTCAAACATTAATATATATTCTTTACTTCATACAACCAATGTTATGTAATCTAATTTTGCAAAATCAAGAAATGCAATTAAATTATAAATTTTTACAAATTCAAATTCAAAATTCCCAATTCTATTATTAATTTAAGTTCAAATCATTCACAAAAATTCATTAAAAATTTAAATAAAAAAAAATGTTTAATTATTTATAGGACTTTTATTATAAAAATATTATTACAAATATAAATATTAGAACTATTAAAATTATTGATTATATTAGATTAATAATAATGTAAAAAGTCATTTTTAATATTATTATTAAGAATCTAGAAAAAAAAAATAATAAATTTTAAATGAAAAATAAAGAGTTAATAAAATTAAAATTTTCTAATATAATTTTCATATTTTATTTTAATAATACAAACGAATTATTTATTAATATACATAAATATTTAAATTAGTTTCATAATAAATACTATTAATAAAAAAAAATATTCAATAAAATTATTTTTATTTTCAATTGAAGTTTAAAAATAATATTTATAACATATAAAAAAATAATTATATTATTAGTAAAAAGCATTCGTTTTTTTAAAAAAGTATATATATATATATATATTAAATAAAGTATACTTTATTTATAGTTCACTCTAATTAAATAATAATAATTCATATTTATTATTTTTTTTAAACTTGTAAAATATTTTATTTTTATAACAAAATATTCAATATACTAACCAACACTATATATTAACATTAGGGGATCGTGCCATTCGAAATAGTGAATTTTGTAATATGGCTTATAATAATTTCATAAATAGTCATACAATTATATGATATTTTATACAATCATAAATTTATAAACAAAAATATATTTTTTAATTAAATATTATTAAATAATTATTTCAATAAAAAAGAATTATAAAAATTATTTTTTATAATTGAATATTAATAAATTATATATAAAAATAAGAATATTTATTATTTATTTAATTATTACTTATTTAATTATTTTTTATTTAATTATAAGAAAACAAGAAACATACGAAAACACGTCACATTGCCCTGGATTCTTAGCATTAATAATAGTTCTAATCCTTTATTTATTATAATAGTAAAATTTATTTAATAAAAAAAATAAAAAAAAAAATAAAAAAAAGAAAAATAAAAAAAAAAATAAAAAAAAAAAAAAAAAGAGAGGAAATTTGCTCTCTTTAGTAAAATTTCATAAAATTTAAAATATAAAAAAAATTTTTTTTAATGTCTCTCTTTGATAAAAAAAATTTCAAAATTTTTTAAAATTATTACGTAATTAATAAAAAAAAATTTAATTTTTATTATTAGATGTTAATATAAAAAATTAAATGGAATCATAAAATTTAGATTCATAAAAATTTATCTTTTTTTTTTTTTTTATTTTTTTTTTAAATCATTTTTATTATTTTAATTATTAAAGTATAAATAAAATATTATTATTAAATATATATATAAATATTATATATATATAAAATACTTATTATATTATATATATTAAATATTAAATAGATAAAGCGGAGATAAAAACTGTATATATATAATTACTATAAATAATAATTATTATATTAATACATGAAAATAAACATAAAATAAAAAATAGATAAAGTTATGATAACCATTAAAACTTTATAAGTTAGAAACAAACTATTAGTAAAATAATATTAAATAGAAAGAAAAACTAATAGAAAAAATTCAATTTTAAATAAGTCAAATATTCTTTTTACAGTAAAAAAAAATAAGTCTTCATTATTTAAATATATAAATAGTTAAATAATATATATATAATAATATTCATAACAAACTATCTAATATTTAACATAATAATAATATTTATAATTCTTTTATAATAATGAATAATGGACAATAAATTATTATATTTTAATATTCTATAATTAAATATTAAATGTAGAATACATACATTACTTTAAATCTTATTTTTATTAAAATATTAATATATCTATATATGATTTATATTTATAATAATTAATATTATTATTATTATTTTTATGAAAAATAAATAAATATAATATTTAAAAATTAATAAAAATAGTCATTTTAAGTTTTATTATATATATTTCCTTTTTTCTTTTCTATTATTATTATCATTATTATATTATAATCTATTTATTAATTAATAATATATGCATTATTATATTAAATAGTATTTTTATTATTATTATTATTATTATTATTATTTTTATTATTATTTCTATTAGTAAATAAAATTTTCTGATAATAATTATTATAATATTTATGAATGACTAAACTTCCAATTATAGCAATTAAAATTAAAACCCACTTTAAAACAAAAATTTTATTATTTAATTTAAGTTGTGGTTTGAGTTAAGACATCACTCTTAATAAAACTTTCTATTATATATTATTAATATTATTTATATTATTATTATAAATTATTATAATATAAAATTTATTCTATGCATTATTATTAAATAAATAGAATGAAAGACTTTCCATAAAAAGTATTTTAAATATTGAACAAAATAGAAATTAAATATAAAAAAATTTTTTTTCTTATAATTAAAATGCACTCTTTTGTAATAATAAAATAGAAGAATGGAATATTAAACTTTATATAATTAAAAAATAAACTATTGCTATTATTATATATAATTAATTATATTATTAATTATATAATAAACTATTATATAATAATTTTATATAATTAATTATATAATAATAGTAATATATTAGTTATTATATTTTATTTAAAATGAATTTTAATTTTATTCTTTCTTTCTTCTGTTTTATTGTGTCATCATTTACAAAAGAGTGCATTTTAATTAAAAGAAAAAAATTTTTTTTTATATTTAATTTCTAATTTGTTCAATATTTAAAATACTTTTTATGGAAAGTCTTTCATTCTATTTATACAATAATAATGCATAGAATAAAATTTATATTATAATAAGTTGTAATACTAGATAATAATATTAATAATAATAGTAATAATATTTATAATATTAATAATATAATTATATTATTATTTATAGTATTAACAATATGTAATAGAAAGTTTTATTAAAAGTGATGTCATAACTCAAACTACATAATTATTATTTATTTATTTATTTATATATATTAATATTATAGTATAAATAAGATTTAAAGCATTATATTAATATAATATATAGTAAAAATAAAATTAAAATGTATGTATTCTACATTTAATATTTAATTATAGAATATTAAAAAAAAGTATAATATTTTATTGTCCATTATTCATTATTATAAAAGAATTATAAATATAATTATTATGTTAAATATTATTTAGTTTGTTTTAAATATTATTATATAATTATTGTTTAACTATTTATATATTTAAATAATGAAGACTTATTTTTTTTAACTGTAAAAAGAATATTTGACTTATTTAAAATTGAATTTTTTCTATTTGTTTTTCGTTCTATTTAATATTATTTTATTAATAGTTTGTTTCTAACTTATAAAGTTTTAATTTTATTTAAATATAAATTTATGGTTATCATTACTTTATCTATTTAAATTTTATGTTTATTTTCATGTATTAATATAATAATTATTTATAGTAATTATATATGTACAGTTTTTATCTCCGCTTTATCTATTTAATATTTATTATATATAATATAATAAGTATTTTATATATATATAAAATATATATTTTTATATTTAATCATAATATTTTATTAGTACTTTAGTAATTAAAATAATAAAAAGGATTTAAAAAAAAAAAATAGATTTTATGCTTTAAATCAAGCATAAAATTTTTTTAAATATCATTAATACATATAATAATTATTAATTTTAATTATAATAATTAAATAAAAGAAAAAATATAGTATATATTAATATATATTATAATTTAATTTAATTAATTAAGTAGATGTAATTAAGGTAAAAAAAAAAAAATAAAGTTACCTTAATTACAATTAATTAATTATTATAAAGTTAATTTTAATGGATAGATTAAATTTTAACTTTTTTCATGTAAAATTAGGCAAATAAATTACCAAAAAAAAAAAAGATTAAATCTTTAATAACTTTAATTTTATGATTTCATTTAATTTTTTGTGTAACATCATAATTATATTAATTTTTTTTTTATTTCAAATTTTAAAAATTTTAAAAATTTATTACGTAATTATTTTAAAAAATTTTTAAATTTTTATATCAAAGAGAGACATTAAAAAAAAATTTTTTATATTTTAAATTTTATGAAATTTACTAAAGAGAGCAAATTTCCTCTCTTTTTTTTTTTCTTTTTTTTTTTTTTATTTTTATTAATAAATATATTTTACTATTATAATAATTAATATAATTTAATACATTATATATATTTAACGTAATAAAAATAATAAAAATAAAAAAGAAAAGTATTAATAATTAATAATATTTGGAACTTTAATTAAGAACTAATTTGCGTATATATGGTTTATGTAAATTTTATTAATATATACTTTTATCGATATTTTATTATTAATTTTTTTTTATTATTTTTTTATTTATGAATTTTTTTTATTATTTATTATTTAATAATTGTAAAATATATGTGATATTTAATAATTAATATTTAATATCTATGATATTATTTATATTTTATTATTATTAACAGGTCAGTTAATTGGGTTTTATAATTATGTCAACTTTATTAATATGTTTTATGATAAAAGGTACTATAGAATTACAAAGGTATAAATCTATATAAAATTTATACCTATTTATATGAATAAATGTGGCTTATATATTTAATTTAATACAATATTTTTATAAATATTTATAAATAAAGGATTAGAAATATTATTAATGCTAATAATCTAGGGCAATGCGACGCGTTTTTGTATGTTGCTTGTTTTTTATAATTAAATAAATAATAATTAAATAAATAATAAATATTTTTATTTTTATATATAATTTATTAATATTCAATTATAAAAAATAATTTTTTTAATTCTTTATTATTGAAATAATTATTTAATAATATTTAATTAAAAATATATATTTTTGTTTATAAATTTATGATTGTATAAAATATTTTATAATTGTATGACTTTATTTTAAAATTATTACAATCTACATTGCAAAATTCATTATTTTGAATATTTTGTTATAAAAATAAAATATTTTACAAATTTAAAAAAAATAATAAAAATGAATTATTATTATTTAATTAGAGTGAAATATAATAAAAAAATGACATTTTACATTATTATTAATCTAATAAAATCAATAATTTTAATAGCTCTAATATTCATATTTATAATAATATTTTTATAATAAAAGTCCTAGACATAATTAAACATTTTTTTTTATTTAAATTTTTAATGAATTTTTGTGAATGATTTGAACTTAAATTAATAATAGAATTGGGAATTTTGAATTTGAATTTGTAAAAATTTATAATTTGATTGCATTTCTTGATTTTACAAAATTAGATTATATAACATTGGTTGTATGAAATAAAGAATATATATTAATGTTTGAAAATCAGTATCTCTAAATTCACCCACTAATGGTTGTTTATCATTTATTATTTGTAGATTTATTAGGAACATAAAATGATATATGTTTCTTATGAATGATTTTTTTTATTGATGAAAATTAGGCTTCTTCATTTTATTTCTCTTTTCTTCATTTAGCTCTAAGAAATTTTGTTAATTATTAATTTGTAGTTAACTATTTGTATGATTTTAATCTTATAATTGTTGTGATTGTGATGACTATTGGTGCCTTTGATTATTATTCATTTAATAAAGAATATAGTTTTAATTCATAGGTAATTAATTAATCATTGCAACATTATAATTATAATTTCCAAATTGAATTGTGAAACCTTGTTGACAAATTGGGTGTGAATGTTGTGATAGTGATTATTGTTAGGGATTATTGCTGAAAATTGAGATAGTCTGTATTGTATATATAATTGCTGCGGAATTCTTCCTCTATAACTATTTCTTAATGAATGAAGAATTTTAAATTTTAAGTCACTATTTAAATTAACAATATCATCCCAATATTGAATAATAGAGTAATAATTAATATATTTAAGTGTTTCAATAATCACTAATAATTTTTAGTAATTATTAATTACAAATGTATCCATGTAGATATATAATAAACTTGGTGATGTAGATATATTCTATTAAATTTCAATTTTTTTGACATTTATGCATTTGCCAAAGGAGTTAATTTGAATTTCAATGGATTTGATTATATATTTGCCTCTTTTTAAAGGGAAGTTAGGAACTGGAGAAGCACTCCAAGAAAAAAGGTACTACAATATTATAAGCAATAATTTATTTGTAAGAAAGCCAACATAGAACCCTCAGTAACATCATCAAACCAGGATTATTTCTGCCTATGCGAAAGAATACGGAAGTGTTGTGATTATCTTAACATTTATATGGTCTTGAAGGTGAGCCGAAAATAAGGACAGTAAACATAGAAATTAAAAAAAAAAAAAGGATTGAGTTTTATTCAATTTAAAAAAGAATGTTAAAACTTATTCAAATTGTAAATTACAATTAATTACCTATGGCCATTCTGTATTTCTTTTTATTGAAAATTCTTTAGTTTTATTAAAAATTCTTAAATGGAATAAAATATTTTTGATATTATAAAAGAAATAATATTTGAAATGTTAAAGATTTTAAAATATCAATTACATATCTTTATTGATATAAAAAATATCTATTTGTAAATTTTGTTAAACTTTATATAAATAAACAAATTCCACATCACCTTTTTCCTTAATATTTAAGTTTTATTTAATTATTTAATTCACTCTATTTAATTCATTCAAAGATGTTATGCTTATATTAATATTATTATTATTATTAATTATTAATATTTATTATTTATTATTATTAATATTTATTACTATTATTAATAATTATTAAAATTCATTACTTTTTTCTATTATTATGGAAATTATTATTATTAATTATATATATTTATTATTTATTTATTAATAATAATTTTATTATTTATGTATATTAGAATTAATACTATTATTGTTATTTTTCCATTTTATATTTGTAATATTATTTTTTAAATATATATAATATATTTATCCTAATATTATATATATTATACTTATATAACCTATAATTTATAAATAAATGTATAATTAATTAAAATTATATATCATTTAATAATAATAACATTTACAATTATATTTATAGATATATTTATTACATAAAGTATTTTCAATAAAGTTTATAATTGATAAAGAGTAGCCTTTACTGTATGGAATGCGTCATCTTTTACATCAGTATTATTAAAAAAATTTTTTTTTAATTATCTTTTAAATTTAAAATGAAAAATTTATTAAAGTTTTGATACAAACTAAAAATGAAGTAAATGAAATATTTAATCATTAAAACTTTATATATTAAGCATCATTTTATATACAATTTATAGGATATAAAATATAAATTTTACTTTATATAATATAAAGTGTTGTATATAAAATATAAACTATAGTATATAATATAAAAAATAATTATAATTAATAGTAATATTCCATAGGATAATTAACTAATTTAACACTTTATATTACATATTCTACATAATCAAAAAATAGAAAATTATTTAAATTTATAAATGGAAATATTTTAAGTTATGATTCAGTAAATGAATAAAAGAGGTATTAAACTTTTAAAATACATATTTATATAATATAATATATTTTAAATCTAAAAAATATTTACATTCTATACCATAAAATATATAAATACAGATTTATTAAAGGGTTTGTAAATAATTATCAATTATAATTATAAATATACATTAGTTTTATAAAACATTAAAAAAAAAAGATATGAAGTCTGCAATAAAAAAAATTAAATTTTGAAAAAAATATATACTTTTTCTATATTCTATATAGCAGTTGACTAATAAAATTTTAAAGAAAAATAAAAATTATTTTTATAATATTTAAATTATTCAATTTATATTAATATTATTATTAATATTTCAATTATATATGATTTAAACATTTTATATTTAAATATTAAATATATTGAATTAAATATATTTAATTTATTTTAATTATACATATAAATTTTTTTTTCTTTTTTCTTTTTTTTTTACTAAAGTTGTTAATTAAAGTGTATTTGTGTCATTAAAGTTAAATAATAATTTTCTTTAAATATTTTTATTTTTTTTTTTTTTAAAAAAAGAACAAATTAATAATAATAATTGATGCATATTTATGTTATAATCAAATATATTTCTCTATTATTTATAATTATTTGTTTATTTGAAATAATTAATTTAAATACCATAAAGAATAGATAATAAAGAAGTTAAATATTTATTTTATAATATAATAATATTTTTTTATATTAAAATATATTTAAATATAATATTACAAATTATTACATATATATTTTAATATAAATTTTTATTTTAATATATATTTTATAATAATTTCATATAAATATCTTAGTTTTTTCTTTTTTTTTTTTTTTTTTTTTTTTTTTTATATTTAATTTAATTAAAATAAAATAATATTTAAATAATTATTTTATATTTAATTTGTGCGCCGGTTCGATTTCTAGGATGACTGGTCGTTTTTTTTGTCCTGTCCAGGTATGAAATATTTAATTTTTTTATATTTATTATAATTTAAATAAAACAAATTGTTTACTAATCATTTTTATATTTTTTTAGGTGGGCCGGTTTGATTTTTTGGAGGGCTGGTCGGTTTTTTTGTCCTGTCCAGGTAAGAACTATAATATTTTTTTTTATATTTATTATAATTTTATTAAAACAATTTATTTACTAATCATTTTTATATTTTTTTAGGTGGGCCGGTTGGATTTCTTGGAGGGCTGGTCGGTTTTTTTGTCCTGTCCAGGTAAGAAATATTATATTTTTTTTTATATTTATTACAATTTAAATAAAACAAATTGTTTACTAATCATTTTTATATTTTTTAGGTGGGCCGGTTGGATTTCTTGGAGGGCTGGTCGGTTTTTTTGTCCTGTCCAGGTAAGAACTATTATATTTTTTTTTTATTTATTACAATTTAAATAAAACAAATTGTTTACTAATCATTTTTATATTTTTTAGGTGGGCCGGTTGGATTTCTTGGAGGGCTGGTCGGTTTTTTTGTCCTGTCCAGGTAAGAAATATTATATTTTTTTTTTTTATTGAAATTTAAATAAAATAATTTATTTACTAATTATTTTTAT
This sequence comes from Neocallimastix lanati (nom. inval.), assembly GCA_016946835.1. Classification (NCBI taxonomy): domain Eukaryota; kingdom Fungi; phylum Neocallimastigomycota; class Neocallimastigomycetes; order Neocallimastigales; family Neocallimastigaceae; genus Neocallimastix; species Neocallimastix lanati (nom. inval.). The sequence continues at coordinate 107,476 of JACVTC010000013.1, forward strand.
ATTTTTTTAGTTGGGCCGGTTGGATTTCATGGAGGTCTGGTCGGTTTTTTTGTCCTGTCCAGGTAAGAAATATTATATTTTTTTTTTTTATTGAAATTTAAATAAAATAATTTATTTACTAATTATTTTTATATTTTTTTAGGTGGGCCGGTAGGATTTCATGGAGGTCTGGTCGGTTTTTTTGTCCTGTCCAGGTAAGAACTATTATATTTTTTTATATATTTATTATAATTTTATTAAAACAATTTATTTACTAATCATTTTTATATTTTTTTAGGTGGGCCGGTTGGATTTCTTGGAGGGCTGGTCGGTTTTTTTGTCCTGTCCAGGTAAGAACTATTATATTTTTTTATATATTTATTATAATTTTATTAAAACAATTTATTTACTAATCATTTTTATATTTTTTTAGGTGGGCCGGTTGGATTTCATGGAGGTCTGGTCGGTTTTTTTGTCCTGTCCAGGTAAGAACTATTATATTTTTTTTTTTATTTATTACAATTTAAATAAAACAAATTGTTTACTAATCATTTTTATATTTTTTAGGTGGGCCGGTTGGATTTCTTGGAGGGCTGGTCGGTTTTTTTGTCCTGTCCAGGTAAGAAATATTATATTTTTTTTTTTTATTGAAATTTAAATAAAATAATTTATTTACTAATTATTTTTATATTTTTTTAGTTGGGCCGGTTGGATTTCATGGAGGTCTGGTCGGTTTTTTTGTCCTGTCCAGGTAAGAAATATTATATTTTTTTTTTTTATTGAAATTTAAATAAAATAATTTATTTACTAATTATTTTTATATTTTTTTAGGTGGGCCGGTAGGATTTCATGGAGGTCTGGTCGGTTTTTTTGTCCTGTCCAGGTAAGAACTATTATATTTTTTTATATATTTATTATAATTTTATTAAAACAATTTATTTACTAATCATTTTTATATTTTTTTAGGTGGGCCGGTTGGATTTCTTGGAGGGCTGGTCGGTTTTTTTGTCCTGTCCAGGTAAGAACTATTATATTTTTTTATATATTTATTATAATTTTATTAAAACAATTTATTTACTAATCATTTTTATATTTTTTTAGGTGGGCCGGTTGGATTTCTTGGAGGGCTGGTCGGTTTTTTTGTCCTGTCCAGGTAAGAAATATTATATTTTTTTTTTTTATTGAAATTTAAATAAAATAATTTATTTACTAATTATTTTTATATTTTTTAGGTGGGCCGGTAGGATTTCATGGAGGTCTGGTCGGTTTTTTTGTCCTGTCCAGGTAAGAAATATTATATTTTTTTTTTTTATTGAAATTTAAATAAAATAATTTTTTTACTAATTATTTTTATATTTTTTTAGGTGGGCCGGTTGGATTTCATGGAGGTCTGGTCGGTTTTTTTGTCCTGTCCAGGTATGAAATATTTAATTTTTTTATATTTATTATAATTTAAATAAAACAAATTGTTTACTAATCATTTTTATATTTTTTTAGGTGGGCCGGTTTGATTTTTTGGAGGGCTGGTCGGTTTTTTTGTCCTGTCCAGGTAAGAACTATAATATTTTTTTTTATATTTATTATAATTTTATTAAAACAATTTATTTACTAATCATTTTTATATTTTTTTAGGTGGGCCGGTTGGATTTCTTGGAGGGCTGGTCGGTTTTTTTGTCCTGTCCAGGTAAGAACTATTATATTTTTTTATATATTTATTATAATTTTATAAAACAATTTATTTACTAATCATTTTTATATTTTTTTAGGTGGGCCGGTTGGATTTCATGGAGGTCTGGTCGGTTTTTTTGTCCTGTCCAGGTAAGAACTATTATATTTTTTTATATATTTATTATAATTTTATTAAAACAATTTATTTACTAATCATTTTTATATTTTTTTAGGTGGGCCGGTTGGATTTCTTGGAGGGCTGGTCGGTTTTTTTGTCCTGTCCAGGTAAGAAATATTATATTTTTTTTTTTTATTGAAATTTAAATAAAATAATTTATTTACTAATTATTTTTATATTTTTTAGGTGGGCCGGTAGGATTTCATGGAGGTCTGGTCGGTTTTTTTGTCCTGTCCAGGTAAGAAATATTATATTTTTTTTTATATTTATTACAATTTAAATAAAACAAATTGTTTACTAATCATTTTTATATTTTTTAGGTGGGCCGGTTGGATTTCTTGGAGGGCTGGTCGGTTTTTTTGTCCTGTCCAGGTAAGAACTATTATATTTTTTTTTTATTTATTACAATTTAAATAAAACAAATTGTTTACTAATCATTTTTATATTTTTTAGGTGGGCCGGTTGGATTTCTTGGAGGGCTGGTCGGTTTTTTTGTCCTGTCCAGGTAAGAAATATTATATTTTTTTTTTTTATTGAAATTTAAATAAAATAATTTATTTACTAATTATTTTTATATTTTTTTAGTTGGGCCGGTTGGATTTCATGGAGGTCTGGTCGGTTTTTTTGTCCTGTCCAGGTAAGAAATATTATATTTTTTTTTTTTATTGAAATTTAAATAAAATAATTTATTTACTAATTATTTTTATATTTTTTTAGGTGGGCCGGTAGGATTTCATAGAGGTCTGGTCGGTTTTTTTGTCCTGTCCAGGTAAGAACTATTATATTTTTTTATATATTTATTATAATTTTATTAAAACAATTTATTTACTAATCATTTTTATATTTTTTTAGGTGGGCCGGTTGGATTTCTTGGAGGGCTGGTCGGTTTTTTTGTCCTGTCCAGGTAAGAACTATTATATTTTTTTATATATTTATTATAATTTTATTAAAACAATTTATTTACTAATCATTTTTATATTTTTTTAGGTGGGCCGGTAGGATTTCATGGAGGTCTGGTCGGTTTTTTTGTCCTGTCCAGGTAAGAACTATTATATTTTTTTTTTTATTTATTACAATTTAAATAAAACAAATTGTTTACTAATCATTTTTATATTTTTTAGGTGGGCCGGTTGGATTTCTTGGAGGGCTGGTCGGTTTTTTTGTCCTGTCCAGGTAAGAAATATTATATTTTTTTTTTTTATTTATTACAATTTAAATAAAATAAATTGTTTACTAATCATTTTTATATTTTTTTAGGTGGGCCGGTTGGATTTCATGGAGGTCTGGTCGGTTTTTTTGTCCTGTCCAGGTATGAAATATTTAATTTTTTTATATTTATTATAATTTAAATAAAACAAATTGTTTACTAATCATTTTTATATTTTTTTAGGTGGGCCGGTAGGATTTCATGGAGGTCTGGTCGGTTTTTTTGTCCTGTCCAGGTAAGAACTATAATATTTTTTTTTATATTTATTATAATTTTATTAAAACAATTTATTTACTAATCATTTTTATATTTTTTTAGGTGGGCCGGTTGGATTTCTTGGAGGTCTGGTCGGTTTTTTTGTCCTGTCCAGGTAAGAACTATTATATTTTTTTTTATATTTATTACAATTTAAATAAAACAAATTGTTTACTAATCATTTTTATATTTTTTTAGGTGGGCCGGTTGGATTTCATGGAGGTCTGGTCGGTTTTTTTGTCCTGTCCAGGTAAGAACTATTATATTTTTTTTTATATTTATTATAATTTTATTAAAACAATTTATTTACTAATCATTTTTATATTTTTTTAGGTGGGCCGGTTGGATTTCTTGGAGGGCTGGTCGGTTTTTTTGTCCTGTCCAGGTAAGAACTATTATATTTTTTTATATATTTATTATAATTTTATTAAAACAATTTATTTACTAATCATTTTTATATTTTTTTAGGTGGGCCGGTAGGATTTCATGGAGGTCTGGTCGGTTTTTTTGTCCTGTCCAGGTAAGAACTATTATATTTTTTTTTTTATTTATTACAATTTAAATAAAACAAATTGTTTACTAATCATTTTTATATTTTTTAGGTGGGCCGGTTGGATTTCTTGGAGGGCTGGTCGGTTTTTTTGTCCTGTCCAGGTAAGAAATATTATATTTTTTTTTTTTATTGAAATTTAAATAAAATAATTTATTTACTAATTATTTTTATATTTTTTTAGTTGGGCCGGTTGGATTTCATGGAGGTCTGGTCGGTTTTTTTGTCCTGTCCAGGTAAGAAATATTATATTTTTTTTTTTTATTGAAATTTAAATAAAATAATTTATTTACTAATCATTTTTATATTTTTTAGGTGGGCCGGTTGGATTTCTTGGAGGGCTGGTCGGTTTTTTTGTCCTGTCCAGGTAAGAAATATTATATTTTATTTTTTATTGAAATTTAAATAAAATAAATTGTTTACTAATCATTTTTATATTTTTTTAGGTGGGCCGGTTGGATTTCATGGAGGTCTGGTCGGTTTTTTTGTCCTGTCCAGGTATGAAATATTTAATTTTTTTATATTTATTATAATTTAAATAAAACAAATTGTTTACTAATCATTTTTATATTTTTTTAGGTGGGCCGGTAGGATTTCATGGAGGTCTGGTCGGTTTTTTTGTCCTGTCCAGGTAAGAACTATAATATTTTTTTTTATATTTATTATAATTTTATTAAAACAATTTATTTACTAATCATTTTTATATTTTTTTAGGTGGGCCGGTTGGATTTCTTGGAGGTCTGGTCGGTTTTTTTGTCCTGTCCAGGTAAGAACTATTATATTTTTTTTTATATTTATTACAATTTAAATAAAACAAATTGTTTACTAATCATTTTTATATTTTTTTAGGTGGGCCGGTTGGATTTCATGGAGGTCTGGTCGGTTTTTTTGTCCTGTCCAGGTAAGAACTATTATATTTTTTTTTATATTTATTATAATTTTATTAAAACAATTTATTTACTAATCATTTTTATATTTTTTAGGTGGGCCGGTTGGATTTCATGGAGGTCTAGTCGGTTTTTTTGTCCTGTCCAGGTAAGAACTATTATATTTTTTTATATATTTATTATAATTTTATTAAAACAATTTATTTACTAATCATTTTTATATTTTTTTAGGTGGGCCGGTTGGATTTCTTGGAGGTCTGGTCGGTTTTTTTGTCCTGTCCAGGTAAGAACTATAATATTTTTTTTTATATTTATTATAATTTTATTAAAACAATTTATTTACTAATCATTTTTATATTATTTAGGTGGGCCGGTTGGATTTCATGGAGGTCTGGTCGGTTTTTTTGTCCTGTCCAGGTAAGAACTATTATATTTTTTTTATATTTATTATAATTTTATTAAAACAATTTATTTACTAATCATTTTTATATTTTTTAGGTGGGCCGGTTGGATTTCATGGAGGTCTAGTCGGTTTTTTTGTCCTGTCCAGGTAAGAACTATTATATTTTTTTATATATTTATTATAATTTTATTAAAACAATTTATTTACTAATCATTTTTATATTTTTTTAGGTGGGCCGGTTGGATTTCTTGGAGGTCTGGTCGGTTTTTTTGTCCTGTCCAGGTAAGAACTATAATATTTTTTTTTATATTTATTATAATTTTATTAAAACAATTTATTTACTAATCATTTTTATATTATTTAGGTGGGCCGGTTGGATTTCATGGAGGTCTGGTCGGTTTTTTTGTCCTGTCCAGGTAAGAACTATTATATTTTTTTATATATTTATTATAATTTTATTAAAACAATTTATTTACTAATCATTTTTATATTTTTTTAGGTGGGCCGGTTGGATTTCATGGAGGTCTGGTCGGTTTTTTTGTCCTGTCCAGGTAAGAACTATTATATTTTTTTATATATTTATTATAATTTTATTAAAACAATTTATTTACTAATCATTTTTATATTTTTTTAGGTGGGCCGGTTGGATTTCATGGAGGTCTGGTCGGTTTTTTAGTCCTGTCCAGGTATGAAATATTATATATTTTTTTTTATTGAAATTTAAATAAAATAATTTAATTACTAATCATTTTTATATTTTTTAGGTGGGCTGGTTGGATTTCATGGAGGGCTGGTCGGTTTTTTTGTCCTGTCCAGGTAAGAAATATTATATTTTTTTTTTTATTGAAATTTAAATAAAATAATTTATTTACTAATTATTTTTATATTTTTTAGGTGGGCCGGTAGGATTTCATGGAGGTCTGGTCGGTTTTTTTGTCCTGTCCAGGTAAGAAATATTATATTTTTTTTTTTTATTGAAATTTAAATAAAATAATTTTTTTACTAATTATTTTTATATTTTTTTAGGTGGGCCGGTTGGATTTCATGGAGGTCTGGTCGGTTTTTTTGTCCTGTCCAGGTATGAAATATTTAATTTTTTTATATTTATTATAATTTAAATAAAATAATTTTTTTACTAATTATTTTAATAATTTATAGGTGGGCCGGTTGGATTTCATGGAGGTCTGGTCGGTTTTTTTGTCCTGTCCAGGTATGAAATATTTATTTTTTTATATTTATTATATTTTAAATAAAACAAATTGTTTACTAATCATTTTTATATTTTTTAGGTGGGCCGGTTGGATTTCATGGAGGTCTGGTCGGTTTTTTAGTCCTGTCCAGGTATGAAATATTATATATTTTTTTTTATTGAAATTTAAATAAAATAATTTATTTACTAATTATTTTTATATTTTTTAGGTGGGCCGGTTGGATTTCATGGAGGGCTGGTCGGTTTTTTTGTCCTGTCCAGGTAAGAAATATTATATATTTTTTTTTATTGAAATTTAAATAAAATAATTTTTTTACTAATTATTTTAATAATTTATAGGTGGGCCGGTTGGATTTCATGGAGGTCTGGTCGGTTTTTTAGTCCTGTCCAGGTAAGAAATATTATATATTTTTTTTTATTGAAATTTAAATAAAATAATTCATTTACTGATTATTTTAATAATTTATAGATGGGCCGGTTGGATTTCATGGAGAGCTGGTCGGTTTTTTTGTCCTGTCCAGGTATGAAATATTTATTTTTTTTTATATTTATTACAATTTAAATAAAACAAATTGTTTACTAATCATTTTTATATTTTTTTAGGTGGGCCGGTTGGATTTCATGGAGGTCTGGTCGGTTTTTTTGTCCTGTCCAGGTATGAAATATTTATTTTTTTATATTTATTATAATTTTATTAAAACAATTTATTTACTAATCATTTTTATATTTTTTAGGTGGGCCGGTTGGATTTCATGGAGGGCTGGTCGGTTTTTTTGTCCTGTCCAGGTATGAAATATATAATTTTTTTTTTTTATTTATTACAATTTAAATAAAACAAATTGTTTACTAATCATTTTTATATTTTTTTAGGTGGGCCGGTTGGATTTCATGGAGGTCTGGTCGGTTTTTTTGTCCTGTCCAGGTATGAAATATTTATTTTTTTATATTTATTACAATTTAAATAAAACAAATTGTTTACTAATCATTTTTATATTTTTTAGGTGGGCCGGTTGGATTTCATGGAGGGCTGGTCGGTTTTTTTGTCCTGTCCAGGTAAGAAATATTATATATTTTTTTTTATTGAAATTTAAATAAAATAATTCATTTACTGATTATTTTAATAATTTATAAGTGGGCCGGTTGGATTTCATGGAGGGCTGGTCGGTTTTTTTGTCCTGTCCAGGTATGAAATATTTATTTTTTTATATTTATTACAATTTAAATAAAACAAATTGTTTACTAATCATTTTTATATTTTTTAGGTGGGCCGGTTGGATTTCTTGGAGGGCTGGTCGGTTTTTTTGTCCTGTCCAGGTATGAAATATTTATTTTTTTATATTTATTACAATTTAAATAAAACAAATTGTTTACTAATCATTTTTATATTTTTTTAGGTGGGCCGGTTGGATTTCATGGAGGTCTGGTCGGTTTTTTTGTCCTGTCCAGGTATGAAATATTTATTTTTTTATATTTATTACAATTTAAATAAAACAAATTGTTTACTAATCATTTTTATATTTTTTAGGTGGGCCGGTTGGATTTCATGGAGGGCTGGTCGGTTTTTTTGTCCTGTCCAGGTAAGAAATATTATATATTTTTTTTTATTGAAATTTAAATAAAATAATTCATTTACTGATTATTTTAATAATTTATAAGTATGCCGGTTGGATTTCATGGAGGGCTGGTCGGTTTTTTTGTCCTGTCCAGGTATGAAATATTTATTTTTTTTTATATTTATTACAATTTAAATAAAACAAATTGTTTACTAATCATTTTTATATTTTTTAGGTGGGCCGGTTGGATTTCTTGGAGGTCTGGTCGGTTTTTTAGTCCTGTCCAGGTATGAAATATTTATTTTTTTATATTTATTATATTTTAAATAAAACAAATTGTTTACTAATCATTTTTATATTTTTTTAGGTGGGCCGGTTGGATTTCATGGAGGTCTGGTCGGTTTTTTTGTCCTGTCAGGGTATGAAATAATTAATTTTTTTTTTTATTTATAATAATTTAAATAAAATAATTCATTTACTGATTATTTTAATAATTTATAGGTGGGCCAGTTGGATTTCATGGAGGTCTGGTCGGTTTTTTTGTCCTGTCCAGGTAAGAACTATTATATTTTTTTTTATATTTATTACAATTTAAATAAAACAAATTGTTTACTAATCATTTTTATATTTTTTTAGGTGGGCCGGTTGGATTTCTTGGAGGGCTGGTCGGTTTTTTTGTCCTGTCCAGGTAAGAAATATTATATTTTTTTTTTTTTTATTGAAATTTAAATAAAATAATTTATTTACTAATCATTTTTATATTTTTTTAGGTGGGCCGGTTGGATTTCATGGAGGGCTGGTCGGTTTTTTTGTCCTGTCCAGGTATGAAATATATAATTTTTTTTTTTATTTATAATAATTTAAATAAAACAATTTATTTACTAATTATTTTTATGCTTTTTTAGGTGGGCCGGTTGGATTTCTTGGAGGGCTGGTCGGTTTTTTCGTCCTGTCCAGGTATGAAATATTTAATTTTTTTATATTTATTATAATTTAAATAAAACAAATTGTTTACTAATCATTTTTATATTTTTTTAAGTGGGCCGGTTGGATTTCATGGAGGGCTGGTCGGTTTTTTTGTCCTGTCAGGGTATGAAATATTTAATTTTTTTATATTAATTATAGTTTAAATAAAATATTATATTTACTAATTATTTTAATATTTTGTAGGTGGGCCGAATAGATTAATATAAATGATCTACAAGGAACTCTTACGATATAATTGTTTATAATTAATAATAATAATAATAATTAAAATAGTAATTAAAAATAATTTTTTAATTTTAAAACTAATTTTTTATTAATGAAAAAAAATTTTTTTTTCATATTTAATATTATATATTATTGTTATGATTACTAATTATTATTATTTAAATTATTATTATTACTATTATTATCTTTAGAATTATTAATATAATTTATATTTATTAATATTAATATTATTATTATTGAAAAAAAATTTTTTTTTAATAATTATTTATAAAATTATTTTCACAATATAAAATTATTATCATCAATTGTATTAAATATTTTTTTTCCAAAGTATTATATAAATTATATAAAATAATAAAATTAAATAAAAAATAAAATATTGAATAAAAAAAAAAAAAAACGTCTATTTTACATCAATTCAATTATTAAATAATATTATCTCATAATAATAATTAGAGTATTTATGAATAACTAAACTTTCAATTATAGCAATTAAAATTAAAACCTTCATTAAAACAAAAAATAAAATTTTAATTATTTAAAATATTATATTGAGTTATGAAATAACTTTAAATAAAACTTTAGTTTATTTATTATTAATATTTTTTTATTGATATTATTAGTAACAATAGTATTATCCATTATAATTTATAAATAAACCTTTAATAACAGTTCCAATAAAATATAAATATCCTTCATTTGTAGGGAAAGAATATGTAAAAATGGTTTTGTTTATATAGTTCCAATTTATAATAAAAATTATTATAAAAATTTACAGTTTATTATTAAATATTTATTTTCTTTTATTTTATTTTTATTAATAATAAAATTATTTTAATACAAGTAATTTCTATAATTTTTAAACATTATATCAAATATTAATAAAAATTTGATATTAATAATATAAATTTTTATGATGAAAAACATAAAATTTTTAATATAAAATAAAAAGGTTAATATTATTGCAATAGCTAATGTAAATTTTACTTAATAGGATAATTATATATAATTGAACTTTTAATGTTTGATCATAAATTAATGTATGAAATTAATTTAATAAAATTGATCATATGATTACATTATTTAATGTATATAATAAAAAAATCGGGGGAGGAGCAATTCGAAAAATTTCATTTCAGAAAGTTTCATTTCGGAAAATTTACATAAAAAGTTTCATTTCGAAAAATTTCATTTTGCAAAATTTTTAATAAATAAATAAATTAATAATAAAATAATTAAATAATATATATAATTTAAATAAATAACTAAATAAATAAAAATAAATATATAAAACTATAATAAATAAATAAATTTTAAAAATTTTTCAAAAAAAAATATATATATGGACATATATATATTAAATATACATTATATAATAATAAATATTCATTAGAATTAACGCTTTAAAAAAATAAAATATTTTATCATATGTTTTAAACGTTTTATAATTTTTTAAAATATATATAAAAATTTTATATATATAAAAAAAAATAAGTATTAATAATTTAAAAGATGTAAAGGATAATAATTTAAAATATAATTGTTAAATTTAAAATATAATTATTAAAAAAAATATTAAAAAATAATATTTAAATAATTAATTGATCATTTTACATCTTATAAGTCCTTGCGCAGTATTTTAAAAATCTTAAGTTGCTAATAAATTTTTTTAATAAAAGAAATATTTATAAATAATTCAGTAAAAAAAAAAAAAAGATGAGGACATCATAAAAAAAGGAGTTAAAAGTAGCACAACGTTAGGATGATTTTAGGTGGTATCTATTTTTTTATTTTATATATTATATTTTAAATTTTATATTTTTATTTTATATTTTTTTTTTTATTTTTTATTTTATATATATATTTTTATTTTTAATTTTTTTTTATTTATTTAATTTATTATTTATTTATCTATTTATTAAAATTTTGCGAAATGAAACTTTTCCGAAATGAAACTTTTGCGAAATGACACACACTCTGTGAAGCATTTCGACATAATTTATGTATAATCATCATAAATTTTTGTACAATGTGTAAAATATATGTAATACGCCACTATTTTCAACGTATATTTTTATTTATTGTATTTTAGCATTAAAAAAATGAAATAAAAACAAAAAAGAATAAATAAAAGAATAAATAAGTTTTCTGTTAAGAATTTTATTTTATTTTTATTTTTATTTTTTTTTAATTTTATTTTATTATGATATTTTATTATTAAATATTTTAATAAAACCTTTCCATTTTATTTTATTTAAATAAAATTATATATTTTATTATTAAATTAATTAAATAATAGAATAAATTTTATTATAATATTAAATATTTATTATTTTTGATATTAATAAAATATTTTGATATTGATATTAATAAAATATTTTGATATTGATATTAATAAAATATATTGATATTGATATTAATAATTTAAACTATATATATTCTAGTTAATTATTATTTATAAATTTAGATTGTGTTTAATTCTATTAAACATTTATACCATAAATCAATGATATCATTTTTATCACATTTTTTATCAATCAATTCGGATTTCTTTTTTTTTGTATTTTTTAATGAAATCATTGATTTCATCAGTTTTTGTTAATATTCTTTTTTTTTTTCCTAAACTCCTTCAATTTTCCTTTTGTAATTATTGTAAGATAAAGATTCTTCTCTTTTTAAATTATAAATCAATTCATATAAAGAAGGTTTTTTTTTAAACAATTTTTTTAAGTAATTGTTAAAAGATTCTGAAGCATTATTTGTTATGTGGTTTATATCGTTATAATAATTCCAATATTGAATATCATATTTATATAAATAAGTCTTATTAAAATATTCCAAAAAATTTAAAAAATTGAAATAATTATATATTTGACATATAATTTTAATATGATTATAAATATCAAATATATATTCAGGATTTATAAAAGGAAAATTTGTAATAGCTTTATATAACAAATAAATCTTATGATTATTTTCATCTTCATTATAACATAATTTATTTTTTTGAACTTCTAACGATCTTTTATAATGCCATACACAATATTTAATAGTAATATTATGAAATATTTTAATGGAAGCATTGGATATACTTTTTTCAAAATCACAATGCAAAATTTTTGGTGTAACTATAATATTATTATATTTACTTTCATTCTTTTTTATTTTATACTTTATATTTTACTTTATTATTTATTTTTTTATATTTTTTAATTTACTTTATTATTTTTTTTTTTATTTTTTATTTATTTTTTTTTATTTTTTATTTTATTACTTTATTATTTATTTATTTTTATTTATTTTTTATTTATTTTTTTTTTATTTTATTACTTTATATATATATATATATATATATTTTTTTTTTACTGTAAATGTTATTAAAATTAAATTAAAATATAAAAATAAAAATAAAAATAAAAACAAAAATAAATTTAACCCTTTTCCTATTCATTTATTTTTACAAGCCACATTGTAATACATAAATAAATGATCAAACATAAATTATGTCGAAATGCAATATACTCCTATTTTATACATTAAATAATGTAATCATATGATTAATTTTATTAAATTAATTTCATACATTAATTTATGAACAAACCTTTGAAGTTCAATTATATTATTTAATTTAGTTAATTATCCTATAAAGTAAAATTTATATTAACTAATATAATAATATTAACCTTTTTATTTTATATTAAATATTTTATATCTTTCATCATAAAAATTTATATTATCAATATCAAATTTTTATTAATATTTTATATATATTATATATATTAATAAAAATTATAGTAATTACTTGCATTAAAATATTTATATTATTAATAATAATAAAAAAAAAGAAAATTTAAATATTTAATAATAAACTGTAAATTTTAATAATAATTTTTATTATAAATTGGAACTATATAAACATAACTATTTTTACATATTCTTTCCCTACAAATGAAGGATATTTATATTTTATTGGAACTGTTATTAAAGGTTTATTTATAAATTATAATGGATAATACTATTGTTACTAATAATATCAATAAAATAGTATTAATAATATATAATAGAAAGTTTTATTAAAAGTTATTTCATAACTCAAAATATTATTTTAAATAATAAAATTTTTTTTTTTCGTTTTAAAGAAGGTTTTAATTTTAATTGCTATAATTGGAAGTTTAGTTATTCATAAATACTCTAATAATTATTATCAGAAAATATTATTTAATAATAGAAATAATAATAACAATAACAATAATAATAATAATAATAATAATAAAAATACTATTTAATATAACAATTTATATAATAATTAATTGATAAATATAATAATAATATTATTAAATATAATAATAATCATATTGCAATAAAAAAAAAAGAAATGTATGTAATAAAACTTAAAATGACTATTTTAATGTAATTTTTAAACATCATATTTATTTATTTTTCATAATAATAATAATAATATTAATTTTTAATTATAAATTTAAATCATATATAGATATATTAATATTTTAATATTATATAATAAAAATAAAATTAAAAGCATTGTATGTATTTTATATTTTATATTCAGTTATAAAATAGTAAAGTATAATAATTTATTGTCCATTATTCATATATATATTATAAATATTATAAATATAATTATAAATATAATTATTATGAAATTTGTTATAATTATTATTATATATTTATTATTTAACTATTTGTATATTTAAATATTTCATATTTATTTTTTTAGCAATAAAAAGAGGTTTTTACTTATTTAAAATTGACTTTTTTCTATTAGTTTTTCTTTCCATTCAATTTTATTTTATTAATAGTTTGTTTCATACTTAAAAAAAGTTTTAATTTTATTTAAATATGAATATTATAATATTCATATTTATTATTTCTTTATCTATTTTATCTTATAATTTAATATATGGATATAATAATTAATATATATAATATATCAACCTTACTGAGTTCTGTATTTAAATATATATATTTAAATACAGAACTCAGTAAGGTTGATATATAAAGTTTTATTGAGAATAATAATATATAAAAAATGAGATGGTAATAATAACAGAATTTATTAAAGGTTTATTTTTACCTTTTTTAATTTAATTTATAAATTTAATTAATAATTAAATTATTAATATTTCAAAATTTGTATAGAGTAATTTTATAAAATTATTTCTATTGTTTTATATTCAAATATTACAATATAAACGTTCCATTATTATTATTAATTATAGGAAAAATGAATTCAATATGTGTCAAAATTAATTTTCTATTCATTTAATATCTTTCAAAAATAGGAACAACAATTTCTTTCGTATATTCCAAAAAAAAAAAAAAAAAAAAGAATATATCTTTTTATATAATTTAAAAAATAAATAAATAAAAAAAGAAAAATTATTTATTTATTAATTTATTTATTTATTTGTTTATTTTTGTGGCAACATGAATAAATTTATGTAATTAAAATATATAAAACTATAAAAGGAATAAATAAATTTATTTAATTATTTTTTTCATTTTATTATTAAAATAAATTTTAAATTATCATATAAAAAATTTTTTTCTTCTTTTTTTTTTTTTTATTAATAGACAATTTTAAAAATGAATTCTAATATTATTAAAAAAAATAAAACAATGAATATTTTTGATGACGAATGTCATCAAAAAAAACACCACAATTTAATATTTAAAAAAAATCAAAATCAAGGCGTGTTTGATAACAAAAAACACGTCTATAAAATTATTCAAAATAAAAAAATTAAACATAATTTACACATAAAAAATAAAATATTTTTAAATAAAATAAACAATTGTATCAATCAAATAATTGAAGAAAATAAAAACAAAACAAATTTTGAATTAGAAAAAAATGAAATTAATAAATTTAATCAAGAAAATTATAAAAGTTTTCAACAAAACTTTCAACAAAATCTTCAACAAGAAATTCGACAAGAAATTCAAAAGCAAATTCAAAAAGAAGTAAAACAACAAGTTCAAAAACAAGTAAATCAAGAAATACAACAACAACTTCACAAATTTCAACAACAACTTCACCAACTTTATCAGCAAGTTGATCATATTCAACAATATTTTCAACAACAAATTCAACAACTTCAAGATCAACTTGAACAATTTAATAAATATTTTCAAATTAAGCCAGAATATAAAGGAAATTTTGAACAATCTGAACAATGCATTATAGAAAAAAAAGAAAAACTAATGGAAGAACAAATTGAAGAACCAGTGGAAAAACCAATAGAAGAACTAATGAAAGAATCAGTGGAAGAACCAATGGAAGAACCAGTGGAAAAACTAATGGAAGAACAAATTGAAGAACCAATGGAAGAACTAATGAAAAAACCAGTGGAAAAATTAATGGAAGAATCAGTGGAAAAACCAGTGGAAGAACTAATGGAAGAACCAATGGAAAAACTAATGGAAGAACCAATGGAAAAACTAATGAAAGAACCAGTGGAAAAACTAATGGAAGAACAAATTGAAGAACCAGTGGAAGAACTAATGGAAGAACCAATGGAAGAACCAATGGAAGAACCAATGGAAAAACTAATGGAAGAACTAAGTGAAGATTTATATGAAGAAACAAGTAAAAAACCAGTTGAAAAAAAAGTTAAAAAACAAGTTGAAGAAACAATAAGACAGCCGGTTGAAGAACAAGTAAAAGAAACAATCGAGGTATTAAATAAAATAAATATTAAAAAAAAAATTTAATTTTAAATTTTATTTCAATTAATTTTAGTTAGCATAATTGATTTTGTTTTTATTTAATAATAATAAATATCAATTTTATTATTAATTTTTTTCTGCTATATTTAATTTGTATATTATATATTATAATTTTTATTTTTATTATTAATACTTGAAAATATTATATATATTATTTTTATTTTTTTTATCTAATATTTTATAGATAAAAGAAAACAAAAATGAGCAACAAACAGGTTTATTCACTACTACTAATTTTAATAAAACTATTACTTTTAAAGAAATATTTTTTAAATCATTTGAAAAAGGCTTTGGAACAAAGGGCTTTTTTAATGATGAAAAAAGTAGTAGTACTGAGAAAAATACTACTTCATATTCTAATATATTTTTAGAATATAAAAAATTAAAAAATAATAACAATAATATTGTAAGTGATAAATATCATTTTTATTTTTAAATATTAATTTTTTTCAATAATATTTAATTTATATTTATTTTTATTATATTAATAATTTTAGAAAGAAGAAAACAAAAGTAAAGGAAATAAAGAAATTAAAGAAAATAAAGAAAATAAGAAAGATAATGAATATATATTAAGTGAAAAAGAAGAAGATATGTTTATTATGGTTTGTATTTAATATATATTAAGTATTTTTTATATTAAATTCTAATGATTTATATTTTCAAAATTACTTTTTATTTACAGGATAGAAATGACAATTTTGATATAAATTCAAAATTATTTATTCAAAAATTAAATAGTTTTAACTTAAAATTAACAAAAAATGAAAAAATATTTTTAGGAGAAAATTATTTCATTATTATAAAAAATTATTACAATAATAATGAAAATAATGAAGTAATAAGTTTTGGAAGTTGTTTTTCATCACTAGATGAAAAGTTACAACCAAAACAAATTGATTTTTTTAATAATATAAAAATTAAAAAAGTCATATGTGGAAAAGATATAACTCTTTTCCTTACGAACGATGGAAATATATATTATATTGGAACTCTTACGGTATACTTATTTATAAATAATAATAATAATAATAATTATAATAATAAATAAAAATTTTTTTCTTGTTTTTAAACTAACTTTTTTTGTTTTTTTTTTTCGTTGTTATTATATTTTTTAGAATAAACAAAAAAAGATAATTACGAAAGAAGAACCAACAAAACTTAAGTATTTTAGAAAAAAATTAATTGATATAGCACTTACAAATGGTTACATATATGGAATTTCTTATGATAAAAAATTATATATCTGGTAGGATTAATATAAAATATTTAATTTATTTAAATACAATAACATCATTTAAACTAAAAATTTATAAAAATTTTTTTTAATTTAGGAATTATAATGTAAATAAAAAGTGTGAATTATTATTTAATGTAAAATTAAATAATAATAATATTGCTACCGAATTTAAATTTAATAAAAAATTTCAAAAAATATATACAAATAATAAATATCATGGATTTTTAATAGATACGGATAACAAGCTATATGGGGTAAATAGATTTTATTTTTGTATTTTTTACTTTTTAAAAAACAACGGTCATAAAAAAGAAAATAATTATATAATTAAAATTTTAATTTTAATATTAATATTATTTTATTTATCAATTCAAATATTTATTATAAAAATTAGTTTGGAGCTAATCAATGGGTAAGTATATAAAAAAAAAAAAAAAAGATAAAAATATTTATTATTAATAAATTGATTATTTCTTATTAAACATTTTATTAATTTTTTATTTTTTTTTATAATTATTAATATTTAATATTAGGGTCAACTTGGCCTTGGACACGATGAGGAAGTTGAAGAAATAAAAGAAATTGATAATTTTAAAAATTTATCAATTAAACACATAATATGTAAAAATTTTAATTCTTATATATTAACTAAAGAAAATATAGTATTTTCTTGTGGTAAAAATATATCATCCAAAAAAAGGATGAATACGACATTTAAACCTACAAGAAAAAGAAATTTATTCTATAATAACAAATTAATTATTTAAACACTGTAATATTTTTTTATTATATATATAAAATTACGAAAATAGTTTATTTTATTTTATTTTATTTTTTTTATTTTATACAACTATTATTAAATAATTATTATTATTTTTATTATTGAAAAAGTTTTTTTTTTATTGTTATGATTACTAATTTTAATTATTTTAATTATTATTATTTCAATTATTATTATTACTATTATTATTTATATAATTATTATTAAATAACAAATATTATTATTATTATTAATGATATTATTATTATTATTGAAAAAATTTTTTTTTTTTTGTAATTATTTATAAAATTATTTTCACAATATAAAATTATTATCATCAATTATAATTAATTATTTTTTTTCTAAGTATTATATGCATTATATAAAATAATAAAATTAAATAAAAAATTTAGTATTAAATAAAAAAAAACGTCTATTTTACATTAATTTTTGTGTTGCTTCTATTATAAAAAAAAAGAAAAATACATTATTTTAATATTATGAATGATCGTTTTTAACTTTTTTCTTGTCCATAGGTTGTTGCTTTTCATTCAAAAAAATTTATCTATTGAATTATTCATATTTTTCTAATATTAATATTTAATATTTATTCATAATACTAGTAAAAAAATAAACACTATTGTAATAAAATATTAATAATAATACTGATAATTTTCTACTTTATTATTAATTATAATCTATAAATTATAATTAATATTATAATTTATAAATTATAATTAATATTTTTAAGTTGTAATTAATATATTTATTATAATAGATATTAAATAATAAATAATAAATATCTATAAAAGTTTTGATTAATAAAAATAATAGAATAATAAACCATAGTTATTTAAATGTTATATATTTTATAATTATTAAATTAATTATAAAAAGTATATTATAAATAAATAAATAAATAATGAATAACAAATAATAACGTATTATTAATAATACTTACAAAAATTGTATATATAACAAATAAACATATTAGTTTTTAATAAAAGTTGGAACTATTATTAATTAATAAATATCTATAAAAGTTTTGATTAATAAAAATAATAGAATAATAAACAATAGTTATTTAACTATTATATATTTAATAATTATTAAATTTTAAATAATAAAAAGTATATTTTAAATAAATAAATAAATAATATATAATAAATAATAACGTATTATTAATAATACTTTCAAAAATTGTTTATATAACATATAAACATGTTAGTTTTTAATAAAAATTGGAACTATTATTAATTATTAATATTTTTATTATTATTTTTATTACTTTAAATATATGTAATGTATTGAATTACATTAATTATTTTTAAATATTACAATAAAATGTATTTATTAAAAAAAATATAAAAAAATAAAAAAAAAAATAAAAATAATAAAAAAAAAAAAAGAGAGGAAATTTGCTCTCTTTAGTAAAATTTCATAAAATTTAAAATATAAAAAAAATTTTTTTTAATGTCTCACTTTGATAAAAAAATTTCAAAATTATTTAAATTATGGCGTAATTAATTTTATAAATTTTTAAAATTTGAAATAAAAAAAAAATTTAATATAATTATGATGTTACACAAAAAATTAAATGAAATCATAAAATTAAAGTTATTAAAGATTTAATATTTTTTTTTTGGTAATTAATTTGCCTAATTTAACATGAAAAAAGTTAAAATTTAATCTATCTATAAAAGTTAACTTTATTTTTTTTTTTTTAATTTTTTTTTTTACTTTAATTAAATTTGTTTATTTTTTTAATTATTTTATTCATTTAAATTATAATATATAATAATATATGCTATATTTTATCTTTTATTTAATTTTTATAATTAAAATTAATATTTATTATATTCATTAATAATATTTAAAAAAATTTTTAATGCCTTATTTAAAGTATAAAAACAGTTTTTTTTTTTTAAATAAAATCATTTTTATTATTTTAATTATTAAAGTATAAATAATATATTATGATTAAATATAAATATAAAAATATATATATTTTATATATAAAATACTTATAATATTATGTATAATAAATATTAAATAGATAAAGTGGAGATAAAAACTTTATATATAATATTACTATAAGTAATAATTATTATATTGATATATGAAAATAAACATAAAATATAAAATAGATAATGATAACCATAAATTTATATTTAAATAAAATTAAAACTTTATAAGTTCGAAACAAACTATTAATAAAATAATATTAAATAGAAAGAAAAACGAATAGAAAAAAGTCAATTTTAAAAAAGTCAAATATTCTTTTTACAGTTAAAAAAAATAAGTCTTCATTATTTAAATATATAAATATTTAAACAATAAATATATGATAATAATTATAACAAACTATCTAATATTTAACATAATAATTATATTTATAATTCTTTTATAATAATGAATAATGGACAATAAAATATTATACTTTTTTTTAATATTCAATAATTAAATATTAAATGTATAATACATACATTACTTTAAATCTTATTTTTACTATATATAATATTAATATATCTATATATGAATTATATTTATAATTAAAAATTAATATTATTATTTTTATGAAAAATAAATAAATATGATGCTTAGAATTTATATTAAAATAGTCATTTTAAGTTTTATTACATACAATTTTTTTTATTGCATTATGATTATTATTATATTTAATAATATTATTATTATATTTATTAATTAATATTATATGCATTATTATATTAAATAGTATTTTTATTATTATTAATTTTATTGATATTATTATTTCTATTAGTAAATAAAATTTTCTGATAATAATTATTAAAGTATTTATGAATGACTAAACTTCCAATTATAGCAATTAAAATTAAAACCCACTTTAAAACAAAAATTTTATTAATTAAGTTGTGGTTTGAGTTATGACATCCCTTTTAATAAAACTTTCTATTACATATTATTAATTATAAACGATAGTACTATTATTGTTATTATTATTTATTTTTATTTTTATTATTATAAAATAAAATTTATTTTAATCATTAATATTACAAAAATAGAATGAAAGACTTTCCAAAAAAAGTATTTTAAATATTGAACAAAATAGAAATTTATTAGTATTATCAGTTCTTTATATCAATAAAAAGAATAATAATTATATATTATTAATTATATAAAATTATTATATAATAGTTTATTATATAATTAATAATATAATTAATTATATATAATAATAGTAATAGTATATTTTTTAATTAAATAAAGTTTAATATTCCATTCTTCTATTTTATTATTACAAAGGAGTGCATTTTAATTAATTAAATAAAAAAAATTTTTTTTATATTTAATTTCTATTTTGTTCAATATTTAAAATACTTTTTATGGAAAGTCTTTCATTCTATTTATACAATAATAATGCATAGAATAAATCTTATTTTATAATAAGTTATAATAATAGATTATAATAATATAATTATATTATTATTTATAGTATTAATAATATATAAAAGAAAGTTTTATTATGAGTGATGTCATAACTCAAACCACAACTTAAATTAAATAATAAATTATTTTTTTCGTTTTAAAAAAGGTTTTAATTTTAATTGCTATTATTGGAAGTTTGATTATTCATAAATATTATAATAATTATTATCAGAAAATTTTATTTACTAATAGAAATAATAATAAAAATAATAATAATAATACTATTTAAAATAATAATGAATATAATATTAATTAATAAATATAATAATAATATTATTAAATATAATAATAATCATAATGCAATAAAAAAAATTGTATGTAATAAAACTTAAAATGACTATTTTAATATAAATTCTAAGCATCATATTTATTTATTTTTCATAAAAATAATAATATTAATTTTTAATTATAAATATAATTCATATATAGATATATTAATATTATATATAGTAAAAATAAGATTTAAAGTAATGTATGTATTATACATTTAATATTTAATTATTGAATATTAAAAAAAAGTATAATATTTTATTGTCCATTATTCATTATTATAAAAGAATTATAAATATAATTATTATGTTAAATATTAGATAGTTTGTTATAATTATTATCATATATTTATTGTTTAACTATTTATATATTTAAATAATGAAGACTTATTTTTTTTAACTGTAAAAAGAATATTTGACTTTTTTAAAATTGACTTTTTTCTATTCGTTTTTCTTTCTATTTAATATTATTTTATTAATAGTTTGTTTCGAACTTATAAAGTTTTAATTTTATTTAAATAAATTTATGGTTATCATAACTTTATCTATTTAAATTTTATGTTTATTTTCATGTATTAATATAATAATTATTTATAGTAATTATATATATTTATTTTATCTCCGCTTTATCTATTTAATATTTAATATATATAATATAATAAGTATTTTATATATATATATATAATATTTATATATATATTTAATAATAATATTTAATTTATACTTTAATAATTAAAATAATAAAAATGATTTAAAAAAAAAATAAAAAAAAAAGATAAATTTTTATGAATTTAAATTTTATGATTCCATTTAATTTTTTATGTTAATATCTAATAATAAAAATTAAATTTTTTTTTTTAATTACGTAATAAATTTAAAAAATTTTGAAATTTTTTTTTATAGAGACATTAAAAAAAATTTTTTTAATATTTTAAATTTTATGAAATTTACTAAAGAGAGCAAATTTCCTCTCTTTTTTATTTTTTTTTTATTTTTTTTTTATATTTTTTTTAATAAATATATTTTATTATGATATTTAAAATAATTAATTTACATTACATATATTTAACGTAATAAAAATAATAAAAATAAAAAAGAAAGTATTAATAATTAATAATATTTGGAACTTTAATTAAAAACTAATTTGCGTATATATGGTTTATGTAAATTTTATTAATATATACTTTTATCGATATTTTATTATTAATTTTTTTTTATTATTTTTTTTTATTTACGATTTTTTTTATTATTTATTATTTAATAATTGTAAAATATATGTGATATTTAATAATTAATATTTAATATCTATGATATTATTTATATTTTATTATTATTAACAGGTCAGTTAATTGGGTTCTATAATTTTGTCAACTTGTTTAATTGGAAACGTACCAATGGCGGCTAAAGCAATTATCTACTATGGTAAATAGTAGATACTTTGTATTTTCATATATTTGAAATCACAATTTCAAAAATTTCAGGATTTCAATTTTGAAATTCAAGTTCTTAAAAATTTTTCATGACATGGTTTATATTCGGCCAGATAGCTTCTGGGTAGATTAAAAAATAACAAGACAATTAATTTATTTTTATGATTAGAGTCACTGAGACTCTTAATCTATAAACAGGTCAGTTAATTAGGTTTTATAATTATGTCAACTTTAATAATATGTTTTATGATAAAAAGTTACTATAGAATTACAAATGTGTAATTCAATATACAATTTGTACCTATTTATATGAATAAATGTGGCTTATAAATTTAATTTAATACAATATTTTTATAAATATTTATAAATAAAGGATTAGAACTACTATTAATGCTAAGAATCTAGGGCAATGTGACGTATTTTCGTATGTTGCTTGTTTTTTAATAATTAAATAAAAAATAATTAAATAAATAATAATTAAATAAATAATAAATATTTTTATTTTTATATATAATTTATTAATATTCAATTATAAAAAATAATTTATATAATTCTTTTTTATTGAAATAATTATTTAATAATATTTAATTAAAAAATATATTTTTGTTTATAAATTTATGATTGTATAAAATATCATATAATTGTATGAC
Organism: Neocallimastix lanati (nom. inval.); assembly: GCA_016946835.1. Lineage (NCBI taxonomy): Eukaryota > Fungi > Neocallimastigomycota > Neocallimastigomycetes > Neocallimastigales > Neocallimastigaceae > Neocallimastix > Neocallimastix lanati (nom. inval.). Next base: position 131,145 of record JACVTC010000013.1, read on the forward strand.
TATTTATGTAATTATTATAAGCCACATTGCAAAATTCACTATTTCGAATGGCACGATCCCTTAATGTTAATATAGTGTTGGTTAGTATATTGAATATTTTATTATAAAAAATAAAATATTTTACAAATTTAAAAAAAATAATAAATATGAATTATTATTATTTAATTAGAGTGAACTATAAATAAAATATATTTTATTTAAAATATATATATATACTTTTTTTAAAAAACGAATGCTTTTTACTAATAATATAATTATTTTTTTATATGTTATAAATATTATTTTTAAACTTCAATTGAAAATAAAAATAATTTTATTGAATATTTTTTTTTTATTAATAGTATTAATTATGAAACTAATTTAAATATTTATGTATATTAATAAATAATTCTTTTGCATTATTAAAATAAAATATTAAAATTATGTTAGAAAATTTTAATTTTATTAACTCTTTATTTTTCATTTAAAATTTATTATTTATTTTTTTTCTAGATTCTTAATAATAATATTAAAAATGACTTTTTACATTATTATTAATCTAATAAAATCAATAATTTTAATAGTTCTAATATTTATATTTATAATAATATTTTTATAATAAAAGTCCTAGACATAATTAAACATTTTTTTTTATTTAAATTTTTAACGAATTTTTGTAAACGATTTGAACTTAAATTAATAATAGAATTGGGCATTTCGAATTTGAATTTGTAAAAATTTATAATTTAATTGCATTTCTTGATTTTGCAAAATTAGATTACATAACATTGGTTGTATGAAATAAATAATATATATTAATGTTTGAAAATCAGTATCTCTAATTTCACCTACTAATGGTTGTTTATCATTTATTATTTGTAGATTTATTAGGAAAATAAAGTGATATATGTTTCTTATGAATGAATTATTTTTTATTGATGAAATAATAGGCTTCTTCATTTTATTTCTCTTTTCTTCGTATAGCTCTATGAAATTTTGTTAATTATTAATTTGTGGTTAACTATTTGTATGATTTTAATCTTATAATTGTTGTGATTGTGATGACTATTGGTGCCTTTGATTATTATTCATTTAATAGAGAATATAGTTTTAATTCATAGGTAATTAATTAATCATTGCAACATTATATTATAATTTCCAAATTGAATTGTGAAGCCTTGTTGACAAATTGGGTGTGAATGTTGTGATTGTGATTGTTGTTAGGGATTGTTGCTGAGAATTGAGATAGTCTGTATTGTATATATAATTGCTGCGGAATTCTTCCTCTATAACCACTTCTTAATGAATGAGAAATTGTAAATTTTGAGTTACCATTTAAATTAACAATATCATCCCAATATTTATTATTTAATAATTATAAAATATATGTGATATTTAATGATTAATATTTAATATTAATCATATTATTTAACTTTTATTATTATTAACAGGTTAGTTCATTGGGTTTTATAATTATATCAACTTTATTAATATGTTTCATGATAAAAAGTTAGTTAAGAATTACAATTTGTACTTATTATATGAATAAATGTGGCTTATACATTTAATTTAATACAATATTTTTATAAACATTTTTAAATAAAGGATTAGAAATATTATTAATGCTAAGAATTGATAGCAATATGACGTATTTTCGTATGTTGCTTGTTTTTTAATAATTAAATAATTAATAATTAAATAAATAATAATTAAATAAATAATAAATATTCTTATTTTTATATATAATTTTTATATATCTTAAAAATGTATGGCGTAAATTAAAAGTAATATTAGTAAATTCACATTGTGAAATGCACTACCCCTAATATTAATATATTATGGGTTAGTATACTTAATATTTTGTTATTATTAAAAATTTTTTTTACAAATTTAAAAAAAAATAAATATGAATTTTTATTATTTAATTAGAGTAAACTATAATAAAGTATTTTTTATTTAAAATATATATATATATATGTATTTTTAAAAAATGAATGCTATTTATTAATAATAAAATCATTTTATTTACATTACAAATATTATGTTTAAACTTTAATTGAAAACAATAATAATTTGTATGATTATTTATTTTTTTATTTATAATATTTATTATGAAACTAACTTAAATATATTTATTAAAATATAATTCTTTTTTATAATTAAAATAAAATTTATATTAGAAAAATTTAATATTATAAACTCTTAAATTATTCATTTAAATTTTATTTTTTTTTTTTTTTTTTTTTTTTTTTTAGATTCTTAATAATGACTTTTTATATCATTAAGAATCTAAAAAATGACTTTTTACATTTTTAATTAAATTCAGAAAAATATTTATATGCAATGAATATCACCTCAAATTTAAAAGATTTCGTCTTAAAGGAAATTCTTAATTCAAATTAGGATTTGAATTGATTATCTGAAAGAAATTATGATCTTTTCTTTAAGAGGCGGTGACCCAACTAGTCTGTCCTTCTTCATGTTTATCGTTGACGCTCCCGGTTAGTTCGCGCTTATACCATCGAAATAGCAATTCTTATCAAACATTAGCCCTAGACATTATTAAATTTTTTTTTTTAATTTTTAATTTCTTAAAAATAAAATTACTTATTCATGAATCTTATAATTATCTTTATAAAATTGATAATTATAATGAATAATATAATTTTATTAAAGCTTATAATCAATATTATTATATTTATTAATATTGAATAAAATAAATAATTTTTAAATATTCATATTAAAATTTGTTAATCTATAATGTAATAAATATTATTAGCAAATATCCTTATTGCTCTCTTTTATTAATCTTTTATTAATATAAAATATAAAAAAAATTTATTTTTATATATAATAAATTAAATTTATAATATTAAAGAAATAATTATACACATAAAATAATTCGAATAAAATTTTATATTACAAAAAAAAATTAATAAAAAAAAAATATATATATATATATTTTTAAAATATATAATTTTAATTGAAAAAAAAAATAAATTTTTAAATATTTAATCTACATTAATAATGTTTAAATAAGTAATGACTTTAAAAATATACATTTAGTGCAATCCATTTCTGATCTTAATAAAATTTATAATTGTTATAATAAATTAAAAAAATGTCAAAAATTGGAGAGGATTGGCGCCTACGTTCTAGAGGCAGACACCCTAATCTTCCCTTCTGATTATAACAAAAAAAAAAAAAAATTTTTATATAAATTAATTACAATTATTTTATTAATAATTAATATTGTTGAGATAATAACTGAATTCCAATTAAATTCAATTTCAATTTCAATAATTCAGTTATTTGAATTTAAATATTAATAAATAAAAATATATTATAAATATTATTAAATTAACTTTATTAAAATATTTAGAAAAATAGTCTTAGGCCAACTAATTAACTAAATATTATTAACCTATTGAAATTGAAATCAATCTTATACATTAAATAATGTAATCACATGATTGATGGTATTAAATTAAATTATATATTAATTTATTTAACAAAATCTTTACATATTATATTTTATAATTATAGTAATTATTCTTTATTAAACAAAATATTATATTTAGTTAATATTAGATTCTAATATTTTATTTATATTAAATATTTATAGTATTATTATTATCATATTTTATATTATCAATATCAAACTTAAGAATAACACTATTACATATTCATATTAGTAATTAATATTTTAATAAATATTTATTTTTATAATTAATTGTTTTATATAAATACATTTTTAAATCTTTTGGTTAATCCTTTATAGGATTATTGCAATTTAAATTATAGTAATAATTATATAAAATAATCATGTAATAAAATATTATTAAGAAAGAATAAAATTTATATTATAAATACAAACTTATTTAAAAAATTTACCAAATAACAATATATTTTTAATAAAAGTATATTAAAGTTATTAATTAATTAATTAATTACTATAATTTGGCATCTTAACCTAATCGTTAAGACCAAATTATCTTAAAAATCTTAACATTAATATTCTTGAAATAATAACAGTATTACATTTCAATTCCAATAATTAAGTTATAATAATTTCAATAATGATAAATAATATAAAATTTAAAATGATTTATTATCATATATTATTTTATAGAATTAGTCTGGGCCAACTAATTCATATAAATATGTTGAATATATGATATGATTATATTAATTTATACATTAAATAATGTAATCATATGATCAATTTTATTAAATTAAGTTCATACATTAATTTATGATCAAACCTTTGAAGTTCAATTATATTATTTAATTTTGTTAAGAGATATGAATTTATGGTTTATAATTATGTCAATTTTATTAATATATTTTATGATAAAGAGTTACTAGAGTAACTAATCAAAAATTTTATTCAGCGAGGATTAGGTTTTCAGTAGATTTTTCCTTTAGTATTATGTATTGTCCGACAATGTTTTAAATTCTGCTAGGTAGCTCAATTTTCAAAATAGTAAACAACGCTATTTGGTTTTCTCGAATAGAGTCCATGAGACTCTTAATCTATTAAGAGTTATGAATTTATGGTTTATAATTATGTCAATTTTAAATTTAGTTAATTATCCTATAAAGTAAAATTTATATTAGCTAAAATAATAATATTAACCTTTTTATTTTATATTAAATATTTTATATCTTTCATCATAAAATTTATATTATCAATATCAAATTTTTATTAATATTTTATAAAATGTTTAAAAATTATAGAAATTACTTGCATTAAAATAATTATATTTATAATAATAAAAAAAAAGAAAATAAATATTTAATAATAAACTGTAAATTTTAATAATAATTTTTATTATATATTGGAACTGTATAAACAAAACCATTTTTACATATTCTTTCCCTACAAATGATGGATATTTATATTTTATTGGAACTGTTATTAAAGGTTTATTTATAAATTATAATGGATAATACTATTGTTACTAATAATATCAATAAAATAGTATTAATAATATATAATAGAAAGTTTTATTAAAAGTTATTTCATAACTCAAAATATTATTTTAAATAATAAAAATTTTTTTTTTTTTTTCGTTTTAAAGAAGGTTTTAATTTTAATTGCTATAATTGGAAGTTTAGTTATTCATAAATACTCTAATAATTTTTATCAGAAAATATTATTTACTAATAGAAATAATAATAACAATAATAATAATAATAATAATAATAATAAAAATATTATTTAATATAACAATTTATATATAATAATTAATTAATAAATAGATTATAATAATAAATATAATAATAATTATAATGCAAAAAAAAAAAGAAATGTATATAATAAAACCTAAAATGATTATTTTTATTAATTTTTAAACATCATATTTATTTATTTTTTATAATAATAATAATATTAACTTTTAATTATAAATATAATTCAGATTTAAAGTATATTAATATATTAATATAATATATAGTAAAAATAAAATTAAAAGTAATGTATGTATTCTACATTTAATATTTGAATATTAAAATATAAAAATTTATTGTCCATTATTCATTATTATAAAAGAATTATAAATATTATTATGTTATACAATTTGATAATATTTTATTATATAATTATTACATATTTATATATAAATTTAAATAATTCATATTCCTACTTTTTTAACAATAAAAAGAGGTTTTTACTTATTTAAAATTGACTTTTTTCTATTCGTTTTTCTTTCCATTCAATTTTATTTTACTAATAGTTTGTTTCATACTTAAAAAAATTTATTTTATTTAAATAGGAATATTATAATATTCATATTTATTATTTCATTATCTATTTTATCTATTGTTTTATATTCAAATATTACAATATAAACGTTCCATTTTTATTATTAATTATAGGAAAAATGTATTCAATATGTGTCAAAATTAATTTTCTATTCATTTAATATCTTTCAAAAATAGGAACAACAATTTCTTTCGTGTATTCCAAAAGAAAAAAAAAAAAAGAATATATCATTTTATATAATTTAAAAAAAAATTTCTATAAAAAAAAGAAAAATTATTTATTTATTAATTTATTTATTTATTTGTTTATTTTTGTGGCAACATGAATAAATTAATGTAATTAATCCTACCAGATATATAATTTTTTATCATAAGAAATTCCATATATGTAGCCATTTGTAAGTGCTATATCAATTATTTTTTTTCTAAAATATTTAAGTTTTGTTGGTTCCTCTTTCTTAATTATCTTTTTTTGATTATTCTAAAAAATATAGCAACGAATAAAAAAAAAAAAGTTAGTTTAAAAACAAAAAAATAATTTTTATTTATTATTATTATTATTATTATTTATAAACAAGTATACTGTAAGAGTTCCAATATAATATATATTTCCATCGTTCGTAAGGAAAAGAGTTATATCTTTTCTACATATGACTTTTTTAATTTTTATATTATTAAAAAAATCAATTCGTTTTGGTTGTAACTTTTCATCTAGTGATGAAAAACAACTTCCAAAACTTCATTATTTACTTCATTATTTTCATCATTATTATAATAATTTTTATTTATTTCATTATTTTCATCATTATTATATTAATTTTTTATAATAATGAAGTAATTTTCTCCTAAAAATATTTTTTCATTTTTTGTTAATTTAAAGTTAAAACTATTTAATTTTTGAATAAATAATTTTGAATTTATATCAAAATTGTCATTTCTATCCTGTAAATAAAAAATAATTTTGAAAATATAAATCATTAGAATTTAATAAAAAAAATATTTAATATATATTAAATACAAACCATAATAAACATATCTTCTTCTTTTTCACTTAATATATATTCATTATCTTTTTTATTTTCTTTAATTTCTTTATTTCCTTTACTTTTGTTTTCTTCTTTCTAAAATTATTAATATAATAAAAATAAATATAAATTAAATATTATTTTAAAAATTAATATTTAAAATTAAAAATGATATTTATCACTTACAATATTATTGTTATTATTTTTTAATTTTTTATATTCCAAAAATATATTAGAATATGAAGTAGTATTTTTCTCAGTACTACTACTTTTTTCATTATTAAAAAAGCCCTTTGTTCCAAAAACTTTTTCAAATGATTTAAAAAGTATTTCTTTAAAAGTAATAGTTTTATTAAATTTAGTAGTAGTGAATAAACCTGTTTGTTGCTCATTTTTGTTTTCTTTTATCTATAAATTATTAAATTAAAAAAATAAAAATAATATATTTATAATATTTTCAAGTATTAATAATAAAAATAAAAATTATAATTAAATTAAAAGATATATAATAAACAAATTAAATATAGCAGAAAAAAATTAATAATTAAATTAATATTTATTATTATTAAATAAAAACAAAAACAATTATGGTATCTAAAATTAATTGAAATAAATTTTATAATTAAATTTATTTTTTTTAATATTTATTTTATTCTATACCTCGACTGGTTCTTTAACTGGTTCTTCAACTGGTTGTCTAATTGTTTCTTCAACTTGTTTTTTAACTTTTTTTTCAAATGGTTTTTTAAATGTTTCTTCACATAACTCTTCATTTAGATCTACCATTAGTTCTTCCATTGGTTTTTCTATTGGTTCTTCCATTAGTTCTTCCATTGGTTCTTCCACTGATTCTTCCATTAGTTCTTTCATTGGTTTTTTCACTTGTTTTTCCATTATTTCTTCCATTGGTTCTTCCACTGATTCTTCCATTAGTTCTTCCATTGGTTTTTCCACTGGTTCTTCAATTTGTTCTTCAATTAGTTTTTCATTTTTTTCTATAATGTGTTGTTAAGATTGTTCAAAATTTCCTTTATATTCTGGCATAATTTGAAAATACTGATTAAATTGTTCAAGTTGGTCTTGAAGTTGTTGAATTTATTGTTGAAAATATTATTGAATATGATCAACTTGCTGATAAAGTTGGTGAAGTTGTTGTTGAAATTTGTGAAGTTGTTGTTGTATTTCTTGATTTACTTTTTTTTGAACTTGTTGTTTTACTTCTTTTTGAATTTGCTTTTGAATTTCTAGTTGAATTTCTTATTGAATTTCTTGTCGAATTTCTTGTTGAAGATTTTGTTGAAGATTTTGTTGAAAGTTTTGTTGAAAACTTTTATAATTTTCTTGATTAAATTTATTAATTTCATTTTTTTCTAATTCAAAATTTGTATTATTTTTATTTTCTTCAATTATTTGATTAATGCAATTGTTTATTTTATTTAAAAATAATTTATTTTTGATATGAAAATTGTGAGCGATTTTTTTAATTTGAATAATTTTATAGACGTGCTTCTTATTATCAAACACACCTTGATTTTGATATTTTTTAAATACTAAATTATGTTATTTTTTTTGATAACATTCGTCATCAGAAATTTTCATTATTTTTTATAATATTATTAAAAAAAATAAAACAATGAAAATTTCTGATGACGAATGCCATCAAAAAAAAACAACACAATTTAATATTTAAAAAACATCAAAATCAAGGCGTGTTTGATAATAAGAAACACGTCTATAAAATTATTCAAAATAAAAAAATCACTCACAATTTACACATCAAAAATAAATTATTTTTAAATAAAATCAATAATTGTATCAATCAAATAATAGAAGAAAATAAAAATAAAACAAATTTTGAATTAGAAAAAAATGAAATTAATAATATTAGAATTCATTTTTCAAATTATTTATAAATAAAAAAAAAAAAAAAAAAAAAAAAGAAAAAAAAAATTTTTTATATAATAATTTAAAATTTATTTTAATAATAAAATGAAATAAATAATTAAATAAATTTATGTATTCATTTTATAGTTTTATATAAAATATTTAATTTATATAAATACAATAACATCATTTAAACTAAAAATTTATAAAAATTTTTTTTAATTTAGGAATTATAATGTAAATAAAAAGTGTGAATTATTATTTAATGTAAAATTAAATAATAATAATATTGCTACCTAATTTAAATTTAATAAAAAATTTCAAAAAATATATACAAATAATAAATATCATGGATTTTTAATAGATACGGATAACAAGCTATATGGGGTAAATAGATTTATTTTTTTTTTTAATTTTTTCTTTTATTAAAAATCAACGGTCATAAAAAAGAAAATAATTATATAATAGAAATTTTAATTTTAATTTTAATATTATTTTATTTATCTATTCAATATTTATTCTAAAAATTAGTTTGGAGCTAATCAATGGGTAAGTAAAAAAAAAAATAATAAAAAAGCAAAGAATAATAATAATATTTATTATTAATAATTGATTATTTTTAATTTCTTATTAAACATTTTATTATTTTTTTGTATAATTTTTTAATATTTAATATTAGGGTCAACTTGGACTTGGACACGATGAGGATGTTGAAGTAATAAAAGAAATTGATAAATTTAAAAATTTATCAATTAAACACATAATATGTAAAAATTTTAATTCTTATATATTAACTAAAGAAAATATAGTATTTTCTTGTGGTAAAAATATATCATCCAAAAAAAGGATGAATACGACATTTAAACCTACAAGAAAAAGAAATTTATTCTATAATAACAAATTAATTATTTAAACACTGTAATATTTTTTTATTATATATATAAAATTACGAAAATAGCTTATTTTATTTTATTTTATTTTTTTATTTTATACAACTATTATTAAATAATTATTATTATTATTATTATTATTGAAAAAGTTTTTTTTATATTTAAATTATTTATTATTGTTATGATTATCAATTATTATTATTTAAATTATTATTATTACTATTATTATTACTATTATTATCTTTATAATTATTATTAAATAATTATTATTATTATTATTATTATTATTATTAAAAAAGTTTTTTTTTTTTTTTGTAATTATTTATAATATTATTTTCATAATATAAAATTATTATCAACAATTATATTAAATATTTTTTTTTCCAAAGTATTATATGCATGATATAAAATAATAAAATTAAATAAAAATATAATAATGAATAGTCTACTTTACTATAATTTTTGTGTTGCTTCTATTATAAAAAAATAAAATACATTATTTTATACTATAAATGATGGTTTTTAACTTTTTGTTTAATCCATAGGTTGTTGTTTTTCATTAAAAAAAAATTTATCTTTTGAAATATTCATATTTTTCAAATATTAATATTTAGTATTTATTCGTAATACTAATAAAAAAAAATATTAAAAAAAAAAAATATTTAATTTTTTTTTTTTTTAGTTTTATGAATAAATATTAAATATTAATATTAGAAAAATATAAATAATTCAATAAATAATTTTTTTTTTCAATAAAAAACAACAGCCTATGGATTAAAAAAAAAGTTAAAAACCATTATTCATAGTATTAAAATAATGTATTTTTCTTTTTTATTATAATAGAAGCAACACAAAAATTGATGTAAAATAGACTATTTATTATTAAATTTTTTATTTAATTTTATTATTTTATATCATTCATATAATAATAAATATTGAATAGATAAATAAAATAATATTAAAATTAAAATTAAAATTTCTCTTATATAATTATTTTCTTTTTTATGACTTTTGTTTTTTAAAAAAAAAGATAAAAAAAATTAAATCTATTTACCCCATAAAGGTTGTTATCCGTATCTATTAAAAATCCATGATATTTATTATTTGTATATATTTTTTGAAATTTTTTATTAAATTTAAATTCGGTAGCAATATTATTATTTAATAATACATTAAATAATAATTCACACTTTTTATTTACATTATAATTCCTAAATTAAAAAAAAATATTATAAATTTTTAGTTTAAATGACGCTATTGTATTTAAATAAATTAAATATTTTATATTAATCCTACCAGATATATAATTTTTTATCATAAGAAATTCCATATATGTAGCCATTTGTAAGTGCTATATCAATTAATTTTTTTCAAAAATATTTTAATTTTTGTTGGTTCCTCTTTCTTAATTATCTTCTTTTGATTATTCTAAAAAATATAGCAACGAATAAAAAAAAAAAAAAGTTAGTTAAACAAAAAAATAATTTTTATTTATTATTATTATTATTATTATTTATAAACAAGTATACCGTAAGAGTTCCAATATAATATATATTTCCATCATTCGTAAGGAAAAGAGTTATATCTTTTCCACATATGACTTTTTTAATTTTTATATTATTAAAAAAATCAATTCGTTTTGGTTGTAACTTTTCATTTAGTGATGAAAAACAACTTCCAAAACTTATTACTTCATTATTTTCATCATTATTATAATAATTTTTTATAATAATGAAGTAATTTTCTCCTAAAAATATTTTTTTCATTTTTTGTTAATTTTAAGTTAAAACTATTTTAATTTTTGATTAAATAATTTTGAATTTATATCAAAATTGTCATTTCTATCCTGTAAATAAAAAGTAATTTTGAAAATATAAATCATTAGAATTTAATATAAAAAATATTTAATATATATTAAATACAAACCATAATAAACATATCTTCTTCTTTTTCACTTAATATATATTCATTATCTTTTTTATTTTCTTTAATTTCTTTATTTCCTTTACCTTTGTTTTCTTCTTTCTAAAATTATTAATATAATAAAAATAAATATAAATTAAATATTATTGTAAAAATTAATATTTAAAATTAAAAAATGATATTTATCACTTACAATATTATTGTTATTATTTTTTAAAATTTTAATTCTAAAAATATATTAGAATACGAAGTAGTGTTTTTCTCGGTACTACTACTTTTTTCATTATTAAAAAAGCCTTTTGTTCCAAAGCCTTTTTCAAATGATTTAAAAAATATTTCTTTAAAAGAAATAGTAACATTAGATTTTGTAGTAGTGAATAAACCTATTTGTTGCTCATTTTTATTTTCTTTTATCTATAAATTATTAAATAAAAAAAAAATAAAAATAATATTTATAATATTTTCAAGTATTAATAATAAAAATAAAAATTATAATTAAATTAATAAATATATAATAAAAAAAAAATATATTAAAATAATTTTGATAATTATCTACTTAAAAATATTAATTATAATTTATAGATTATAATAATTAATAATAAAGTTATAATTAATATAACTGTAGTAATAGATATTAAATAATAAGCAATAAATAACTATAAAAGTTTTGATTAATAAAAATAATATGATAAATATTAATTATTTAACTATTATATTATATTTTATAATTATTAAATTTTAAATAATAAAATTTATATTATAAATTAATGAATAAATAATATATAACAAATAATAAAATAGCGTTAATAATACTTACAAAAATTGTATATATAACATATAAACATATTAGTTCTTAATAAAAGTTGAAACTATTATTAATTATTAAATAAATATAAAAGTTTTGATTAATAAGAATAGTAAAATAATAAATATTAGTTATTTAATTGATAATATTAGCACCTTCTATCCCGAATCTAAATATGCTAGAAATGTCTATATTTAATTGTAATGCTACGGTGTTAAGCAATATTCCCAAGGAAGCTTGACTCATGACAGTTGTGATATTTTTGTAGATATTGTTCTTCTTGTATTTGATGCTGCTGTGGACTTTAATACATTTGGGAATCAGATCGTTATCGAATTGGACTAAAATAACTTTGTACCCTGAATTCAGCGGAGCTCTGTAGTATCTGTTGTTATATACGACGTATGTATTATGGCTTAAATCATTCACGGATATTTCTTCTGGCAAGATGTTGTCGTAGTTGGTAAAATATCGAGAATAATATAGCAAATCGATTGTTTTGTAACCGTTGAACCCATTTAGCTCTATGATATTATTGTCTTTGAAATTAAATTTATTGGCTTGGTATGTTCGGATGTATAAGCGCAATATACGATTAACAAATTTTAGAATATAAACACTATTGGAGAATAATATATTATTGCATATTATGATATTATCGTTAATGCTCATACTGAACTTGTAACCTTCGACATTTACTTCATAAATATGTTTGTTGCTATTGTAGACTAGATTGTTAAACTCGTTGAACTTTATCTGGTAAAATAACTTGGTGTTTATCATCATGTAATTAAATATCAGTGGATCAATATAAGTGTCTAAGTTAATCGTTAGCGACAGGTTAGTGTAGCTTATGATAGAAGCACTTATGCTTATTTGCTGCAAAAATTCTTTCGTGTTATTTATATATGATAAGATATCAGCAAACTTGTATGTTATGTTACTGATTGAAGCACTTATATTATAATTCTTAATAATCACTTTATCATTATATATATATATGTTATAATATGGAATATAGATAACATTATTATATATAGACTTAAGTATGTCGATGTGAATTTTTTCAATGGCGTTGACATCATAATTGTGTTAATACTTGCTGAATATCTCATCATTGCATTTATTCATGAATAGCAAATTTTCTATATTAGTGTCTTCGACGAAAGATTTGATGTATATTTCGTTATTGAAGTTCAGCAGCATACTATGCTGAAATTTGCTAATATCGTAGTTGTAAAATACATAAACCAGATCTAGCATCTTTTCCACTTTGATGACTACTTTGTCAAACGCTAGTTTATAGGAGGTTATGTGCTTCTGGGTGCTGTAGTCCTTTATACTTTGTTGTTCGTTGTTCTCGATGCTGCTGTGTTCGCTGCTAGGTTTGGAGGCGCTCGTAAGCTCGTTGCTAACAATACTAGCATTTTTTTAAAATAATGTTATGGTGATAATTATGTATATTAAGATTACTAATATATAAAATGTCTAAAGCTTCTAAAAGTGGATATTTACAATTGTTAATAATAATATATGATTGGGTTACATCTATGTTGGGTATAGTATTACTAACTAGGTAGTTTAGTGTGTGCTTGGTCAATTCTTCGCAAATCAAAGAATTGTGTGGGCGGATTGCTGCGTGAAATAGAGAGTTCAGCCGGCTTAGTTCTTTATGAAATAAAGAATTGTTTTTGAAGTCCATTCTATATTGTTTTTATCTAGTATATCGGAAATTAGAGGATTCTTCAATTTAGCATTGTATATCTTATAAAAAGACCTTCCTTTAAGTAATATCTTGAGGACTTCGTAATTTATAATATTGTTGAAGATCATTATATATTTTTTATAAAAAAATATGGACAGATTGTTGCAAATAAGCAGATGATCTCTAATGCTGTAGTTGGAGTCAATTTTGAAGGCGTAGTTGAATTTAGGCATTATTTCCGCATAATTGTCTATATCGATGTTCTCGGTGATTATGCATTTGTCCTTTATCAGCGTGATCCGGTTGTGGTTCCAAAAATAGTAGTTTGATTTGTAGTATATTATGTCTCCGTCGTTAAACTTTTGAGTGTTCTTAAGCATATAGCACCATAGCTCGTATTTGTCATTAGAAGTAGAACTCGATTGATTATTGAACGTTATTTCATATATTTTGTTCATAATCCGATTGTATATTTTACTTGTCTAATTTCAAAGTATAACCAACATAAATTAATATTTTCAATTTTGTATCTATGTTTAACCAACTATCATTATTTTCGCTATTTTGTCTACTAATATCACAATAACAAAATTTTATGTGTACGCATTATTTGACTTTAAGTTGCATATATTGACCCAAAATTCTGATGTAGACGATAAATTGACATTTCGCATTTTCGGATATTCACCAAAACAACAAGATAGTTTCATTAAGTATCGCACACATTAAAATTGTATCAATTGTCATAATAACCTAGAACGATATATATTATAGTAACATACGCCAATCGCGCTAATTGATTAATACTCCTACAGCACACATTGCAGATATATTAAATTAGCTAACTATAAGCAAAATCAATCTACAATACATTGCAAATATATATATACAGATATCTATAAGTATAGATATATTAAATTAGCTAACTATAAACAAAGGTAAGATATATTAAATTAGCTAACTATAAGCAAGACTAAGATATTAGATATATATAGATATAATAGCCAAAAATGGACTCTACTACGTTAAAAGGAATTCATGAGATTAATCTAATAACATACTATTACTTCCTGCTATGCAAGAACAGCGTCACCTGGCATCTAGAAACTACATTGACCTACAATTACATATATAACTACATAGAGAATAAGCTACCCAAGCATATTAATTACTATGGGTTAGATAAACCCAAGAAAACCAAGAAGATAATTGAAGGAATTGAGTTATCAGCTATGGTAGAAGATACTTACAACTACAACTTAACGAACACGACTAAACTTGTTGCTATTAGAGACAAGTACAACATCGAGCACACCAAGCAATTAAATCCAGGATCCATCGGCACGATCATAAGTTTGCTATTAAACACCCGAGTTGTTCATGACGGTAGCGATTGGTACTTATTCACCAAACATGGGTGGAACATCAGCGACACTCTAACGATCTCCAAGTTTATCCACATCAACATTATTCCATTAATATACAAGCTAACTCTCAATTCCGAGATTAATGCTGACAACCTGATCAAGATCATCAATCAGCATTTATCGAACTTAACAACCAAATCCGTATTATTTGAGCAGTTAATGACTATGCTATACGAAAAGAATTTCAAGTTCAAGTTAGCTAAAAAACCCATAATACTATATATTTTATAATTATTAAATTTTAAATAATAAAAAGTAAATTATAAATAAATAAATAAATAATATATAACAAATAATAACGTATTATTAATAATACCTACAAAAATTGTATATATAACATTTAAACATATTAGTTCTTAATAAAAGTTGAAACTATTATTAATTAATAAATAAAAATAAAAGTTTTGATTAATAAAAATAATAGAATAATAAATATTAATTATTTAAATATTATATATTTTATAATTATTAAATTTAAAATAATGAAAAGTATATTATAAATAAATAAATAAATAATAAATAACAAAAAATAAAATGTCGTTAATAAAACATAATAATACTTACAAAAATTGTATATAATAAATAAACATATTAGTTCTTAATAAAAGTTGGAACTATTATTAATTAATAAATAACTATAAAAGTTTTGATTAATAAAAATAATAGAATAATAAATATTAGTTATTTAAATATTATATATTTTAAAATTATTAAATTTTAAATAATAAAAAGTAAATTATAAATTAATAAATAAGTAATATATAAAAAATAGAAACGTATTATTAATAATACTTACAAAAATTGTATATATAACATATAAACATGTTAGTTTTTAATAAAAATTGGAACTATTATTAATTATTAATATTTTTATTATTATTATTATTACTTTAAATATATGTAATGTATTGAATTACATTAATTATTTTTAAATATTACAATAAAATGTATTTATTAAAAAAAAAATAAAAAAAATTAAAAAAAATTAAAAAAAAAAAAAAGAGGAAATTTGCTCTCTTTAGTAAAATTTCATAAAATTTAAAATATAAAAAAATTTTTTTAATGTCTCTCTTCGATAAAAAAATTTCAAAATTTTTTAAAATTATTACGTAATTAATTTTTAAAATTTTTAAAATTTGAAATAAAAAAAAATTAATATAATTATGATGTTACACAAAAAATTAAATGAAATCATAAAATTAAAGTTATTAAAGATTTAATCTTTTTTTTTTTGGTAATTTATTTGCCTAATTTAACATGAAAAAAATTAAAATTTAATCTATCCATTAAAATTAACTTTATAATAATTAATTAATTGTAATTAAGTAACTTTATTTTTTTTTTTACCTTAATTACATCTACTTAATTAAATAAATTAAAATAAATTATAATATATATTAATATATACTATAATTTATTTATTATTTAATTTTTATAATTAAAATTAATATTTTTTTATATGTAAAATTTTTTATAAATAGTATTATTAATAAATAATATTATTTATAAAAAATTTTTTATGCCTAATTTAAAACATAAAAACAGTTTTTTTTTTTTTTTTTTTTTTAAATAAAATCATTTTTATTATTTTATTTATTAAATTAAATAAAAAAATATATTTTTATATATATAAAATACTAACTATAATATTTATAATAAATATAAAACAGATAAAGAGGAGATAAAAATATATGTATAATTATTATATATAGTAATTATTATATTAATATATGAAAATCCAAATAAAATATAAAATAGATAAAGTTATGATAACCATAAATTTATATTTAAATAAAATCGAAACTTTATAAGTAAGAAATAAACTATTCGTAAAGCAATATTAAATAGAAAGAAAAACGAATAGAAAAAATTCAATTTTAAATAAATAAAAGTCTCTTTTTATTGCTAAAAAAATAGGAATAAGAAATATTTAAATATATAAATTAATAAAATAATAATTAAATAATAATATTCATTACAATTTACATTATAATTATATTTAAAATATTTATAATATATAAATAAATAATGGACAATAAATTATTATACTTTAATATTCTATATTAAATGTAGAATACATACATTACTTTAAACCTTATTTTTACTATATATAATATTAATAAAATACTTTAAATCTTATTTATACTATAATATATCTATAGTTGAATTATATTTATAATTAAAAGTTAATATTATTATTATTATAAAAAATAAATAAATATAATGTTTAGAAATTAATTAAAAAACTCATTTTAAGTTTTATTACATACATTTTTTTTTTTTTTGCAATATAATTATTATTATTATATTTAATATTATAATCTATTTATTAATTAATATTATATGCATTATTATATTAAATAGTATTATTATTATTTTTATTATTATTATTGTTTTATTTCTATTATTAAATAATATTTTCTGATAATAATTATTAGAGTATTTATGAATAACTAAACTTCCAATTATAGCAATTAAAATTTAAAATCCAGTTTAAAACAAAAAAAATTTTTTACTTTTAATAAAACTTTCTTTTATATATTATTAATACTATAAATAATAATATAATTATATTATTAATATTATAAATATTATTACTATTATTATTAATATTATTATAATCTATTATTATAACTTATTATAATATAAATTTTATTCTATGCATTATTATTGTATAAATAGAATGAAAGACTTTCCAAAAAAAGTATTTAAAATATTGAACAAAATTGAAATTAAATATTAAAAAAAATTTTTTTCTTTTAAATTAAATGTACTTTTTTTAATGATGACACAATAAAATAAAAGTATGGAATATTAAATTTTATTTAAATAAGAAATAATACAGTCATTAATAATATAATTAATTATATTATTAATTATTATATATTGTAATTTGTTATATAATTTATTAAATATTAATAATTATATTATTGATTATATAATTAATTATATAATAATAGTAATATATTAGTTTATATATTTTATTTAAAATGAATTTTAATTTTAATATTTCTTTCTTCTGTTTTATTGTGTCATCCTTTACAAAAGAATGCATTTTAATTAAATAAAAAAAAATTTTTTTTATATTTAATTTCTATTTTGTTCAATATTTAAAATACTTTTTTTGGAAAGTCTTTCATTCTATTTATACAATAATAATGCATAGAATAAATCTTATTTTATAGTAATAAATGTAAAAATAAATAATATAAATAATAATAATAATAATAAATAATTATTTAATATTAATAATTATATTATTATTTATAGTATTAATAATATATAAAAGAAAGTTTTATTAAAAGTGATGTCATAACTCAAAATATTATTTAAATTAAAAATCAAAAAAAATTTTTTTGTTTTAAAGTAGGTTTTAATTTTAATTGCTATAATTTGAAGTTTATTCATTCATATTAATATAAAATTTTATTTACTAATAGTAATAATAATAGAAATAATTAAAAAGTGTTTAATAATTTATATAATAATTAATTAATAAATAGATTATAATAATAAATATAATAATAATAATTATAATGCAATAAAAAAGAAATTTATGTAATAAAACTTGAAATGACTATTTTAATATAAATTCTAAGCATCATATTTATTTATTTTTCATAATAATAATAATATTAATTTTTAATTATAAATATAATTCATATATAGATATATTAATATTATATATAGTAAAAATAAGATTTAAAGTAATGTATGTATTCTACATTTTTTAATAAATTATAAAAAATTAAATTATAATAATTTATTGTCCATTACACTTTTATATATTATAAAGTATTCTTAATATTATTAATATGATATATAATTTTATATTATTTTATTATATAATTATTATTTATTAATTCATTTAGTTATATAATATTGACTTATTTTTTTAGCAATAAAAAGGGGTTTTTACTTATTTAGAATCGACTTTTTCTTTTAGTTTTTCTTTCTATTTAATATTATTTTACTAATAGTTTATTTCTAACTTATAAAGTTTATTTAAATATGAATAGTATAATATTCATATTTATTATTACTTTATCTATTATATATTTTTAAGTTTATTTTCATATATTAATATAATTATTATATATAATAAATATATACAGTTTTTATCTCCGCTTTATCTGTTTTATATATATTTAAATATATTATAGTAAGTGTTTTATATATATATAGAAATATATTTTTATATTTATATTTAATTATAATACAATAACTTCACTTTAATAAATAAAATATTAAGATTGATATAAATTATTTTATTAATAAAAAAAAATAGTTTTTATGCTTTAAATTAGGCATAAAATTTTTTTTAAAGATTATTAATAAATGTATTATATATTAATTTTAATTATAAAATTTAAATAATTTATTATAGTATATATTTATATTATAATTTAAATCAATATTGATATGAAATAGAAATAAAACTCTAATTAATAATAAATTTATGTTTATTAAGAAATGGTGTAAAATCATAAATTTATGTATTCATCTAGTTTTTATTGTATTTATATTAGAAATTAATTTATATATTTTTATTATTTAATTTAATAATTAATGAAAGTAAATTAATATTTATACTTTAATATAGGAAAACTTTATTATAATAAATAATTATAAAAGAGAAAAATAATTAGAAATAGATTTATTTCTTTGTCCAAGAATAATAAATAGTAGATGATAGTAATTCTTGAGATCAAGATATGAAAATAAATATTAATTTTAGGAATAAATGTTAGTTTACATTTTAAATACTGATAAGTAAATGTAAATTTTCTAAATAAATAAAATATAAATAAAATAACTTTTATAAAACATATAAATTATATCCTCCATTTAAAAGAATAAATCTTAAAAGAACAGAATCTGAACTTCGTACTTTATCAATATTAAAGTTCAATTTATGATAAAAAAAAAAAAAGTTAACTTTTATGGATAGATTAAAATTATTTTTTTTATGTTAAAATCAGGCAAAAAAGTTACCAAAAAAAAAAAAAAAAAAAAAAAAGATAAATCTTTAATAACTTTAATTTTATGATTTCATTTAATTTTTTGTGTAACATCTAATGTTTATATAAAAAAAAATTTCAAAATTTTTTAAAATTATGGCGTAATAAATTTAAAAAATTTTGAAATTTTTTTTATCAGAGACATTAAAAAAAATTTTTTTTATATTTTAAATTTTATGAAATTTTACTAAAGAGAGCAAATTTCCTCTCTTTTTTTTTTTTCTTTTTTTATTTTTTTTTTATTTTTTTAGTAAATATATTTTATTATGATATTTAAAAATTATTAATGAAATTCAATACATTACATATATTTAAAGTAATAAAATAATTATAATAAAAAAAAATATTAATAATTAATAATAGTTTCAACTTTAATTAGGAACTAATTTGTATACATAAGTTGTATATAATTTTTGTAAGTATTATTAATGATATTTTATTATTTATTATTTATTATTTACTTATTTATTATTTACTTATTTATTATTTACTTATTTACTTATTTATCATTTATTATTTATTTATTTATTTATTTATTATTTATTTATTTATTATTTATTTATTTATTTATTATTTATTTATTTATTATTTATTTTTTATTTATTTATTATTTATTTTTTATTATTTGTTTATTTATTTATTTGTTTATATATTAATTGTTTTACTGTAAAATTTGCATTTTGATTTTAAATTAGTTATTTTTAGATTTATTAGTGACCTAGACAAGTGATGTACGTTTCTTATGAATAACTTCTTCTTTATTGATGAAATAATAGTCTTCTTCATTTTATTTTTCTTTTATTCATATAGTTCTCTTTTATTCATACCCGATTTGTCAACCTGGTTTCCCAAATCAATTTTGAAGTTATAATGAAAATGTTGTAATAAATAATTAATTACTTATAAATTAAAACTATATCCTTAATCACTTGGATAATAATAAAATGTATCAACAGCCATTAAAATCACAGCTATTACAAGATTAAAATCATCCAAATGGTCAACCACAAAAATTAATAATTTACATAATTTATTAGAACTATATGAATAAAAGAGAAATAAAATGAAGAAGACTATTATTTCATCAATAGAGAAGAAGTTATTCATAAGAAACGTACATCACTCTAGGTCACTAATAAATCTAAAAATAACAAATTTAAAATCAAAATGCAAATTTTACAGTAAAACAATTAATATATAAACAAATAAATAAATAAACAAATAATAAAAAATAAATAATAAATAAATAAAAAATAAATAATAAATAAATAAATAATAAATAAATAAATAATAAATGATAAATAAGTAAATAAGTAAATAATAAATAAGTAAATAATAAATAATAAATAAGTAAATAATAAATAAGTAAATAATAAATAATAAATAATAAAATATCATTAATAATACTTACAAAAATTATATACAACTTATGTATACAAATTAGTTCCTAATTAAAGTTGAAACTATTATTAATTATTAATATTTTTTTTTATTATAATTATTTTATTACATTAAATATATGTAATGTATTGAATTACATTAATTATTTTAAATATAATAGAAAAATATATTTATTAATAAAAAATATAAAAAAAAATAAAAAAAAAAAAAAAAGAGAGGAAATTTGCTCTCTTTAGTAAAATTTCATAAAATTTAAAATATAAAAAAATTTTTTTTAATGTCTCTTTGACAAAAAAATTTCTTAAATTTATTACACCATAATTTTAAAAAATTTTGAAATTTTTTTTAATATAAACATTAGATGTTACACAAAAAATTAAATGAAATCATAAAATTAAAGTTAATTAAGATTTAATCTTTTTTTTTTTTTTTTGGTATTTGCCTGATTTTAACATAAAAAAAAAATTAAATTTTAATCTATCCATAAAAGTTAACTTTATTTTTTTTTTATCATAAATTGAACTTTAATATTGCTTTAAATTATAATATATAATAATATATACTATAATATATTTATTATTTAATTAATGTATTTAAAATTAATATATAATACATTTATTAATAATCTTTAAAAAAATTTTATGCCTATAAAATAATTGAAGTCAATCTTAATATTTTATTGTATTATAATTAAATATAAATATAAAAATATATTTCTATATAAAACACTTACTTTAATATATTTAAATATATATAAAGCAGATAAAGCAGAGATAAAAACTGTATATATATATATATTTATTATATATAATTATTATATTAATATATGAATATAAACATAAAAACATAAAATAGATAAAGTAATGATAACCATAAATTTATATTTAAATAAAATTATAACTTTATAAGTTAGAAACAAACTATTAGTAAAATAATATTAAATAGAAAGAAAAACAAATAGAAAAAAGTCAATTTTAAAAAAGTCAAATCTTCTTTTTATTGTTAAAAAAAAAATCAGTATAATATAACTAAATGAATTAATAAATAATAATTATATAATAAAATAATAATAAATTATATATCATAATAATTATATTTATAATTCTTTTATAATATATATATGAATAATGGACAATAAATTATTATACTTTAATTTTCTATAATTTATTAAAAAATGTATAATACATACATTACTTTAAATTTTATTTTTACTATATATAATATTAATAAAATACTTTAAATCTTATTTATACTATAATATTAATATATCTATAGTTGAATTATATTTATAATTATATATTAATATTATTATTATTATGAAAAATAAATAAATATAATATTTAAAAATTAATAAAAATAATCATTTTAAGTTTTATTACATACATTTTTTTTATTGCATTATGATTATTATTATATTTAATATTATAATCTATATATTAATTATTATTATATGCATTATTATATTAAATAGTATTATTATTTTTATTATTATTATTATTTCTATTATTAAATAAAATTTTCTAATAATAATTATTAGAGTATTTATAAACGACTAAACTTCCATTTATAGCAATTAAAATTAAAATCCAGTTTAAAACAAAAAAGATTATTTTTTTTATTATTTAATTTAAGTTGTGGTTTGAGTTATGACATCACTTTTAATAAAACTTTCTATTACATATTATTAATATTATAAATAATAATATAATTATATTATTAATTCTATTATTATTTATATTATTATAACTTATTATAAAATAAGATTTATTCTATGCATTATTATTATATAAATAGAATAAAAGACTTTCCATAAAAAGTATTTTAAATATTGAGCAAAGTAGAAATTAAATATAAAAAAAATTTTTTTATTTAATTAAAATGCATTCTTTTGTAATAATAAAACAGAAGAAAGAAATATTAAAATTAAAATTCATTTTAAATAAAATATAACAACTAATATATTATTATATAATTAATTATATTATTAATTATGTATTACTAATAATATATTATTAATTATATAACGAATTATTATATAATAATTTATTATATAATAATCATTATATATTAATGACTGTATTTATTTTTTATTTAAATAAAGTTTAATATTCAATACTTTTATTTTATTGTGTCATCATTCACAAAAAAGTGTATTTTAATTAAATAAAAAAAAAAGAGAAAAAAAAATTTTATTTATATTTAATTTCTACTTTGTTCAATATTTAAAATACTTTTTTTTGGAAAGTCTTTCATTCTATTTATTTAATAATAATGCATAGAATAAAATTTATATTATAATAAGTTATAATAATAATAGATAATATTAATAATAATAGTACTATCGCTTATAATTAATAATATATTAAAGAAAGTTTTATTAAGAGTGATGTCTTAACTCAAACCACAACTTAAATTAAATAATAAAATTTTTTTTTGCTTTAAAGTGGGTTTTAATTTTAATTGCTTTAATTGGAAGTTTATTTATTCATTAATACTCTAATAATATTATTATAAAATCTTATTTACTAATAGAAATAATAATAATAATAATAATAAAAATACTATTTAATATAATAATGAATTTAATAATAATTAATAAATAGATTATAATATTAAATATAATAATAATAATAATAATATTAACTTTTAATTATAAATATAATTCATCTGTGTATATATAGATATATTAATATTAGATATAGTAAAAATAAGATTTAAAGTAATGTATGTATTCTACATTTAATATTTAATTATGGAATATTAAAGTATAATAATTTATTGTCCATTATTCATTATTATAAAAAAATTTATTGTCCATTATTCATTTATATATTATAAAAGAATTATAAATATAATTATTATGTTATATATTATAATTTAAATCAATATTAATGTTAAATTTTAAATAAAAAAAAAATAAAGTTAACTTTTATGAATATATTAAAATTTAATTTTTTTTTCATGTTAAAATCAGGCAAAAAAGTTACCAAAAAAAAAAAAAAGATAAATTTTTATGAATCTAAATTTTAATGATTTCATTTAATTTTTTATATTAACATCTAATAATAAAAATTAAACTTTTTTTTTATTAATTACGTAATAATTTTAAAAAATTTCAAAATTTTTTTTTCAAAGAGAGACATTAATAAAAAATTTTTTTTATATTTTAAATTTTATGAAATTTTACTAAAGAGAGCAAATTTCCTCTCTTTTTTTTTTTTTTTATTTTTTTTTAATTTTTTTTAATAAATATTTTATTATTTATTATTTTTTATAAATAATTTATTAATAATTTATAATTTATAATTTATTTATTTATTTATCATATATCATTTATTTATTATTTATTTATTATTTATTATTTATTATTTATTATTTATTATTTATTATTTATTATTTATTATTTATTTATTATATTTAAAAATTTTTTTTTCTTTTAATTTATTTTTTAATAGTAAAAAGACAAATAAAATAGTTTTCTCCTTTAAAGTAAGCTTGAAAAATAGTTTTCATTTTTTTTTTTTTTTTTTTTTTTATTATACTTTATAGTTAAATTTCTATATAAAAAAATTAAAAATAATTATTCAATTGTATATTTTAATTAATAAAATATTTACATAAATATATTTATTTAATGATGTTAAGTATTAGCAATATCATATGAACTTTATGAATGACATATCTAATACGCCACATCAAGCCTCATTAATTACGACTTTATTTGTATATAGGTTTTATAGTTTAATAAAATTTTATGATTGTTTTTGTTTCGTGTTTTTCTTGTTTTTTTGGAAATAAAAAAATATATATATTAATGTATTATTAAAAGTAAATAAATAATTATTGATATTAAATAAATATATAATACGTATTATCTTCATGATCTATGAACCCAACAACTTTGAACAAATGATGTAATATAACTATGTATTTATTTTTTATTGATAACAGTGTTTTATGTAATAATTATTTAAATAATTATTTTTTATTAAGAAAAAGTTTACTTTATTAATAATAATAATTTGGGAGAGTTGCATTTCGCCAGGTTGCATTTCGACAAGTAGAGTATTGATATAAATAAATGAATAAATAAATCAAATATTAATTCAAAATATATTTTTTTTAAAATTGTTTTTATGCGATATTAATAATATTTAATTTTATTTATTGATTTATTTATTTATCTAATAATTTTCAATTTGGCGAAATGCAACTTGACGAATTGCAATTTGGCGAAATGCCACATTTTTTTAATACGCCACATGCTTTCAAAAAAATTGGCGAAATGCAATTTGGCGAAATGCCCCACACCCTAATAATTTTAAAAAATTTTTTTTTTTTTGAATATTTTTATAAATAAAGGATTAGAAATATTATTAATATTAATATTGAGGATTAGAAATATTATTAATATTAATAATGAGAGTTTATATATTGAATAATTTTTTATAAAAAAAAAAATATTAATATATATATATACTTTAAATAAATAAAAATTAAATATAAATTATTATTATTTTATTAGTGTGAATAGTAATAAAGTATTCTATTAATAAATATGACTTTTATCTTGAAAATAAATGCTTTTTATTAATGTTATAATTATTTTATTTTTTAAGTCATAAGTATCATATTTAAACTTCAAATGAAAAACAAAAATAATTTTCATGATTATTTAATTTTTTTTTTTTTATAGTATTTAATATGAAACTGGTTTAAATAAATAATTAGTAATAAAGAATTCTTTTTTTTTTTAATTAAAGTAAAATATAAAAATTATTCGAAAGAATTAATATTATAAACTCTTTATTCTTTATCTAAAATTTAATGTTTATTACTTTAGATTCTTAATGCTGATATAAAAAAAAAATGATATTTTACACTATTTTTTAAAATAATAAAATTAATAATTTTTGAATAGTTTTAATTTTCATTTTAATAATATTAATAATATTAAAATAATGAATTACAAAAAAAAATTATATATAGAGACAAATAATAATCATAAAAATAATTTTTTTATTAATCCTTAATGATATTTATTTCAATGATTTACTTTAAATTTATATGATTTATATTAACTTTGTTATAATATATTTGTTTTTTTAATTATATTTCATAAAAAAGCATGGAATAGATGCATAATACATAATACGTGTGTTTATGTATTAATAATTATTTAATAATAAAAATTAATTAATTAAATATATATTCATTTAAAGAGATAACAAAAATTAATCTAATAATTAAATAATAATTTCAATAATAATAAAATAATAATTATAAATTTTTAAAAATTAATTATAATATTATTAATTAAATAATAATATATCATTATTATTCTTATAATTAATAGTAATAAATAGTCTTAATAATAATAATTATTATTAAACTATTAATTTATATCAAAAATATTAATTATATTTTTATTTTTATTTTTATTTTTATTTTTATTTTTATTTTTATTTTTATTTTTATTTTTATTTTTTAATGGTAATGATATCTACGATGAAATACGAAAAATACAAAATAAATAATAATATAATAATTATTTTTATTAAACTAGTAAATTATATAGTAAATATTAATTTTATTTTTTTTTTCCTTTTTGTTTAATTTAGTTGTAATGAATATCCAAGATGAAGTACGAGTATTATGAAGTAAATTTATTGATTATTATATTTAATAAAACCATGTAATTTAATATTTATATGTTCATAATAATTAAATAAACAAGTTACTAATACAATTATGTAAAAAAATTAAAGTATTTTTATGAAATAGTTAAAATATATATGTATATAAATATTTATATTAAAATATATATATAATATTTTATTATATTATATGTAACTATATTTTAATATAAAAAACCATTGTAATTACGTAAAAGAAATACTTCTTTATTATCTATTCTTTAAAGTTTTTAAATTAATAATTTCTAATAATTAAATATTTTTAAATAATATAATATATTATGATTATAATATAAATATGAATTAATTATTATTAATTTGTTCTTTTTTTAATAAATAATAATAAATAATAATTATTAATAATAATAATTATAGTAATAAATAATAAATCTTATTATTATTTCATTCCCATTAGTGCTAGTATTTCTTTAAATAAATATATATAATATATTTATCCTAATATTATATATATAATAATATATAAATAATTATATATTGTATAAAACTATATTTCATTTAATAATAATATTTACAAATTTTATTTATAAATATATTTATTAGATAAAATTTTATAATAAAAATATAAAACAAATAAAGGACGGCCTTTTCTTTATGGAGTACATCGACATCTACAGTATTATTCAAAAAAAAAAATTTTTTTTATTAATTATTAATTATTATTATTTTTAATAATAATAATAATATTATTATTACTATTATTATTATTTATTAAGATTTATTATTTATTACTTTTTTTTATTACTTATTAATTTTAGAATTATAATAATTATAGTTAATATTAATTATTAAGATTTATTATTTATTTATTTTTATTATTATTTTTTTTATTTCCATTTCAATAAATTATTGCATTGGAATTTTTATAAATAATAATAATATGTTTTAATAATATAATATATATATATATTTATATAAATATATAATATATTTATATAATTGTATAATTATATCATTACAATATTTCTATTAATTATTTAAAATTTTATTTATATATTTATTTATTAGATAAACTATTTTTAATAAAGTTTATAATCGATAAAGAACGGCTTTTACTTTATGGAATGCATCATCTTTTACATCAGTATTATTAAAAAAAAGAAAAAAAATTTTTTTTAATTATCTTTTAAATTTAAAATGAAAAATTTATTAAAGTTCTGATACAAACTAAAAATGAAGTAAATGAAATATTTAATAATTAAAACTTTATATATTAAGCATCATTTTATATACAATTTATATAAATTTTATATAGCAGTTGATTAATAAAGTTTAAAAGAAAAATAAAAAAATATTTCAATTATATATGATTTAAACATTTTATATTTAAATATTAAATATATTGAATTAAATATATTTAATTTATTTTAATTATACATATAAAATTTTTTTTCTTTTTTCTTTTTTTTTTTTTACTAAATTTGTTAATTAAAGTGTATTTGTGTCATTAAAGTTAAATAATAATTTTCTTTAAATATTTTTATTTTTTTTTTTTTTTGAAAAAGAACAAATTAATAATAATTGATGCATATTTATGTTATAATCAATATATTTTTCTATTATTTATAATTGATTATTGAAATAATTAATTTAAATACCATAAAGAAAAGATAATAAAGAAGTTAAATATTTCTTTTACGATATAATAATATTTTTTTATATTAAAATATATTTAAATAAAATATTACAAATTATTACCTATATATTTTAATATAAATTATTATTTTAATATATATTTTATAATAATTTCGTATAAATATCTTAATTTTTTCTTTTTTTTTTTTTTTTTAATTTATCACTTTATAATTATTTTTAAATTTATATTTAAGAGATTTTTTTAATAAAATATTAAATATTATTATTTTTTATTTATTTTTTAATAATTTATTTTTAATATTTATTTTTTATTAATATTACAATAATTAAAATTTCGATATTTCAAATTTTTTTAGTTTTACTTTAATACTGATTTATGGTAATATTTTTTTATTTTATTTCTTATTATCATTAATATAATACACATAATTTATAATATTATATTTATTAAATATTATTAATTAATTTATAATAATTATATAGAAATTAAAATAAATATTTTATTGAAAGGAGGGCCGGAAGGCTATTGTTCGGTAGGTCTGGAGGCCACAGTGAGTAGGTGGTTAGGGTGGGCCGGGTGGGTTCAATTTAAAGTAATTTTTATTAATTATTTTTTATTTTTTCAATTTTTTAATTTTATATTGTATTTTTTGTAAATAGTAAATATTATAAATATAATATATTTTAGAAATATTAATATTTTTTAATAATTTATAAATTAATTAATAAAATAAATGTTTTTCAAATGTTTCTTTGAGTGTATTTCTTTATTGGTTTGTAATAATATTTTTTTATTTTATTTCTTATTATCATTAATATAATACATATAATTTTTAATATTATATTTTTTATATATTATTAATTAATTTATAATAATTATATAGAAATTAAAATAAATATTTTATTGAAAGGAGGGCCGGAAGGCTATTGTTCGGTAGGTCTGGAGGCCACAGTGAGTAGGTGGTTAGGGTGGGCCGGGTGGGTTCTCAATTTAAGCTAATTTTTATTAATTATTAATTATTTTTTTTATTTTTTTAATTTTAGATTATATTTTTTGTAAATGTTAAATATAATGTATATAATATATTTTAGATATACTAATACTTTTTAAATATTTATTAATTAATTAATAAAATAGACGTATTTATAATATATCTTAGAGCTTATTACTTTATCGATATGTAATAATATTTTATTAATTTTTTTTTTTTGAATATTATTCAATTAATAAATTCAATTAATACTATGTTTTTTTAATATTTTTAATTAATTTATAATAATTATATAGAAATTAAAATAAATATTTTATTGAAAGGAGGGCCGGAAGGCTATTGTTCGGTAGGTCTGGAGGCCACAGTGAGGAGGTGGTTAGGGTGGGCCGGGTGGGTTCTCAATTTAAGCTAATTTTTATTAATTATTAATTATTTTTTTTATTTTTTTAATTTTAGATTATATTTTTTGTAAATAGTAAATATTATAAATATAATATATTTTAGAAATATTAATATTTTTTAATAATTTATAAATTAATTAATAAAATAAATGTTTTTCAAATGTTTCTTTGAGTGTATTTCTTTATTGGTTTGTAATAATATTTTTTTATTTTATTTCTTATTATCATTAATATAATACATATAATTTTTAATATTATATTTTTTATATATTATTAATTAATTTATAATAATTATATAGAAATTAAAATAAATATTTTATTGAAAGGAGGGCCGGAAGGCTATTGTTCGGTAGGTCTGGAGGCCACAGTGAGGAGGTGGTTAGGGTGGGCCGGGTGGGTTCTCAATTTAAACTAATTTTTATTAATTATTTTATAATTTTTTTTAAATTTTTAATTTTAGATCATCAATTTTGTAAATTTTAAATACCATATATATGGTATATTTTAGAAATACTAATATTAATTAAATATTTACTAATTAATTAATAAAATAAATGTTTTTCAAATGTTTCTTTGAGTTTATTTCTTTGTTGGTTTGTAAAAATATTATATTATTTTTTTTTGATTATTATTAAATTAATAAATTTAATTAATACTATATTTTTTAAATATTTTTAATTAATTTATAATAATTATATAGAAATTATAATAAATATTTATTTGAAAGGAGAGCCGGAAGGCTATTGTTCGGTAGGTCTGGAGGCCACAGTGAAGAGGTGGTTAGGGTGGGCCGGGTGGGTTCTCAATTTAAAGTAATTTTTATTAATTATTAATTATTTTTTTTATTTTTTTAATTTTAGATTATTTTTTTGTAAATGTTAAATATAATGTATACAATATATTTTAGATATACTAATATTTTTTAAATATTTACTAATTAATTAATAAAATAGACATATTTATAATATATCTTAGAGCGTATTACTCTATCATTTTTAATAATATTTTATTATTTATTTTTTGATTATTCAATTAATAAATTCAATTAATACTATATTTTTTAAATATTTTTAATTAATTTATAATAATTAAATAGAAATTATAATAAATATTTATTTGAAAGGAGGGCCGGAAGGCTATTGTTCGGTAGGTCTGGAGGCCACAGTGAGGAGGTGGTTAGGGTGGGCCGGGTGGGTTCTCAATTTAATGTAATTTTTATTAATAATTAATTATTTTTTTTATTTTTTTAATTTTAGATTATATTTTTTGTAAATGTTAAATATAATGTATATAATATATTTTAGAAATACTAATATTAATTAAATATTTACTAATTAATTAATAAAATAAATGTTTTTCAAATGTTTCTTTGAGTTTATTTCTTTATTGGTTTGTAATAATATTTTATTATTTTTTTTTTATTATTATTCAATTAATAAATTTAATTAATACTACGTTTTTTAAATATATTTTTAATTAATTTATAATAATTATATAGAAATTATAATAAATATTTTATTGAAAGGAGGGCCGGAAGGCTATTGTTCGGTAGGTCTGGAGGCCACAGTGAGGAGGTGGTTAGGGTGGGCCGGGTGGGTTCTCAATTTAAACTAATTTTTATTAATTATTAATTATTTTTTTTTATTTTTTTAATTTTAGATTATATTTTTTGTAAATATTAAATATAATGTATATAATATATTTTAGAAATACTAATATTTTTTAAAAATTTATTAATTTATTAATAAAATATACATATTTATTTTATATCTTAGAGCGTATTACTCTATCATTTGTAATAATATTTTATTATTTTTTTTGATTATTATTCAATTAATAAATTCAATTAATACTATGTTTTTTAAATATTTTTAATTAATTTATAATAATTATATAGAAATTATAATAAATATTTTATTGAAAGGAGGGCCGGAAGGCTATTGTTCGGTAGGTCTGGAGGCCACAGTGAGGAGGTGGTTAGGGTGGGCCGGGTGGGTTCTCAATTTAAGCTAATTTTTATTAATTATTAATTATTTTTTTTATTTTTTTAATTTTAGATTATATTTTTTGTAAATATTAAATATAATGTATATAATATATTTTAGAAATACTAATATTTTTTAAAAATTTATTAATTTATTAATAAAATATACATATTTATACTATATCTTAGAGCGTATTACTCTATCATTTGTAATAATATTTTATTATTTTTTTTGATTATTATTCAATTAATAAATTCAATTAATACTATGTTTTTTAAATATTTTTAATTAATTTATAATAATTATATAGAAATTATAATAAATATTTTATTGAAAGGAGGGCCGGAAGGCTATTGTTCGGTAGGTCTGGAGGCCACAGTGAGGAGGTGGTTAGGGTGGGCCGGGTGGGTTCTCAATTTAAGCTAATTTTTATTAATTATTAATTATTTTTTTTATTTTTTTAATTTTAGATTATATTTTTTGTAAATATTAAATATAATGTATATAATATATTTTAGATATACTAATATTTTTTAAATATTTATTAATTAATTAATAAAATAGACGTATTTGTAGTATATCTTAGAGCTTATTACTCTATCGATATGTAATAATATTTTATTAATTTTTTTTTTGAATATTATTCAATTAATAAATTCAATTAATACTATGTTTTTTAAATATTTTTAATTAATTTATAATAATTATATAGAAATTATAATTAATATTTATTTGAAAGGAGGGCCGGAAGGCTATTGTTCGGTAGGTCTGGAGGCCACAGTGAGGAGATGGTTAGGGGGGCCGGATGGGTTCTCAATTTAAGGTAATTTTTATTAATTATTTTTTATTTTTTTTATTTTTTTAATTTAAATTATATTTTTTGTAAATGTTAAATATAATGTATATAATATATTTTAGATATACTAATATTTTTTAAATATTTACTAATTAATTAATAAAATAGACATATTTATAATATATCTTAGAGCGTATTACTCTATCATTTGTAATAATATTTTATTATTTATTTTTTGATTATTATTAAATTAATAAATTCAATTAATACTATATTTTTTAAATATTTTTAATTAATTTATAATAATTATATAGAAATTATAATAAATATTTATTTGAAAGGAGGGCCGGAAGGCTATTGTTCGGTAGGTCTGGAGGCCACAGTGAGGAGGTGGATAGGGTGGGCGGGTGGGTTCTCAATTTAAGCTAATTTTTATTAATTATTAATTATTTTTTTTATTTTTTTAATTTTAGATTATATTTTTTGTAAATGTTAAATATAATGTATATAATATATTTTAGAAATACTAATATTAATTAAATATTTACTAATTAATTAATAAAATAAATGTTTTTCAAATGTTTATTTTCGTTTATTTCTTTGTTGGTTTGTAAAAATATTATATTATTTTTTTTTGATTATTATTAAATTAATAAATTTAATTAATACTATATTTTTTAAATATTTTTAATTAATTTATAATAATTATATAGAAATTATAATAAATATTTTATTGAAAGGAGGGCCGGAAGGCTATTGTTCGGTAGGTCTGGAGGCCACAGTGAGGAGGTGGTTAGGGTGGGCCGGGTGGGTTCTCAATTTAAGCTAATTTTTATTAATTATTAATTATTTATTTTTAAATTTTAAATTTTAGATTATCATTTTTTTATAAATGTTAAATACTATATATATAATATATTTTAGATATACT
The DNA here is from genome assembly GCA_016946835.1 of Neocallimastix lanati (nom. inval.). Lineage (NCBI taxonomy): Eukaryota > Fungi > Neocallimastigomycota > Neocallimastigomycetes > Neocallimastigales > Neocallimastigaceae > Neocallimastix > Neocallimastix lanati (nom. inval.). Next base: position 165,386 of record JACVTC010000013.1, read on the forward strand.
AATATTTTTTAAAAATTTATTAATTTATTAATAAAATATACATATTTATACTATATCTTAGAGCGTATTACTCTATCATTTGTAATAATATTTTATTATTTTTTTTGATTATTATTCAATTAATAAATTCAATTAATACTATGTTTTTTAAATATTTTTAATTAATTTATAATAATTATATAGAAATTTTAATAAATATTTTATTGAAAGGAGGGCCGGAAGGCTATTTTTCGGTAGGTCTGGAAGCCACAGTGAGGAGATGGTTAGGGGGGCCGGATGGGTTCTCAATTTAAGGTAATTTTTATTAATTATTTTTATTTTTTTTTATTTTATTAATTTTAGATTATCATTTTTTATAAATGTTAAATATTATATATATATTAATTATATATATAATATTTATTAAATTATTAAATAAAAATATAATAATTTATATAAGAAAATTAAATATTATTTATAAATTTTAGTTATAATAATTTTAAATAAAATTATAAAATTATTTCTTAACCTAAATGTTAACCTGTTATAGAAAAGCATAATATAGGATTAATTCTTAAATATGTTACAGATAGAATTTGTCAAATGTTAAGTGATAGAAGTTGTGTAATTGATGATGAAATTTATCTTTTTTTAAATATTATTTGTCATATTGCCAGTAAGATTAAAAATATTGAAGATGATCCATAAAGAATGAAATTGCTTATGATTTTGAAGCAGTTTCAAGTATATTACTTGATACTTTTGAAATTAGTGTATGTATTTATAAGAAAATTTTTTTTTAAAATTATATTTTAATTTAATATATCTATATAAAAATTTAATTAATATATATTAAATTTTCTCTATGTTATTATAATATATATATGAATTTTTTTTTTTTTTTAAGAGATTATTGATAGATATCTAGATATGTTTGTTACTCTTTGGCAAACATTTAGATTATCTGTTGAAATTATATCTCAAAACTTTAAAGGTGTTATTGCTCAAGCTATTGCCTCTAAAAAATTAAATGGTAAAAAAAAATTATATTTTTATTTATTTTTTTTTGAATATTTTTTTTTTTTTAAAAAAAAAAGTAATTTATAATTATTAAAAAAATATATATGTTATAAAAATTTATTTTTATTTTATAATATTATATTAAATATAATAATATGATATTAGATTGTGTAACAACACCTAAAGCTACTAAGGCTTTATATAATATCTTATGTTATATTCAACCGGATGATCAAATCATTTCATTAATTATAGAATTTTTGCCACCATTCTGTAGAGTATGTCATTATATATCTATAATATTTTTGTTTATATTTTATATTTTATTTTTTTATTTTTAATTTTTTTTCTCCTTATTCTTTGTAAAAATAATAATAATAATAATAATAATAATAATAATAATAATAATAATAATAATAATAATAATAATAATAATAATAATAATAATAATAATAATAATAATAATAATAATAATAATAATAATAATAAAATTTTATTATTTTTTTTATTAGTCAATACCTCATAGTGTTGATAGTCATCAATTAGATGTATTAAGAGAATTGATTATAATAAATTCTAAGGCAATTAAAGATAGAGTTATCATGGAAGAAATAATTAATGCTTTATTCGATAAATTCACTGTTCGAAGCGAAAACTTCGAAGGAACATTAAGATTCTTAGCGGCTCTTACTATGACAAGATTAACTCAAACGGGTAAAGGTGATCATAATAAACCTATATGGAAATATGAATGGCTTGAATGGGTTTTAGAAATTTGTTTATTTGAAAATTTAATTCCAGAAAGAAGTAATGTTTTATTTATTTTTTATTTATTTATTTATTTTAATTTTATTAATTATATGTTGATAAAAAAAAATTTAAAAAATCTTTAATTTTATTTTAATAATAATATTATTATTATTATTACTATTTTTTAATTAAATATTTATAATTTTTAAGCATAATATTAATTTTTATAAATTTATTTATTTATTTATTTATTTATTATTTTTTTATTTTCTAATAAAGTATTCTCACTTGATACTGTAAATGATACAAAGGGATTAGAAACAACTCATCAATTATTTATTGAAAAATTAAAATATTTAAGATCTTTAATTTCCATATTGAAGTCATATCATGTTAAATTAAATTTTGATACTATTAATTTGGAATCATCATTTATTACTCGTTATAATGATATTGCTTGATGTTGTTTCTTATTATTAGGTCATCCAGATATTCAAGTTATCTGTTTAGCCTATGAAATTATGGTTGGCGTATCTACTAATATTATTAAAATAAATTCTATTCGTAATTATCCAAATGATAAGTATGTATTTTTTTTTATTATTATTATTCATTATTATAATTATTATAATTTATTAATTATATATATATATATTTTTTTAATAATATTAAATAAAAATAGTCTTCTTAATGTATTAGAATATTATCCAGCCTTTTTAATAAAAAATTAAAAAGATTCCTTCATGATAAAGAAATGGTACTTTCTTGTTTAAGTGCTATTATTTGGGTGTATCAAGTAAGTTTAAAACAAATTTAGTATTTTATTTAAATTATTATTATTATTATTATTATAAGTGATTTATCTATTAGTATTACTTTTAATATTATGAATATAAATAATAATATATAATAGTAATAATAAGAATTAATAATAAACCATATTTATAAAAATAATTAATATTAATAATTAATAATAATAAATAATGATGATTAATCTTTTTTTTTTTTTTTTTTTTTTTCTTTAATATCATATTATATTAATAAAAATAGACACTTGGTGAAATTGAATTAACTGATGAGGAATATGCTAAATTATATCCTGAAACATTATGGGATGTATGTATTAATGTACTGAAGAGTCCTTTCAGAGAAACCTCACAAAGATCTATCGATTTAATTAGTGTTATATTTAATTTCATTAATATACAGGTATTTAAATATAATACAAAAATATTGAATAAATATATAAATATTTATCTATTTTATAATAAATTGTTAAATTGTGTCTACTATTATTAATAATGAAAAATATTATAAAATATTATTTTTATTAGTTATTATCAACAAGAGGATGGAAAGGAATCAATGTTATTTTATTATATTTACTTAATCATGGTTCATGGAAGAGACGTTTAACTGGTATTAAATTATTATATATTTTGGCAAGAAGATGGCCAACTTATATTCATCCACATGAAGATCTTATAGAAAGAACTAAAGAGGCTCACGAAAAAGTGATTGTACTTCAAGGTAAGATATTAAAATATATATATATATATATATATATATATATATATATAAATTAGATAAAAAATAATAAATAAATAAATAAATAAATGAATAATTTATGAAATTAATGGTTATATATATAATTTTATTGTAATTATAATTGTTTTGTTACATTAGATGATGGTAGAGATGCTGTAAGAAATGCAGCTACACATCTTTTCTTAATGTATAATTCATCTGAAGATACTGTTATAAATGAATTATTATTAGAATCACCAGATTTACATATTATATCAATTTCAATGCCTTTACAATATACCTTACCAGAAATTCCAAGTGAAGATGTTATCATAAAATTAGCCTTAGACTATCATGAAGAATGTAAAGCACCAAATACTTTTAACTTCTGTGATCATCCAAAACGTGTTCCAAGTTATTTCGAAATAGATTTGGGCTATTATCAATTTGTTGAACCTTTAGATTTAGTTTATGAATAATTGAAATTAATATAGATATGTTCTAAACGGGAGAGCGCGTTTCGGAACCGCACGTGAATAGATATAAGCCACATATTTTTTGAGATGGCGTATTATATATAAATTTTTTATATAAATAAATAATTAAATAATAATTAAATAAATATTTTATTATATAATAATTTCATAATTTAATATATATATTTTGATAATAAAAAAATAAAAGAATAAAAAAAATACAAAAATAAAAAAGATTAAAAAAAAAAAAAAAATACAAAAAAATAAAATAAAATATTTTCATATTTATTTATATTTATAACTGTAATTTTTTATTATATAAATAAATAAATAAATAAATAATAATTAAATAAATATTTTACTTTATAAAAAAAAAATAAAATAAAAAAAAGAAAAGATAAATATTTTTTTAGTAATTTTCTAGAAATAAAATAAAATATTTTTTTAGTAATTTTCTTGAAATAAAATAAAATATTTTCATATTTATTTATAACTGTAATTTTTAAAAAAAAAATAAAAATAAATAAATATAAATTAAATATTATACCTAAATAATATAAACTGAATTTTATTATAATTTTTACAGTATTTTAAATTAGTGTAAATTATTATATTTCCATATAATAAACAAACTTTATAGTTAAAAAATAGTATAAAAAAAAAATATTAAATATTATTATTAAATAAATAAATGAATAAATTAATAAATAAATTGTAAACATATCTAAAACGGGGAGAGCGCGTTTCGGAACCCCACGTGAATAGATATAAGCCACATGTTTTTTGAGATGGCGTATTATATATAAATTTTTTATATAAATAAATAATTAAATAATAATTAAATAAATATTTTATTTTATAATAATTTCATAATTTAATATATATTTGATAATAAAAAATAAAAAAATAAAAAAATAAAAAAATAAAAAAAAAAAAAAAATAAAAAAAATTAAAAATAAAAAAAAAATAAAAAAAAATAAAAAAGATTAAAAAAATAAAATTACAAAAAAAATAAAATAAAATATTTTCATTTTTATTTATATTTATAACTGTAATTTTTTATTATATAAATAAATAAATAAATAATAATTAAATAAATATTTTATTTTATAATAAAAAAATAAAATAAAAAAAAGAAAAGATAAATATTTTTTTAGTAATTTTCTTGAAATAAAATAAAATATTTTCATATTTATTTATATTTATAACTGTAATTTTTTATTATATAAATAAATAATAATTAAATAAATATTTTATTTTATAATGAAAAAATAAAATAAAAAAAAAAGATAAATATTTTTTTAGTAATTTTCTTGAAATAAAATAAAATATTTTCATATTTATTTATATTTATAACTGTAATTTTTAAAAAAATTGAAAATACATATTAAATAAAAAATAAAAAATAAATATTTCATATTTATTAATATTTATATTAAAAATTTTGATGGAGGGAAATCTAAAAATTGATATAAGTGAAACAAATCGAGGAAAAGAGCAAATAATTATAGATCGAAAATTTAAATATAATTTTTCAAAATTAAAAAAAGATAATACAAAAATATATAGATGTACAGAATATAAAACATTAAATAAATGTAAGTCTTTTATTATTTTAAATGATAATAAAGAGGTTTTAAATTATGATTCTTCCCATAATCATCCTGGTAATGAAATTAATGCATCCAAATCATTAATAAAACATAAAATTAAAGATGAAATAAAAAAAAGTTTGATTCCTTCTGATATAAAATCAAAACGCATATTTGATAAAATTTCTCAAGAAATAGGATATATATGCCCTGAATATAAAACAATTAAATCCCAAATAACAAGATATAAAAACAAACAATTATTTCCTAATGTAAAAACATTTGATGAAGTTCCTAATGTATCTGAATATTATAAAACAATAAGAGGTGAATACTTTATGATATTCAAAAATTCTAATATAATAATTTTTCAATCACCATTCCAAGCAAAATTATTTATGGAGAATAAACATATATTTGCTGATGGTACATTTTTAATAGCTCCAACTAATAGTTATCAAGTATTCATTACCAGAACTTATGTTACAGAATTAAATTGTTTTTACACTACTTCCATGTCAATATTAAAAAATAAAGAACAAACAACTTACGAAATATTATTTAATGAAATAAAAAAAAATATAATTAAATATAATACAAATATTAATTTCTCAGAAAAAATTTTTCATTGTGATTTTGAAAAAGGAATATCTAATGCAGTGGAAAATATTTTTCTCAATATAAATATTAAATATTGTTTTTGGCATTATAAAAGATTATTAATGACAAAAAAAAATAAATTATGTTACAAGGAAGTGAAAGATCATAATATTTTAAATACTTATTATAAAGCCATTTCTATAACAGAATCAATAATTACAATTATTTTATTATTTTAATATTTAGTATTATTTTTCAATAAAGTTTTAAAACAAATAATTAAATGATACAGAACATTTAAAATATTCCATATCTAGTTATTTATTTATTTGGTCGTTTCTCTAGGGAATTATGACACAATAATATATTCTAATAAATATAAGAAAATAATTTATAATAATAATGTTTTATAATAATATTTTGTTCTTTATTTATTTTTATAATTTTATTTTTACATACATAATAATTTATTATTACATTCTCTTAATTTTATATAATTGTTAAAATAATTAATTAATATTATATTTTTATTAAACATATCTCTTTAACTATTAATTTCCTAATAACTTTATTTAAAAATACAATTTCATTATTAAATATATTTAACTATTAATATTTAAAATATATTTCCTAAATAAAATATAATTATCAATATTTATAATATAATTCCTAAAACTATATAATTCTCAAAATAATATTTAAAATATAAAATAAAACTTATTAATAATAATGATGAATTAATTTATTATCATAATAATAGAATCATTATTAATATAATTTATCTATTTTAATTATGATAAAAGAATTAACCATGCTTTTAAAAATAATTATTTGAATTAACTATATATAAATTATTTTAATTATTATAACCAATAATATTTATACAATATTTCTAACCTAAATTTCTTACCTAAATCTTATTTTTATAGTGGTATCGTATCAAGATTCCCCCACTTTAAATAAGACTTCGTCCCTTGAAGTCAGGCGAAAAAAAAAAAAATTTTTTTTTTTTTTTTTTTTTTTTTTAATTATTTAATAATTAAATTTTTATATATATTTTGTTAAAAAAGTAAAAACATAAAAATATTATGTATAAATTTTTTTTTTTTTTTTTTTTTTTATAGAAATTTGAAATTTGAAATTTGAAATTTGAAATTTAATAATTTAAATTTTGAATTTTTGAATTTTGAATTTTGAAAATTTAATTGAATTATATTCAAACTATGTTTTTCTTTTTCTTTTATATTTGTAATTCCTGATAATACACTTTGTATCTTTCCTATTATTATTATACTTTTTAATAATTGTATTTTTATAATTAAATTTAATTTTAAATTTTCTTTTTGAATTATTTTTGCTATTACCATTATTTTGGTTGGAATTTTCTACAGTAGGTATTTTTTTTATTATTATTTTATTATCAGAATTTATTTTAATTTTATTTATCATTTCATTATAAATATTTAAATTATTTCCTTCCATCTTAATTTTATTTATTTTCAATTTATCAATAGGTTTACTTTCTAATAATTTACTTTCCTCTTTACATAATAATATGTTTTCGTTTTTCTTTTCTACTGGAATTAGTTTATGTGATGGATTATATACGTTACCTTCGAGAATAGTATCACTCAATTTATTAATTACCATATTACCTTCTATATTTTCTTCAATAATTTGTTTATCCATATTATCATTATAAGTTGTGATTTTAGTTTGAATTCTATCATTATCATTATTTACGTGTTTATTTCCTGATTCGCCCTTAACATTAACATTTTCATCCACGGAATTTAAATTATAATTTTCTTCAATAGTGCAAGTATCTTTACTATTAATATTATGATCATAATTACTATTTATTATTTCTTTATAAATACCTTTTGAAGAACTATTAATATTACCATAATAATAATATGAATTCAAATTTTCTTTATTAATATAATAATTATTTATTGAATTAACATTCATGCAAGAATTACAATTAGAATTATTCATAGATTTTAAATAATTTTCTTTACCATTAAAATTTGAATTGCCACATTCAACATTAGTATAATCCGAATCAAAATAATTAAAATTTTTATTTTGTTCAATATTATAATTTCTTTTATAATAATTCATTTTGTTTTGTCTAGGCGTAAAATTATTTATTTTATTATAATAATTATTAGTTTTTAATTTATTATTATAATTATTGTAATAATTAAAATTAAATTTCCTAAAATTTTTATTAATATTTTCATTTATTAATCCATATTCTCTAAAATGCGTGTTATAAGGGTCAGTCCTATTGTTTCTCCTATTATAAGTTATTTTATGGTTATTAAAGCTTTCTCTTTCTTCCTTATTAGATTCTATTAATTCATTTTCTATTCTTTCAGCGAGAGAAGCAGTTTTCATAGCATCTTCTATAGTTTTGCATCCTTTTATAATTACTTGTTGATATGGGAAACGTCTAACTTTTATTGAATTTAAATAATCTTCAATTGTCACTAATTTCCTAAAGTCGCACTCCAAATTCTTTAATAGTCTTCTATAAGTTACATTAAAAATTGAAATTTTTGTATCATTTGGAACTTTTATGGTCTTTAAAGTCCAGCATTTTTCACTTTGAGTAATATTTAAATATTTTTCAATGGCATATTGTATTTCTTTTAATGTTGGATATTCATTTCTTTTATACTTTTCTTTTAATATTTTAATTTCTATATTTATGTCTTGATTTACACATTTAATTATCCAAAAGTATTGTTGCCTCAATGTGTAAATCTCCCATAATTCCATAACTTCCTCAAAGTCCTTAATCCATCCATCAATATCCCTTCCATAATTGACTAATAAAGGTAGTTCTTTTATTAAGCCTTGAACATTCATTTTGATTATTTTTTTTTTTTTTTTTTTTTTTTTTTTTAAAAAAAATTTTTTCTTTTTTTTTTTGTTTATATTTATTTCTATTACGCGTTATTTTAAATAATATATATTATTATAACATTTTAAATAACTATTATTTTATTATTTACTATTTTAAACTATTATTTTATTATGTGTCATTAAAAACTATTAATATTATCTTTACGTGTTAAAATAAACTATTATTTTATTACACGATATTTTTTTTTGTATTATTATTATTATTATTATTATTATTATTATTATTATTATTATATTTTCAAATTTTTATTATTTTCATATTATCATGCTAGAGAAACGCCCGGATTCTCCACCATTTTTGATACAGAACATTTAAAATATTCCATATCTAGTTATTTATTTATTTGGTCGTTTCTCTAGGGAATTATGACACAATAATATATTCTAATAAATATAAGAAAATAATTTATAATAATAATGTTTTATAATAATATTTTGTTCTTTATTTATTTTTATAATTTTATTTTTACATACATAATAATTTATTATTACATTCTCTTAATTTTATATAATTGTTAAAATAATTAATTAATATTATATTTTTATTAAACATATCTCTTTAACTATTAATTTCCTAATAACTTTATTTAAAAATACAATTTCATTATTAAATATATTTAACTATTAATATTTAAAATATATTTCCTGAATAAAATATAATTATCAATATTTATAATATAATTCCTAAAACTATATAATTCTCAAAATAATATTTAAAATATAAAATAAAACTTATTAATAATAATGATGAATTAATTTATTATCATAATAATAGAATCATTAATAATATAATTTATCTATTTTTAATTATGACAAAAGAATTAACCATGCTTTTAAAAATAATTATTTGAATTAACTATATATAAATTATTTTAATTATTATAACCAATAATATTTATACAATATTTCTAACCTAAATTTCTTACCTAAATCTTATTTTTATAGTGGTATCGTATCATAAATTTAAAAAATATTATTTCTGGTATAGTTGTTAGTAACTAATACCATGAATCAAACTACTTAGGGTTCGATTCACATTTATTATTATTTTATAGTTTTATTCTAAAAAATATCTAGAAGATTCTTTATAGTTCAAGAAATTACTAGAATTTCTTGATAATTCTTGTGTTTAATTAATTAAAATTTATTCTATTAAATTCTTAATTCTATTGTTTTCTATTTTTTCTAAATTTTTCGATTTTTAAGAACTTTTTAGAAACTTTTATTTTTATTTTTTAATAACTTTAACTTTTGAAAAAAAATATAAATATGAGTAAAATTCTTATTAACAAATATTCTTTTCTTTGTGTTTTTTATTTTAATTTTGTTTAGTTAATAAAACTTAATTTTTTTAATAAAACTTTTTTTAATATTAATACTATATCAACCCTTGCGGCTTATAGTATTATAATAAATATAATTAATAAAATAATTATAATAAAAGAAAAAAAAAAATAAATAAAAAATAAAATAATTTTTGTTTTTTTTGAAGTGTTATTATATTTATTATAATATTTTGTTATAATAAAAAACACCCAAGATTTAGACGCCGTGCCTTGATATATCTACCCTTTTGTTTGGTTTGAAGCTTTCTTTTGGAATTAGTATCTACTGCCTTTTTGTTTTCTTTTTGGACTTTATTTTTTGAATCTCTCGGATTTTCTGTTTCCTTTGTTTTTGGTTTCTGTTTGGCTACTTATCTTATTGGCTTCAGGTTTCCACTTTTGGTTAGATTCTTTCTGTTTGCCTTGGATTTCTTATTTTTGGTCTTGGTTTCTGTCTCCATTGGTTTCAGATTTCTTAGTTTTGGACTTGGTTTTTGTTTCCATTGGTTTCGGGTTTCTGATTCTTGGTTTCTACTTTTGGACAAAATCTCTTCTTCTCTTAGTCTCTGATATCTTCTTTGGGTTCAGCCTTGCTTCTTGAATCTACTTTTTTTTTCCTTAAAAAATAAAATTCTCGGTTTTTTGGTATTAATAGCAAACTCACAATAATACCAAAATCTATCTAGGCGAAAAAAAAAAAAAAAATTTTTGATATAAAAAAAAAAAAAAAAAAAAAAATTCTTTAAGAAGTTCTACAGTTCTTGAGACTTTTTAAAGAATATTACAGGTAAATATAATATTTAAATATACTAGGAGCGATTAGAGCTCATAAACAGAGTTTCGGCGGTTAGTAACTAGTTTCAGTAGGTTAGAAACTATAGCCGTTAATTATTCGAATATAAACGGGCTTCAAAACCCTAGGGCGTGAAGAGCGTGTGGATTAAACGAAAGCCACATCCTACCAACCAACTTCAACAGTTCGGTGGTTGCTCTATTCGAATAAGCTCTGGCGAATAAGGAACTATAGTCACCGAAGGCTATAGGTTGGTCGTGAAGGTAAAGCGACTTTAAAATATATAGTTTATAATTTTTTATTTTGAGGTCTAGTATATACCTCTAGTTAGTAACTCTTGCCGGTTTTTTATTTTGTTGTAAGGCATAAAAGAGTGAAATTTAGTCTAGTTATTATATTTACCAAATTAAATTTAAAAAAAAAAAATTTAAATCAGCAATTAAATTAAAAGCCTAGAAAAATAATAATTTATAATTCTTTATCATTACAATTTTCATTCGGGAGCACTAAAAAAAAAAAAAAAAAAAAAAAAAAAAAAAATAATAATAATAATAATAGTGATAATATTAAATAAATCTTCCTATTGCAATTCTTAAACTTGTTTATAATTTAATAATTCTTTCAATGTCTTCTTCATCAAACGATTTTCATTTTAATGGCGATTCAGCTAAGCTCAAGGGATTTTTAGCTTATGTTGGGTTAGCCATTGCTCTTCGTCCTGAATATTTCACCAATGATCCGTTAAAAGTAGCTTATACCATCACTTTGTTAAGAGATGAAGCTATGGATTGGGCTGCAGACTTGATGAATGAAAATAACCCAGTCCTTGACGATTTTAACGCTTTCATTGAACTTATGAAGGATAGATTCAGTGACGTAGATGCAGTTTTTAATTGTAATCAAGCTCTTATGCATATTAAGCAAAAAGCATATGGTAAAGTCACTGATTACAATAATGAATTCCGTAGGCTTTCGGAAAAAACGGACTGGAATGAATTTGCCTTAATGGATGTTTATATTGAAGGATTGCTACCAAGACTTCAAGAAAGAGTAATTAGTTTGTTCCCTCCTCCTGCCAAATTAAGTGAACTAATGCGAATTACCAATCGTATAGATCATCAAATGACTCGATTCGCAACGATCAACAATTACAATTCTAGAAATAACAGTAATAATAATAATAATTCTCGTAATAATAGGAAGTATTATAGATTTAACTCTAGTAATAATAGAAACGCCAATTCTAATTCTTTTTTCAAATCAAATAATGATTCAAATTACTCTCATTTATCCCCTGAAGAAAGAGCAAGAAGAATTAAAGAAGGGCTTTGTCTATATTGTGGACAATCAGGCCATAAGTTAATAAATTGTCCAAAGCGAGCAAATAAACCTGGCTCCTCCCATATGGCTAGATCTAATTCTTCTAAGAAATTTAATAAAGATTGTATTATTAAGTATTCCTTTAACTACAAAAATAAATGGATTAAAGCTAAGGCTCTTATAGATTCCGGCTCCGACTTGAATCTTATGGATAGTAATTTTGCTAAAATTAATAATTTTAAGCTTGTACATGATAATTTAGAAGCTGATAACATTACTGGTATTGGTGGTGGCAAAGACGTTGTTGGTAAAACTATACCAATATTATTTAAAGTTAGTAACCTTCAGGTCTTAACAGAATTCTTTGTTATTGATTTGAACGACAAATTTGAGTGCTTAATTGGTTCTAGATTTCTTAAAGAAAATAAATCATCAATTGATTTCAACAATAATATTTTAAGCTTTTGCAATAGTAATAACAATGCGTCAGATTCTTCCTTTGTTGAATCAGTACCTTCGACCTCGATTAACTCTACTTCACTTTCTCTTACTTCGAATACTTCCGACTCTATCTCTTCGAAACCAGCCTATTCCAGTTCATGCACCCCTAATAATTCTTTGTTTGATAATTCTTCTCTTTCTCCTTCAGTGTTGAAGAATTCAATTGCCTCTTCCCTAAACATGGATACTCCAAATAAAACACTTCCCGCCATTTATCTAGAATTCTCTGATGTATTTAGTGAAGAAGAAGCTAAAATCTTACCTCCTCATTCTAGTTTTGATTGTGCTATTGACCTTAAACCTAATACTAAGTTATATTATAGTGCAATTTATCCCCTTACAATTCCCGAAGAAATAGCTTTAGAAAAAATTATTAAAGACTATTTAAAATACGGTTTTATTGTTAGGTCAAAATCAGAAGCTGGTCATCCAATTTTATTTGCTCCAAAAAATAATGGTGAGTTACGTATGTGTATTGATCTTAGGAAACTTAATGAAATCACCATTAGAGATAGTTATCCTATGCCTTTAACAACTGTTATTTTTAATAAAGCTCCTGGTCATAAGTATTACTCAAAGCTTGATTTAAAATCTGCTTACTTCCAAATTCGTATCAGGTCTGGAGATGAATACAAAACAGCTTTTGTATGTAGCTTAGGACACTTTGAATTTAGAGTTATGCCTTTCGGTTTCAAGAATGCACCTGCCTGTTTTCAAAGAATGATTGATACTGCATTAAGTGACTATTTAGGTAAATTTTGTTATGCCTATATTGATGATATTATCATTTTTTCTGATGATCTTTCTGAACATCATTTACACGTTAAAAAAGTACTATTACAACTTAGGAAATTTCATTTACATGTTAACCTTGAAAAATGTGAGTTTGATAAGTTCGAAGTTAAATTTTTAGGATATTATGTATCTTCAGATGGTCTTAAGATGGATATTAAGAAAGTCTCAGCTATTTTAGATTGGCCTGCTCCAACTACAGTTAAAGAAGTTCAATCGTTTCTTGGCCTAGCCAATTTCTACAGACGCTTTATAAAAAATTTTGCTAAAATTGCTTATCCTCTTAATAAACTTACAAGAAAAAATGTTCCTTTTGTTTGGTCAAAAGATGCTAATGACTCCTTTGAACTTCTTAAACGTTCTTTTACTTCTGCTCCCATCCTTATTCCTGCTGATCCTAATTCTCAATTTTTTGTTGAAACGGATGCAAGTAATTTTGCGCTTGGATGTATTTTATCCCAAGTTAGCTCTAAAGATAATAAGCTTCATCCAATTGCTTTCTATTCTAGAGCTTTTACCTCTGCTGAATGCAATTATCCAATTTATGATAAAGAGTTACTTGCTATTAAGACTGCTTTTGAAACTTGGAGGTACTATTTAGAAGGTGCTAAGAATACTATTAAAGTTCTTACTGATCATAGAAATCTACTCTACTTTAAGAAACCAGAACAGCTTTCACAACGTTTAATTAGATGGTCAATGTTCTTTACTCGATTTGACTTTCAAATTGAGTATCGTCCAGGTTCTCGCGGTGGTAAGCCAGATGCTTTATCTCGCCGTCCTGATTATGATAATCATGAACCTGCTAAACCTTACCAAGTACTTAAACCGGAAAATTTTTGTTTTACTTCAAGGATCTCTATTGAATCAAATCTACAAGATGAAATTAAAAAGTGTTACTCCAAGGATCCTTTCTTTAATAATGTTAAGATATATTTTGAAAAGCCTTCTGCTAATGAGAAAATCATTGCTTCGGTTGATCTCCTTTTGTTCTCCAATGGTATTCTTTTATATGACAATCTTATTTATATTCCTGAATGCCTTAGATTTAAAATTCTTTGTTCTTGTCATGATTCTCCTACTGCTGGCCACTTTGGCATAAATAAAACCTCTGACTTAGTTTCTAGAAATTATTGGTGGCCTGGTATGCATAAGGATATAAAAAAATATATTCGTACTTGTAATGTGTGCTGCGCTTCAAAAGCTCCTCGTCATAAACCTTACGGTTTACTTAAATCTTTACCCATTGGCAATAATCCTTGGGAATCAATTTCAATGGATTTTATAACAGATCTTCCCTCTTCCAATGGTATGTCTTGTATTCTTGTCGTAGTTGATCGCTTTACGAAGATGGCTCATTTTGTTCCCTTTAAATCAGTTCCCTCTGCTGAGGATTGTGCTGAACAATTTCTTAATTCTATTTTCAAACTTCATGGTCTGCCAAAGGATATTGTGTCGGATAGAGGTACTCAGTTTACTTCTAAATTTTGGAATAGATTATTTAATTTACTTCATGTTGATCTTTGTTTATCATCTGCTCATCATCAGCAAACTAATGGTCAAACGGAGAGGGTAAACGCAATACTTGAACAATACTTAAGATGTTATGTTAATTATCAACAAAATAATTGGATGGAATATTTATCTCTTGCAGAATTTGCTTACAATAACACAATACAAGAATCTGCAAATGCTACTCCTTTCTTTCTTAATTATGGGTTCAATCCTAAATTTGATCCTTCTACTCCAGATGTTTCTATTGTCCCTCGTGCTGAAATTATTGCTAAAGACCTAAAAGAATTAAGAAATGTACTTAAAGAAAATCTTCAAAGTGCAGTTAATTTTCAAAAAAAAATATTATGATGATAAACATATGTCTCCGCCTGAGTTTAAAGTTGGCTCAAAAGTTTGGCTGTTAAGGAATGATTTAATAAATAATAAAAAAGGTAAACTTGCTCCTAAGAAATCTGGTCCATTTACTATTTTAAAGAAAATTTCAGATGTAAGTTATAAATTAAAGTTACCAAACTCTTTTAGGGTCTTTCCAGTTTTCCACGTTTCACTTCTTGAGCCAGCCTATGAAAATGAATTTACAGAAAGAAATATCCCAACTCCAAAACCTATTATACTTAATGGAGAAAAAGAATATGAAGTTGAATCTATTCTTGATTCAAAGAAATTTCATAACAAAATTAAATATTTAATTCATTGGAAAGGTTATGATGATTCTGAAAACTCATGGGAACCTTTTGAGAATCTTCATTGCAATAAACTTCTTGCCGAATTCCACAAGAAGTTTCCAAATAAACCAAAACCTAAGACGTCTGGAATCCGTCTCTAAGGGAGAGAGTTATAACAGAATCAATAATTACAATTATTTTATTATTTTAATATTTAGTATTATTTTTCAATAAAGTTTTAAAACAAATAATTAAATTTAAAAAATATTATTTCTGGTATAGTTGTTAGTAACTAATACCATGAATCAAACTACTTAGGGTTCGATTCACATTTATTATTATTTTATAGTTTTATTCTAAAAAATATCTAGAAGATTCTTTATAGTTCAAGAAATTACTAGAATTTCTTGATAATTCTTGTGTTTAATTAATTAAAATTTATTCTATTAAATTCTTAATTCTATTGTTTTCTATTTTTTCTAAATTTTTCGATTTTTAAGAACTTTTTAGAAACTTTTATTTTTATTTTTTAATAACTTTAACTTTTGAAAAAAAATATAAATATGAGTAAAATTCTTATTAACAAATATTCTTTTCTTTGTGTTTTTTATTTTAATTTTGTTTAGTTAATAAAACTTAATTTTTTTAATAAAACTTTTTTTAATATTAATACTATATCAACCCTTGCGGCTTATAGTATTATAATAAATATAATTAATAAAATAATTATAATAAAAGAAAAAAAAAATAAATAAAAAATAAAATAATTTTTGTTTTTTTTGAAGTGTTATTATATTTATTATAATATTTTGTTATAATTTCTAATTTATGTTTTATTAATATTGAATACATACCTGATATTTTTAATAAAATTAACAATACATGCATGAGATATAAATCTACCTGTTCCCAATTTTTGAATTTTTTAGATTATTTTGAGAAAACATTTCTAAATATCTATAATATAAAATATTGGAATTATTACAATAATATAGACCACATAACAAATAATGCTTCAGAATCTTATAACAGTTATTTAAAAAATTTATTTGTAAAAAAGCCTTCATTTTATAAATTAATATATACAATACAATTTGAAGAATCCAAATCTTACTATGATTACCATATGAGAATTAAAGGAATTTGGAGAAAAAAGAGCAGAATATCAGAAAGGGTCGATGACATTAATATTTTAGTTGAATATTATAAAAATATGGAAGCCGAATTAAAAAATATTGGATGTAGTAAAAATGATATCATCGAAAATTGGTTTAATTGTTTAATTAGATTGAATAATGAAATCATTAATTTTAATAAAACAAAATAAAAATAATTATTAAAATCCTTTCAAAATCATAATTACAATTAATTGAAAATTAAATTTTTTTATTTAATAAGAAATTCAATATTGAAATTTATTTAATATTTATTGATAGGGTTAGCTTAAAAATATTAAAAAAAAATTTTTTTTATAAATTTATTTTAAATATTTTTTACTTTATTAAATATTATTAAATAAAATTAAAAGATGTCTTTATTATTATATATTAGTATTATAAAATATTAAAAATATGAATGTATTGCATTTCGCATTATTTTTATTTTATATTGTAGTAAATTAATAAATAAATAAATAATTTTTATAAAATAAACTAATTATTAATATATTTTTTAAAAATATATTTAATGTATATTTCATATTTTTAATAAATATTCAAATATACATTTTAAATATATATAATGATATTTAAGTATTATAATACTTATAAAAGAAAATAATTAATATTTTAAATTATTTCTATCAGGCTTTCTAAAAAAACTTTACTATTTGTAAAAATAATAATGCTCTTTTTGTTAGTTTATTAGATTTATATAATATAAATATCTAAAATAATTTATTTATTATTTAATAGAAATTTTTGTTTAAAAATGTTATTGTTATTATTACTATTACTAAAAAAAAGTTTTAATTTAATATTTATAATTAAATTTTCAAATAATCTTTCCTTATCAAGTTAAATATAATGCTCCTGAGTAAAAAAGATTTTTGTATTATATAAAATTTATTTAAAATATTAGATAAAAAAATATTAAAAAGGAAATAAGAATTTTAAAAAGAATATTTAAAAATAAAATGAAAAAAATACAGAATGTAATAATATAGAAGTACAAGTATATAAAATAAAATAAAATAAAATAAATAGTTGAAATATAAATATGAAGTACAGAATGAATAAAATAAAATAATAGTTGAAATATAAATATGAAGTACAGAATGAATAAAATAAAATAAATAGTTGAAATATAAATATGAAGTACAGAATGAATAAAATAAAATAAAATAAAATAAAATAAAATAAATAGTTGAAATATAAATATGAAGTACAGATTGAATAAAATAAAATAAAATAAAATAAAATAAAATAAAATAAAATAAAATAAATAGTTGAAATATAAATATGAAATACAGATTGAATAAAATAAAATAAATAGTTGAAATATAAATATGAAATACAGATTGAATAAAATAAAATAAATAGTTGAAATATAAATATGAAATACAGATTGAATAAAATAAAATAAATAGTTGAAATATAAATATGAAGTACATATTGAATAAAATAAAATAAATAGTTGAAATATAAATATGAAATACAGATTGAATAAAATAAAATAAATAGTTGAAATATAAATATGAAGTACATATTGAATAAAATAAAATAAATAGTTGAAATATAAATATGAAATACAGATTGAATAAAATAAAATAAATAGTTGAAATATAAATATGAAGTACATATTGAATAAAATAAAATAAATAGTTGAAATATAAATATGAAATACAGATTGAATAAAATAAAATAAATAGTTGAAATATAAATATGAAGTACAGAATGAATAAAATAAAATAAAATAAAATAAAATAAAATAAAATAAAATAAAATAAAATAAAATAAAATAAAATAAAATAAAATAAAATAAAATAAAATAAATAGTTGAAATATAAATATGAAATACAGATTGAATAAAATAAAATAAATAGTTGAAATATAAATATGAAGTACAGAATGAATAAAATAAAATAAAATAAAATAAAATAAAATAAAATAAAATAAAATAAAATAAAATAAAATAAAATAAAATAAAATAAAATAAAATAAAATAAAATAAAATAAAATAAATAGTTGAAATATAAATATGAAATACAGATTGAATAAAATAAAATAAAATAAAATAAAATAAAATAAAATAAAATAAAATAAAATAAAATAAAATAAAATAAAATAAAATAAAATAAAATAAAATAAAATAAAATAAAATAAAATAAAATAAAATAAAATAAAATAAATAGTTGAAATATAAATATGAAATACAGATTGAATAAAATAAAATAAATAGTTGAAATATAAATATGAAGTACAGAATGAATAAAATAAAATAAAATAAAATAAAATAAAATAAAATAAAATAAAATAAAATAAAATAAAATAAAATAAAATAAAATAAAATAAATAGTTGAAATATAAATATGAAGTACAGATTGAATAAAATAAAATAAAATAAAATAAAATAAAATAAAATAAAATAAAATAAAATAAAATAAAATAAAATAAATAGTTGAAATATAAATATGAAGTACAGATTGAATAAAATAAAATAAATAGTTGAAATATAAATATGAAGTACAGAATGAATAAAATAAAATAAAATAAAATAAAATAAAATAAAATAAAATAAAATAAAATAAATAGTTGAAATATAAATATGAAGTACAGATTGAATAAAATAAAATAAAATAAAATAAAATAAAATAAAATAAAATAAAATAAAATAAAATAAAATAAAATAAAATAAAATAAAATAAAATAAAATAAAATAAATAGTAGAATATTAAATATAAAGTACAGATTGAATAAAATAAAATAAAATAAATAGTAGAATATTAAATATAAAGTACAGATTGAATAAAATAAAATAAAATAAAATAAAATAAAATAAAATAAAATAAAATAAAATAAAATAAAATAAAATAAAATAAAATAAAATAAAATAAATAGTAGAATATTAAATATAAAGTACAGATTGAATAAAATAAAATAAAATAAAATAAAATAAAATAAAATAAAATAAAATAAAATAAAATAAAATAAAAAAAATATTTGAATTATAATAAAAATACAAGTATTAATAAAAATAAAATAAAATAAAATAAAATAAAATAAAATAAAATAAAATAAAATAAAATAAAATAAAATAAAATAAAATAAAAAAATTATTTGAATTATAATAAAAATACAAGTATTAATAAAAATAAAATAAAATAAAATAAAATAAAAATTTGAATTATAATAAAAATACAAGTACTAATAAAATAAAATAAATAAAATAAATATGTGAATAATAATAAATTGCAAGTATCAATAGAAATAAAATAAAATAATATAAAATAAATAAATATGCAGTGAAATAATAATATATAATATGATAAAATAAAATAAATAAGATATTGATATGAAATTAATATAAAAACTGAATTTAGCAACAAATAAATTATATAATAAAGTAAATGATATAGCATATTCATATATATTAACATGAATTTTATTATAATTTTTACAGTATTTTAAATTAATGTAAATTATTATATTTCCATATAATAAACAAACTTTATAATTAGAAAATAGTATAAAAAAAAATATTATTAAATATTATTATAAAATAATTAAATGAATAAATTTAAATAAATAAAAATTTTCAGAATATGGCGAATGTAAATCATCATTTTTTTTGAAATATATCACATTTTAAATATTTTTAATAATTATTTTTTCAAAGAAATTATATGTGCCATTTTATTTTAATGTTTAAATATTATATTCATAAATAAAAATTTATATAAAATAATATAAGCCACATTCCGAAATGAAAATTTATGTAAAAATATTTAAAGCCACATTCCGAAACGCACCACCCTCATCTAAAACATAATATAAATAAAATACACGTGACGTCAAATGTGATATGCGGGACTTTTATGTGCAATAATTTATAAGCAGTGGGTTTTAAATAATGGTAGTTTAGTAAATTTTATTAATAAAATTATAATATTCGTACAATTAAAATAATAATTCTAATTCCTAAAATTTTACAAGAGAATTCTCTATTTCTAGTATAAATAATTTAATTTATAAGAAATAGGTAATATATTAATTATATATTCTAATATATAGAACTATATAAATTTTATATGAAATAAAGTATTATAATTATTATAATTATAATACATATTGAAATAAAATAAAATAAAATAATTATTATCAAAAAGATATAAATTTAATATTTAATAATTATTATTAAATATACAAATATGTTACTACACATATTTGTTTTATATCAGAAATGCCCTTGCTAAAAATTAAACTATATATTTTTTTTTTTTATAAAAGAAAATATAAGGTTTAATTAATATAAATAATAATTTTAAAATTTTATTTTCTTTTATATTTATAATTCCTATTTGTTCGTTTTGTATCAATGCGATTGTTGCTATAAATAATAATATCTTTTAACATAATCTCAGGTTTGGGCATAAAAATTTTATTAATATTTATTTTATTTTTATTGTTATTTTGAATACGAATATTTGGAATTTTAATTATCTTTTTAATTTTATTAATTTTTATTTTCTTAGCACTACCAACATTAACAACTTTACTAGATTCATCTATCGGAGAATTTTTGTTAATAATTTTTCTTTCTTTTATATAAATATTATTATTAACTGAATTCAGTTTATTTGTAAATTGCTTATTTTTATTATTATTTGGAATAATTTGAGTATTGTTTATTTTTGAATTTTTATTAATAATAAATTTTTGTACTTTTTTTTTTTTTTTTTAAATATTTATATATACAATTATAATGTTTATATATATATATTATTATTTAATATAATTATAAAATATTCCGAATTCTTATTTATTTTAAAACAATTTATTTAAATTATACTAAAATGAATGAAATAACAAATAGTGTATAACTTTCTCTTCACCAAAGATAAAATAATTATAAATAGCCAATAAAAAAAATTAAAAATTTATATCCTAAACAGTGTATTTTAATTAATCCTAACTGAAGAGAATTTATGTAAATATATACGGATTTATAATTAATCAACAAAATTACTAAACACCACTACTTATAAATTATTTTTTACACAGCACATCCCCGATATCTCCACCAATTTTTGATATGCGGGACTTTTATGTGCTACTAATTTTTAATAGTATCGTTATATTTAATTAACCTTTATTAATATATTTTAATTTATAAACCCAATTAACCAAGGGTCTTCTCTAAACTACAACTAAAGAAGAGTAGTTATTAGAAATCATTATAATAATTTAATTATTAATAATAATAAATATACATTTAAAATATATTATATCGGAGTATAGTATAATATATAATAAATATATATTATAATAATAAATATAATAAATATAACTATATAATTCTTAAAATGAAAATAAGAATAATAAATTAAATATATAAGAAAATAATTATATAATAAATATGAATATAATAAATAATATCAACTATATATATTTAATTATAATTAAAATAACTAAAACTATTTCATTATATTATATATTATAATATATAGAAGTATTATGTATTTTTAATATAAACTTTAAAAATAAATATGAATAGTTTAATTATATATATAATAATATTCTTATTATATATTTAGAAGAAATTAACTATTTAATATATTTAATATATTTCATATTATAATGAATAATATATATAAATATTGAATAATATATGAATAAGAAATTATTTCAAATATTATTATTGACAAAGAGATATAAATTTAATATTTAATTATTATTATTAAATATACAAATATGTTGCTACACATATTTGTTTTATATCAAATGTATCATTGAAATTAATTTTTAATATAAGCCTTATTTATTAATATATATATATCTCAGAATTATTAGGCCTAAGATAACCCTTTAAATATTAAACAAGAATTTATATTAATTATTAATTATTTAAATATATATATTATTTATAATTAAATAAATAATATTTTTAATTATTGAAATGTAAATAACTGAAATTGAGATTTCAATTCAGTTATAATTACAACATTAGTTAAATTATTATAACTATAACTTTATTTAATTACATATAATATTTATTCATTAAACTTATTAAATTTAATTTTAAATATTCATCAATTTAACAAAATTTATTTAATTAATTTTAAATAATGTATTTACAATATATTAATTTCTCTACTGTAACTAATGTATTCTGTATTGTATTCTGTATTGTATTCTGCATTTTATAATGTATTTTGTATTTTATTAACTATTTAATTTTATATTTTTTATATAAGGATAAATTATATGATCGTAATATCTTTTATTATTTTCTTTTATTTTCGATCATTAGATTAGATTGGAAAATCGGTTAATTAAGATTTTTCCCAATTACTTTTTAGAAGTAATCAGTTTTACTTAATTAATGCGATGATCGATATGGATAGAATATCGATCGAAAACTTATCTAGGTTTTTCTATCTAATCTTTTCCTAGATAAGAGATTTGTTAAGATTAGAAAACCCTTTCTTATTTAACCTTATTTTCATAAAAAAATATAAATAAGGCTCTTGAGTTCTCTTTGAGAAATCAAGAGTTATTATTATAAGAAAAATATAATAATAATAAAGAACTTAATAAAATTTAAAAATCTTTTTTAAAAAAAATTTTTATATATATATCTTTTATAATAACGTGTTCTCCTTAACTCTTATAGTAAACTCGTTTTAAGGTAAATTTCTCAATTAATATTATTATTAATAAATTGAAGATAACAATTTTATTATAAGAAATTATAATAAAATTGTTACAATAATAATTCATCTTAGATTAGTTTAGGGTTAGATAAAATGTGAAAAATTTTTAGAATAGTGTAACATTGGAAACTTTATTAGTGAATTAGTCTATTGAAACTATATATATTAGAATACAATAATAATATATATAGCTAAAGTGGCGCAAAAAAATTTTTATTAGCATTTTTGATTGAAAAAAAAATATATATATATATATAATTAAAAAAAAAAATTTTTTTTAATAGTTAATAATAGAATAATTAATTAATATTTTAGAATAGTTTTAGAGTAATTATAATAATTTAAAATAATTAAAATAATTTTAGAATAAATATAATAATATATAATAGCTTTAGAATAATAATAGATTAGAATTATTTTAATAATTTAGAATTAATAGTATAGAATAATTTTAGATAATATAATTAAGAATAGGAATAATATAAAATAATTAAAAAAAAATAATAACTATAATAATAATAAATAAATAAAGAAATAAATAAAAACATTAAAAAATAAAATAAAAACAACAAACTGAGAAGGTAATAATACCTTCATATATAGAGTTAGCCATCTAATTGGGGATGGTGAGTACATTTTTAGGTAGTAATAAAGGAAAGGTCTCCTTTTCCTATACAGTAACGGTTTGTACTGTACGGAAATGCAGTATTTCACGTGAAAGTATAGGTTATCCGAATGTAGCTCTAGCGAATAAGGAATTCTTGGTCACCGAAGGCCTCGAGGTTCTTCAATACTATGTATTGAAGTAAAATTATATAGTTTTAATTTTAATAATGGGTTTTAACAGTTTGTTTATCCCAAACAAAATTGGTTATAGCAGTCATGTTTCTTTTATGCTTGATTATATAAAACTGCTATGGAAAACATAAAATATTTTTTTTATGTTTTAATGGATCACTTTTGCCGGTTTTTGAATGATGTAAGGCATAAAAAAGTGATATTGATTTTTAATTAAAATAATACTAAATATTGTATTTATGCAGAAGTTTATAATAAAGGATAAGTTTATAATAATATTTTGTTAATCATTTTAATTTAATTTCCAAGTACGTTGTTGACCGTTACTGGTAGGCTGTAACATTAGACCTATACCTCAGCCCTTTGGTTGATAAACCAAATGAACGGTAACACGGGAAGGAAGAAATTAAAGTGTATTCTATAAAATATTTATTAATCAAAATCCTTATTATAATTCTTAATTTTGTGTAATAAGAATGTCCATTTTGTTAACTATATCCTATTTTTATCTATACATAAGGCACAAAAATGGATTTCAATAGTAATAAACAAGCAATTTCCTCAAGTAAAGTTAATAATTCCTATCTCCATGATGAAAATGCATCCAAACTTATTACTGCAATTGCTGACTTCATTCCTGCTTTCTATAAAGTTTTGATTTAAAAAATAGATTATAAGTCAAAAATTATAATAACACTAAATAACACAAAAATGTTTTATAAACAAATAAGTTTTATTATATTTAGATTTTAAAATAATCTTTATTAATTATAAGTGTTATTAACAATAAATCGTTAATAACAATTACATCGATTAAAATACATGAAATTTGGTTAACTATTTATATTTTTATCTTATTACATTTAGAATATATAATTCCTATTGAATTATATTATCTAACTATTTATTTAAAAACAATACTAACCTAAACTAATAATAAATAATTAACTATTACTAAATAAAGAGAATTATAATTAATAACTAAAATAAATATAAACAATTTCAATCGAGCTCATTTATTATTTATTTATTATTTAAATATTATTAATAAATTCTTATTATATTTTCTATTTAAAATTAATATAAAAGTTGTCATAATTATTTAATATGATTTTAGCATAAAATGCCGCAAGTTTCAACATGACTAATTGCATAGTTTCATGTTGTTAATTTATCTTGTAAAAAACCTTAACTCTTATTATTTAAATTAAATTACATAAAAAGAAATGATTTTCAATTACTAGTTTCACAAGAGAAATTTTTAATTTATTAATATGATTGGGAAGAAGTCGAAGTTTTGTTTAAAATTATTTGCAATAATTTTATACACGTGATTTTTAATAGATTTATTTCAATTTTACTTAAATTTATGATTAAATTTAATTAAAATTTATAAAGATATTAATAATATCTTTACACTTTCTTTTCTACTAATGGTGTCCTCCAAAAGGAAAATGAAAACAATAAATTAAATATCTTAGAAATTTTAATTCCAAGTGAAGATTTCTTTAAGGAGCATCCAAATTCTTTTCAAAAGGATGAACTAAAAAGTTCTTTTGTTATTAATAAACTTACTGGTACCGCTAGAAAATGGGGTCTCTCTCTTTTAACTGATGATACTCTAAAGAACCTTAAATTTAGTAAGTTTAAGAAGCTCTTACTGGATAACTTTGATTTTGGGAATGAAAGGAATCAAAAGTATGTCATCATGGAAAAGTTGTGGAAATTGAAACAACTTCAATTAGGACATGTTGCTGAATATACTATTGAATTTCGGAGATTGGCTGGACGTTTAGGATGGCCCGACGAAGTTTTAATTGATATCATCGGTAAGGGTCTACTTGACAAATTCCGCGAAGAGTTTAATAAACTCGAAAAGCCATCTACTCTTTTTGAAGCTACCAACATTATTATTGGAATTGATAAGAAGTGTTTTTTGGAAAGTCGTCTACGCCCCAAACAAAAAAATAAATTTAATGGAAAAATGTCGTTTCATAGGAAGAGAAACAATTTATTAAAATCAGAAAAGAATTCTAAACATTCTCATTTTAGAAAAAATAAGTCCAAAAACGACATACTTTCAGTAAATTACACCCCGAATATTAAAACAACAATCACAACTACCTTCTACCTTGATATTAATGGAAGAAATATTAAGGCAAATCTATTAATTGATTCGGGTTCCGCCAGAAGTTTTATTTGTAAAAACTTCGCAAATTCTAATAAATTACCTGTGTTAGGACTTACTTCTCAAATCAACATCCAACTTCCTAATGGGAAAAGTATGAATATCAGACAAACTACTAAGCCCCTTAAAATTTATGGATCATAAGGAATCTTTTGAATTCTGCATTGCTAATCTATCTCTACAGGGCATTAATGGTATTCTTGGAAGGGATTGGTTATCCGTTCACAACCCTTTTATCGACTATAAAAATAATAGAATCTACTTCCTTGGTAGATACTGTGGCTCACATTGCCCATCCTCCAAAAGTAATAAGTTTTTTAATCAAAATAAAAATATTACTGCTTCAATGTTGGATAATTCAGAAGAAGATTCAGTATTACCAAATTCGGCTTTTGATACAGATATCTCAGATTCTGATTTATGTGCTGCAATGATTGATTCAGAAGAAGTAAACACTGACACACAGGGAAAAGAAGAGATTATTAATAAACACTATTCGGATCTTAAAATAGTATTTGAAAAGAAACAAGCTGAGAACTTACCACCCCATCGTGACTATGATATTGCTATTGAGCTTACCCCTGGTGGACAACTTTATTTTGGTCCAATATACTCTCTTACTGTACAAGAAATGAAAGCTTTAAAGGATTATATTAAGGAAACCTTAAAAAAGAAATTCATTAGTAAGTCAAAATCACCAGCATGTGCTCCTGTATTATTTGTAAAGAAACACGATGGTACCCTTAGACTCTGTGTAGATTATCGCCAATTAAATACTATCACAATCCGTAATAGCTACCCAATTCCAAGAATAAATGACTTGATTGAATCCTTTCAAGGAGCTAAGATATTTACTCGTCTTGACCTTAGATCTGCTTATAACCTGATCAGAGTTAAAGAAGGTCACGAATATCTTACTGGTTTTAGAACCCCTTTAGGACATTTCGAATATCTCGTTATGCCTTTTGGACTTCGAAATGCCCCTTCGGTTTTTCAACGTCTTGTACAAGATATCTTCAGTGATATCATTGGTTCTTTCATGCAAGTCTATCTGGACGACATCATTATTTATTTTAACAACGAAAAAGAACATATTAAACATGTTAGGATTGTTCTTCAACTTCTCATCACAAATGGATTATATGCTAAATAAGAGAAATGTGACTTCCATGTTACTAAAACCACTTTCTTATGCTTCACTGTTTCTGTAGATAGTCTCACTATGGATAAGGAAAAGGTAAAATCTGTTCTGGATTGGCCTGTTCCAAAGAATCAAAAGGAATTACAAAGTTTTCTAGGCTTATGTAATTTCTATCGAAAGTTTATTAATAGTTTTGCCAAAAATATGGAACCTCTTCGTCGACTTCTAAGGAAAAATAATACATTTAATTGAGATGAATCAGCAAATGAAGCTTTTAATAAATTGAAAGAATCTTTTAAAGCTGATGAAGTGCTCATTTTTCCTAATCCAGAGAAAGAATTCATCGTTGAAACAGATGCTAGCGACTTTGCTGTCGGTTGCATACTTTTTCAGGTTAGTGACACTGATTACTTACTGCATCCCGTAGCCTTCTAATCTAGATCCCTCAATAAAGCAGAAGTCAATTATACTATATATCTTCTTGCTATATCTTCTTGATATAACTACTGCGTTTGAAACTTGGAGACATCATTTAGAAGGCGCAAAATTTCCTGTTCAAGTAATAACAGACCACAAGAACTTATTGTATTTTAAGAAACCCCAACATTTAAATCAAAGATAAATTCTTTGGAGTCTCTTTTTATCAAAGTTTGACTATAGGATTGCATTCAGATCAGGCGCTAAAAGTGGCAAACCAGATGCTCTTTCAAGACGCCCAGATTTTAAATCTGACTTTTCATCTGAATCGCAACCTATATGTCATGAAATGGTTCTTAACAATAAATTTAAAAATAAACACTTAAAAACCTTTAAAATAAAACAGGTAAAATATTTTTATTTATATTTATTTTATTAATTATAAATTTATTATCAAAAACACATTAATTAACTTAATAAGTTAGTGTTTAATAATAATTTTATTTTATTAATAAAAACTCAAAGTATAAAATATTTTTAGAGGAAAATCTACTCCTATTTATATAAAAATTTTGATAAATAAAATAAAGAAATTTTAATGAATTAAAAATAACCAATCAAGCTATTTTTCTTAATAAAAATAAAAATAAACTAAAAAATAATAATAAAATATATTTTTGGAAAAATAAAGGTTTCGAACTTGAGAAGTTCGAATTAAAGTCTTAGTTACTAACCATTAAGACATTAAGCTAATTTTTATGATTCGTTACATGGTCCTCCTTCAGGATTCGGATACCAGACTAATCAAAAAAAATAAAATTTAACTATATAAAACTAGAAAATTCTAAATACATTAAAATCATACATTTTTATTTTTATTATTTTTTATTTTTATAATAAAATTTTGATATTTATATTGATATTGATAAAAATATTATAACAATAAAATGAGAGTAAAAATAAGTATTATTTAGTTATTATTTATTGATAAATTTTTTGTTAAAATTTCTTAAAATTTCATCACAATTTATATTTTCTTTTGGTTCCCAAGATGCTTCAGAAAGAGGATAACCTTTCCACTTAATTAAGTATTGTATTTTACCATAATGTTTTCTTTTGTCTAAAATTTTTTCTACCTCGTATTCTTCTTCATCATTGATTATAATAGGAGGTGGAGCTGGTGTTATTCTGTTAAAGTTGTCTTCGCAATAAGGCTCCAAACTTGATACATGTACAATTGGATGAATTCTTAGAGATTTAGGTAAATCTAATTTATAAGAGACTTCAGTTACTTTTTCCAAGATTTTATATGGACCTAGTTTTCTTGGTTTGAACTTTTTATTTCCCTTATGAATAATTAGGGAACTATCAAGCCAAACTTTATCACCCTTCTTAAATTTAGGAGGTTTGCATCTATACTTGTCGGCCTGTTTCTTCTGGGTTTCTATGGCCATTTTCAATTTTTCTTTTAATTTCTTTATTAAATCTTGAAAATCTTTGGTAAACTCTACAGCACGAGGTACATTAATTTGCTCAGGAATTAAAGGTGAATGTTTTGGGTGAAAACCATAGTTAAGGAAGAAAGGAGAAAAACCCGTAGATTCTTGAGCAGCGTTGTTATAGCTAAATTCGGCAAAGCTTAGGTAGTTTTTCCAATCAGAACCCTTATAATTTGAAAAACATCTTAGATATTGTTCTACAACGGAGTTCACTCTCTCCGTCTGGCCATTGGATTGATGATGATATGGAGATGAAAGTTTGAGATCAATGTTAAGAGATTGACAAACAGCGTTCCAAAATTTTGAAGTAAACTGGGAACCTCTGTCGGAAGTAATTTCTTCGGGAAGGCCATGAAGTCTAAATATATGGTCAATGAAGGCAGAAGCAGTGTCAATAGCGGAAGGGAGACTATGAAAAGGGATAAGATGGAACATTTTAGTTAATCTATCCACGATAACGAGAATGCATGTAAAACCATCAGAGTCGGGTAAATCGGTAATAAAGTCCATTGAAATGGAAGACCAAGGACGTTCACTAATATCAAGAGGGTTCAGAAAACCATAAGGTTTATGGCGTGAAGTTTTAGAGCGACAACAGATATCGCAGTATCGAACATATTTCTTGATATCAGAGGAAAAAGAAGGCCACCAAAAATCACGAAAAGTAAGGGAAATAGTTTTTTTAATACCATAATGACCTGCAGTAGGAGAATTATGGCATATTTTCATAATTTGTGTACGGCAGCTTGGTGGAACATAAATACGGCTATTGAAAAGAAGAAAACCATTGTTAAGGGAAAATTTATCAATTTGGCTATGGGGGATAGGAGGTTTTTTATTATCAAGATAAGTGCATACGTCTTGATAAAAGGAATCAGATTTATAACCAGTAAGAATTTCATTGTTAAGGGAAGAGATTGAACAAACAAGAGCATAAAAATTTTCTGGACGAAGGACGGTAAAGGGAATATCTGAATCATTAGCAGAGTTAACATAATCAGGACGGCGGGAAAGAGCATCAGGTTTACCATTAGAGGAACCGGAACGATACAGGATTTTAAAATTGAATTCTGAAAGAAATAATGACCATCGAACAAGTCTTTGAGTCATTTTTTCAGGTTTCTTTTGAAATAAAAGGTTACGATGATCGGAGAAAATAATGAAAGGAATGTCAGAACCTTTAAGAAGATGACGCCAATTTTCTAAATCGGAAACAATAGCCAAAAGTTCTTTGTCGTAAATTGGGTAGTTGCGTTATGCACCTGTAAGTGAATTAGAAAAGAAAGCGACTGGGTGTATATGATTGTCGTTTGGAGATTTCTGTGATAGGACAGCACCAATAGCAAAGTTACTAGAATCAGTTTCAACTATGAAAGGAAGTTCTCTATTAGGATAAATAAGAACTGGTGATGAGGTAAACTTTAATTTAAGAGAATCAAAAGCAGCTTGGGCATCAGGAGACCATGAAAACTTAACATTCTTTTTTAAAAGATGATGGAGAGGATGAGCAAGTTTAGCAAAACCTGGAATAAAACGTCTGTAAAAATTTGCTAGACTGAGAAAAGATTGAATGTCTTTAACGCAAGTGGGAATGGGCCAGTTTAGAATGGAATCGACCTTTTTGGGGTCCATATAAATGCCTTCAGAGGAGATACGGTGCCCAAGGAAATCGATGAAAGGAACGAAAAATTCGCATTTTTCGAGTTTAGCATATAGTTTAGCTTTCCTGAGGCGAGTTAAAATTTCCTTGACATGCTTAACATGAGAATTGTAATCTTTAGAGAAGATAATAATGTCATCGATGTAGGCATATGCAAATTTTCCAATAACATCTTCAAGAACATCATTAATGAAATGTTGGAAAACTGCAGGAGCGTTCTTTAGCCCAAATGGCATTACGGTGTATTCAAAGTGTCCAAAAATACAAGTAAAAGCGGTCTTGTATTCGTCGCCTTCCTTAGTTCGAATGAGATTATATGCCTAGCGAAGATCTAATTTAGAAAAGATTTTTGCTTTCCCTAAATGCTCAAGCATATCTTGAATTAGTGGAAGAGGATAGGAATCTCGAATTGTGATTTCATTGAGTGGGCGGTAGTCAACTACTAATTGGAGTTCACCATTCTTTTTAAGGACAAAGAATATTGAAGCACCGGCAGGGGATTTGGATTTACGAATAAATCCTTTCTTAAGGTTTTCCTTGATATATTTCTCTAAAGCTTTTATTTCCTTATCTGTTAAAGGATAGATAGGACCATAATGAAGCTTTCCGTTAGCTATAATATTTATTTGACAATCATATTGACGATGAGGCGGAAGTTCGCTGGCAGAAGATTCACTAAAAACGACTAAAAATTCCATTAATACTTTAGGAAGTTTAGATTTTAATTCAGAATATGAAATAGGATTAAGAGAAGAATTAAGCTTTGAAATAGAATTTTTGGAAGTATCACGAGAAACAGAAAATGAATTAGAAATTAAAGAATTAGAATTGTTAGGGATACTTTTTGATTTACAATTGAATTCATCGGTTATAACCATAAAAGAGGTACAAGGAGAAGTGTTTTGTAAATTTAAATTGTTATGAGAGGAAGTAGAATTGTGACTTTTATTGTTAGTAGTATTACGGTGAGAATTATTTTCGATAATAGGAAAAGCGGAAGGTTCTTCTGGGAATTCTGGAACATTATTTGGTAAAGAGACACAATAAGTAAGACAGTGATTAGAAACAAAAGATAAAGTATTCGTAGCAAAATCAATATGAGGGTTGTGTTCTTTGAGCCAATCGAGACCTAAAATACAAGGATAAGCAGGTAAATCTGTAACATAAAATTGGGTTCTACAAAGATGATCCTTATAACGAAGATTAAGAGGTGGAGTTATACCGAAGATAGATTGACTACCAATACCAATCATTTTTGGTAATTGACCATCGTCATGATAAGGTAAATTATGATCATTGCAGTAGTCGACATCAATGAGATTGAGCTTAGAACCGGAATCTAGAAGAATCTTTGGCGTTAGTTCGAAAAATAATTTAAATTCTGTAGCAAGATGTTCTTGAGAGGAATTGTATAAATTTGAGGCCTTGGCAGGAATAGATACCGTGGAAATATTTTCTTTATTTTTATTCTTCTTTGTACAATCTTTTAAACTGTGGTCTGGAGAGCCGCAATAAACACAGAGATTTTCCCTTTTTCTTCTTTCCTTTCCTTGTTTAGAAAGAGGCTTATGAAAGCTGAATTTAGACTTATTTCTTTTTTGTGAATGAGCTTTATTAAATCTTTGATTTTCGTTATTGAAATGCCTTTGGTTTGAAAATTGTCTTTGAACATATAGACGAGAATCAATTCTGGAAGCAATTGTTTGCATGGCGAATAAGGTTTTTGGGTCAGGAAACATTTCAAGAATACGAGAGGCAACATTATCATTTAAACCGGCCATAAAAGCGTCCATTTTTGCTTCTTCGTTCTATGTGGATACATCGGCATACTCGTTAAATTCTAATATGTATCCACTGACTCCTCCAATGTTTTTTTGTTTAATTCTTCTTAGCATTTGGTTGGCTACATAGGATTCGTCATTACTCCCATAAAAAGCCTTTAATCTTCCTACAAAGGCTTCGTAGTTATGTAGACATGGGTCATTATTCTCGATCAAGGTAGTTGCCCAATTCATTGCATTTCCATACAAGCGGGAGATTATATAAATTACTTTCTTTTCATCTTCGAGGTATTGTTCAGGATAGAGAGCAAATATAAGATCAATTTTCGCTAGGAAACCTTTAAAAATCTTCAGTCACCGGCAAAGCCATCTTTTAAGGTAGCATTTTCAAAAATATTGTGTTCCTCCATATTTATTTGTAATTTGTAAAGATTATAAAAAGAAATAATATAATTGTAATTAAAAGTAATGGAAAAATTTTGATTGACAAAGTTTTTATTTTTTTGAAAAGTATTAGTATTGTTAAATAAAATAATTAATTAAGTTTTTGTTATTTGTGTTATTGGAACGAAAAAAGAAATAATAAAAATTTATAGGAAATTAAAAGAAAAAAAAATTGTTTTATTAGAATTCGTTCCAGAAAAAAAATAGAAAAAAAAAAAAAAATAAAAATCTAATAAAAATAAATTTAATTTTAAGAAAATTTAAGCGTTCAAAAATAAGTTAGAAATAAAAGCATTTCCTGAAATTTTCCAGGTTTAATTCAAAAGGTGAAGAAATAGTATGCGCTTATTTGTCAAGTCACTCGTCTATTACGACTTGTGTACTTGAGCGCACCTCGAGTACTTTAAAAAAAAATAAAATTTTCAAAGTAGTTCAGAGCTTGCCAACCCAATTATTGTACAAGATAAACTTACTCCGGAAATTTCTTCACTTCTTGTATTTGAATTAGAACCTGCTTCTAAGTCAGTACTAATTTAATTATTTCCGAATATTTTCTTAAAAAATTTACTCTTATTTTTATTATTATTATTATTATTCAAAAGATGTTTTATTAGAAATATTATTAAGAAACGCAATGATTAAAATTTTTAATTAGTAAAAACGCCTTACTTCGCACAAAGCTACTGACTTATCTTTATATTCTTTTTTTGAAAAACGCCTTAATTTACAAACAATTATTGTTTGCTACTGACTTATTTTTCTTAAAAAGAATATTAAAAATTTTAAACACTAAGGTATTAAGTTTTTTATTTTTAGGAGTTTTTATTGTCATGAAATGGTTCTTAACAATAAATTTAAAAATAAACACTTAAAAACCTTTAAAATAAAACAAGTAAAATATTTTTATTTATATTTATTTTATTAATTAAAAATTTATTATCAAAAACACATTAATTAACTTAATAAGTTAGTGTTTAATAATAATTTTATTTTATTAATAAAAACTCAAAGTATAAAATATTTTTAGAGGAAAATCTACTCCTATTTATATAAAAATTTTGATAAATAAAATAAAGAAATTTTAATGAATTAAAAATAACCAATCAAGCTATTTTTCTTAATAATAATAAAAATAAAATAAAAAATAATAATAAAATATATTTTTGGAAAAATAAAGGTTTTGAACTTGAGAAGTTCGAATTAAAGTCTTAGTTACTGACCACTAATACATTAAGCTAATCTTTATGGTTCTGACAAAAGATTCTATTATCTTAATTTGAAGTTATTACTTCAAAAGTGATAATAGATGTATCAAGTTTGATTTAATATAAAATTTAATATAAATGAATTTGTTTGTTTTATTATTATTAATAATTAAGTTATTATTATTCTAGCTTAACACTGAATTGTTATTAATTTTTCAAAATTATACATTTCTTTTGTGTTTAGAATTAATTTTTATTATTATTTATTAATTTTTATTATTATTTATTAATTTAACATTTGGTTATTATTTTTTTTTTATTACATTTCTAATAACAACGAGAAATTAATTTTATAAAATATTTACAAGTATTTATATTTTTACAATAATTTAAAGTATTTACAATTTTTAATAATAAAACAATTAAGAATAATTATATTTATAAAAATAAACAATAAAATAAACAAATAAACAATTAATACAAGAATTATTATAAACAAAGAATTCAAAATAATAAAAAAAAAGAGAAAATTGTTTACAACTATTTACTTTTAATTAAAAAGAGAAATTAATTAACATTAGTATTTTATTATTTTAAAAATTAAAATAGAATTAAAGTATAATTTCGAGTTTTAGAATTTAATTAAAATAATTTTTTTATGATTTTAATTTCAAATTTTAAGTTATTAATTTATTGCTGAATAGGTTAGATATTATTCAAGCTTTTATAATAATTTTATGATTAAGAATTTCAATCTGTATCAGTTCGTTTGTAAGCATCTATAATTATTTTTAAATAAAATAATTATATTATCTTAGTTAAGTTATAATTATAACTTTATTTAATTATATAATATTTATTCATTTAAATATTATTAATAATTTATTAAACTCAATATTAAATATTCATTAATTTAATGCAACAAATTTATTTAATTAATTATTATTTATACATTTATAAATAATTATAGTTTATTTAATTATTCATTTAATTATTAAATTTATTAGTCTTAGTTTATTTATTTAATTAAATTGTAAACAAATATATTATGTATTCTAATATGTACTTAATAATGTATTCTGTATTTTGTTTATTAATATCTTTATTATGTTATTTACCTTATTTGTAAATTTATGATTTTATGGTCGAAATATCTTTTATTATTTTATTCTTTTATTTTCGATCAATTAAATTAGATTAGCTAATCGGTCAATTAGGGTTTTTCCCAATAACTTTTTAAAAGTAATTGGTTTTATCTAATTGATACGATGATCGATATGGATAGAATATCGATCAAAAATCTTATCTAGTTTTTCTCTCTAATCTTTTCCTAGATAAGAGATTTATTAAGATTAGAAAATATTTTTTAATTTAACCTTATTTTTCAAAAAAGTATAAATAAGGCTCTTGAATTCTCTTTGAGAAATCAAGAGTTATTATTATAACAATTATAATATAGTAATAACATTAATAAATATTTTATATTTCTATTTTAATAAAGTAAGTTTTAATAAAACAAATTTAAAAATAAAATAAAATAATCCTTTCTCTTGACAATTCTGTGTTATTAGTTTATTATAATTGGTTATAATAAACTCTCTCTTATAGAAGATAAGTATATTTGTCTTTTTTGTTTTCTCAATTTAATAATAATTATTATTTAGTTATTATTAAGTTGTAGTTAATAATTTAATTATAATTAATTTTATAATTAAATTATTACATCGTTACACTATAATTAAAATAATAATAATGCTTTCTGTTGTGCTATAAATGACAATATTAGTAGTCTTATTGAAGCACAGAAAACTGATAATTATAGTAAAAATATCCTTTTAAAAATAAAGGATAAGTCAAATAAAATCAAAAGTTCTTTATTTTCCTTCGTCGATGGAGTATTTCACTTTCAAAAGCGTATTATTATTCCTTCCAGTCTCAGGGCTAGACTTTTAAAGTCTTTCCATGATGCACCCACTAGTGGCCATAAGAGGGTAGATAGGACCTTTGAAAAACTAAGAAGGAACTACTGGTGGCATAATATGAAAAAAGATATTTCAAATTATGTGGCTTCTTTTGATGTTGTTGTAGAAATAAAATCCATCGTCATAAGCCTTATGGTAAACTAATACCACTTCCTACTCCTACAAAACCATGGGAAGTTATTGGCGTCGATTTTATTGTTTCATTGTCTTCTTCACAAGATTGCACTTGTATCATGGTTGTTTCTGATCATTTAACCAAAATGATTCATTTAGTACCGTGCTCCTATGTTCCCTCTGCCGATTTAACTGCCAAGTTCTTACTTTTCCAAGTCTTTAAGTATCATGGTTTTCCTAAAGTGATTGTGTCTGATCATGGTTCCCAATTCTCTTCTCAATTTTGGACTTCGTTGTGCGATGCTATTCGTGCTAAACCAAGACTTGCTACTGCTCACCACCAACAATCAAATGGTCAGGTTGAACGGGCTAATGCTATAATAGAACAATATCTTCGTTGCTATTGTTCTTCTGCTCAAAACGAATGGTGTTTCTACCTCCCTTTATGTGAAATGTCCTACAACAACTCCATTCACAAATCAATATCTCAAACTCCTTTTCATGTTAACTATGGATTTGACCCAAATTATGTTATTGATTCACCACCGATTCTGCTAAAAGATAGTGCCTCTGTTCTTACTAGAGATTGGTCTTCACATTTCAATGTCCTTCGTCAACATTTAGTTAAAGCCAAAGAAGATTTTAAGAAATATGCTGACAATAAAAAATCTGTAGGACCTGACTTTAAGGTAAATGATTTGGTTATGCTTAAAAGATACTACTTTACGAATGAACTCTCTAGAAAATTATCCACTCAATATCTTGAACCTTTTAAAATCATCGAGAAAAGGGAAAGAATGAATTACCGTTTGGAACTTCCAGAGAACTTACATCTCCATCCGGTATTTCATATCTCACAATTGGAACCATATACTAAAAGAAACGAAGACTTAATGGAAACATCATAATTAAACAGAGCAATGTTAAGAATCTATAATTATTTGCTAACAAATAATTATATTTTCTTAGTTAAGTTATTATAACTATAACTTTATTTAATTACATATAATATTTATTAATTAAACTTATTAAATTTAATTTTAAATATTCATCAATTTAACAAAATTTATTTAATTAATTTTAAATAATGTATTTACAATATATTAATTTCTCTACTGTAACTAATGTATTCTGTATTGTATTCTGTATTGTATTCTGTATTTTATAATGTATTTTGTATTTTATTAACTATTTAATTTTATATTTTTTATATAAGGATAAATTATATGATCGTAATATCTTTTATTATTTTCTTTTATTTTCGATTATTACATTAGATTGGAAAATCGGTTAATTAAGATTTTTCCCAATTACTTTTTAGAAGTAATCAGTTTTACTTAATTAATGCGATGATCGATATGGATAGAATATCGATCGAAAACTTATCTAGGTTTTTCTATCTAATCTTTTCCTAGATAAGAGATTTGTTAAGATTAGAAAACCCTTTCTTATTTAACCTTATTTTCATAAAAAAATATAAATAAGGCTTTTGAGTTCTCTTTGAGAAATCAAGAGTTATTATTATAAGAAAAATATAATAATAATAAAGAACTTAATAAAATTTAAAAATCTTTTTTAAAAAAAATTTTTATATATATATCTTTTATAATAACGTGTTCTCCCAAACTCATAATATACTCGTTTTAAAGTAAATTTCTCAATTTATTAATATTATTATTAATAAATTGAAGATAACAATTTTGTTAAAAGAAATTATATAAAATTGTTACATGAATGGTAAAGAATGAATTAATAACCTTTATTTTGTATAAAATATTATTAATAATTCTTTACTAAATTGTACTTTCCTATATTCTTGATAACCTAAACCTAATTATAAAAATTAATTTATTTTGATATAAATTAATTTTAACTTGTAAATAATTTTAAATCAATTTTAATTAATTACTTTATTGTTATATAATTAAATATATGTGTATATTAAAATACTATTGTATATATTTAAATTATACTTTTAAGATACCATAAATTATTAAAATTATTAATTAAATATTATTATAAATTTTATTATAAACTATTAATATTATAAAATTATTAAAATTATTAAATATTACTATAAAAATTTATTTATTATTACTAATAAATATTATTATAAAATTATTAAATTTATTAAATTTATTATTAAAAATTATTATTAATTATTATTAAAAATTATTAATTATTATAAAAATTTATTATTTAAATATTATCAAAATTACTATTAAAATTATTAATTAAATATTATAAAAATTTTATTTTATTTTTGAAAATAATTACAAGTATTATTTAAAAAAATTAAAGATTATTAAATTTATTATATTAATCATTAAAAACAATTTATTTAACTTAAAAATATCAAAGAAAATAGTAAAAACTATTTTCTATATATTTAATTTATAATTATTTCTAATTAAATTATATTTAATTATTATATTATTATATTTATAAAAATTAAAACAAAAATGAATTATTGATATAAAATTAATTCAATAATTCTATAAAATTGTTTAAATTATAAACAATTAATTATAGTTAAATTTACTAAAAAAATATAAATAACACAAGAAATTTTTAAAATAAAAATATGTATAAAAAGAAAAATATTAAATATTAATAAATAATAAATAATTTTATTAAAAAAAGAATTTTATTAAAACTATTAAATCAAAGCAGGGTAAATCCCATCCCCCCTGCTTGATTTAATTAGTCTAATCCCGAGTCTACCATGAAGATTTCGTTACGCAGCCAAACATTCACTTTGATATCAGAATCTCTTAGGTGAATTAAACATAAAAATAGACTGTATCACAATATTTGTTGATAATAAAGCAACAATCCATAACAGTGAAAACCAAAGAATTAATCCAAAATCTAAGCATATTAATATTAGGTATCATCATATCAGAGACCTAGTTAATAAAAATATTATTAAATTAAAATATATAAAATCTAGGGACAATTTTGCTGATGGCTTCACAAAATATTTGAATAACACTTTAATGAACAAATTTAGAAATTCTCTATTAACGAAATTCAATTAAATAAAATAAAATCTAATATAATATTCAAAGTTAAATTTTAGGGAGAGTATTAGAAATAGAAATATTTTTTATTAATTAAAATAATATTAATATCTTGTCCAATAATTTCTTATTATTAATTTTTTAGAATTATTATAAATACTTATTCAAAATTCGTCATTTTTAAAATAACATAATAAAAATCTAATTAAAATAAAATCTTAAAAACATTAATTTTCTAACATATATTAATGATTTTAAATTTATTTATTTTTTTTTTTACATAATTGTAATAGAAATTTGTTTATTTAATTATTATTAATATATAAATATTAAATTATATGGTTTTATAAAATATAATAAATAATAAATTTACTTCGAAATACTCTTACTTCATCTTGGATATTGTAAAGATGTGATTATCCCACATTTTAAATTAAAAATTTTTCTTGTGTAATTCAAAAATGTAAATTATTCTTTGATTTATAAAATAATAAATAAAGTAAATAAATCATATGAACTAAATTTTTGAATTATATTCCTTAAGCCACAAGACAAATTTTTAATGTAATAATTTTCGTAAAAAATTTAATTCTGAGAAAATTATTGTTTTAAAATAATTTAAATGAATTGATTAAAGTTTAAAACAGAATAAATTAATAATTTATTTTGTGAAAATTAAGTTTCAAATTTAATCATGACTCTTTTAACATTGTTTTTAAATTGAAAATAAAAAAAGAATTTACTTATAATATTAAAATAATAAATAGATAATAAATGTACTTAATTTAAATTATTTAGTATTTAGTTTAATTAATAATTATATTTTTCTAAATTTAGCTATAGTTTATAAATTTATTATTTAATAAAATTCATTAGGATAGTTTTATATTAAAATATATGTAATTTAAATAAAATAATATTATATCAATGTATTTAGAAAAATATAAATAGAAGATACTTTTCACATTTTTTTCCGATGAAATTATTATTAACTATTAATAAATATATAATATTAAGAAAAAATATTTTTAATATAAAATTTTAATAAAATAAATTCTTATTATATTGTTAATGTAATCTATTTTGGTGTTCTCTTTTTACAGATATCATTATAACTAAATTAAACAAAAAAAAAAAATAAAATTAATATTTACTATATAATTTACTACTTTAATAAAAATAATTATTATATTACTATTTATTTTGTATTTTTCGTATTTCATCGTAGTAATCATTACAATTAAAAAAAAATAAAATGCAATTATAAAAATAATATATGTCAAAATCTTCGTTTGCTAACATTCCACTCTCAAACTTAATTTTCTGTTTTGTCAAAAATTATGATTGTGAATTTTGTCATTTTTGGTCCGTTATTATTTTTAGTTAGAACATCTGCAAG
This sequence comes from Neocallimastix lanati (nom. inval.), assembly GCA_016946835.1. Lineage (NCBI taxonomy): Eukaryota > Fungi > Neocallimastigomycota > Neocallimastigomycetes > Neocallimastigales > Neocallimastigaceae > Neocallimastix > Neocallimastix lanati (nom. inval.). The sequence goes on from JACVTC010000013.1 coordinate 206,699, forward strand.
CATGTATTGAGTTTGAATTTATTCAAAGGCTATTCTTTTGTTTTTTAAATTATCTTTGTTAAAATAAAATTTTATATTAATATGTTTAAGTTTTGAATTTAATTCGCCATTTTCAATTGTTGTTTTACTTGATAAGTTATCTGTAAATATAGTTATTTGTTTTTTAATGTTAAATAATTCAAATATGATTCTAATCCAGGAATTTTCTTTACACATTCCGAGGTACTTATATATTCGGCTTCCATGGTAGAAGTTGCTAAGGTAGATTGCTTTTTGGAGTTCCAGCATGTTGGGCTCCTTCCCATAAGAATTATTTTTCCCGATGTTGAATTTTTGTCTTTAATGTCATCTCCAAGGTCTAAATCAGTATAGGAACTATTTCACTTATTTCATTATAACTTATTTTATAATTTTTAGTATAATTTAAATATTTAAAATTGTTTATTCTCCTTTTCCAGTCTGAAATTGTTGGTTCTTCGGCTTTCCTTGCGGCCTTTCCAACGGATAATATAATATCAGAACGTGTACATTTGAATAAGTAGATTAGTGAGCCTAATGCACTTTTATATGTTCTATCAAATAATGTATTGTTTTCTTTTAGGTTATCCCCAGTGCAGGGAGTTTTTGCCTTCCTTGTATTAGTTATATTGATCTTTGTTAATAATTCTTCAATATATGCTTTTTGAGATATTGAATAGTTATATCCTTGCTTTTCTACATTAATTCCTAGGATAAAATCAATTGGGCTACATTTTGAAATTTAATATATATATTTAATTTATTTTATAGTTTCTTTTATATCATTATCGTTACCTGTTATTATCATATCATAAACGTAAAGTCCAACAATACATGATACTTTACCGTTTTTTACTTTTTTAAGCATACATTGTTCTGAAATGAGCTGAATAAATCCATTTTTCTTCAAATGTTTAGTTATAGTTTCATTCCACTAGCGGCCTGATTGTTTTAAACCATAGAGAGCCTTATTGAGCTTCCAAAATCCTTGATTATAATTCTTGTCACCAAGAGGAATGGTTATAAATGTTTCTTTGTCAAGGCTTGTATTAAGATATGCGGTTTTTATATCAAGTTGATGAGTATTCCATTAGTTCTTGGCGGCTAAAGCTAAAATCAGTTTTAGACTATCTATATTCAAAGTTGGGGAAAAAGTTAATTCATAATCAACGTCTCCTACTTGACTGAAACCTCGACTAACCTAGCCTTATATTTCGTAATATTATTATTCTATCCTTTTTTTATATATTACAGACCCTTTAATAGAAATAGGTTTCAGTAACCCCTAACCATTGATATTTATCCATGTTAGATTGATAAAAAGTAAGATTGTTGTCAATGTCGTTATTTTCTTTGTTGTCTTGAGAATCTGAAAAGATATCACTGATCTTGTCGTGTACATCGTTTGGAAAAACTGGTAAACGTAGTGTTCAAATTCAGAATTGATGCTTTCATCTTTGATTGCATTTTTGATTGTGATATTTGCCAGTTGTTGTTCGTCAAATACTGCTTCTCTTACAGAGTGTATATTGTAATTGGGATAATCCATGATTATATATTAATGAGATTTAAAATTAATACCTAAAAATATACCTTTCTTTGTGTTTGGATTGAACTTGTTTTTATTTTGAGAGAAATTTTTGTAGTACCCCACACATCCAAAGGTTCAGATATATTTTAAGTCAACCTTCTTATTGAAGAATACCTCGATTGGAATTAAGTTAGATATTTCCTTATGAGGATTGATGATATATAAGAAGTTAGCATATATCACCGCAAAATCCCAAAATTCGACACCTAGTTTGCTCCAATGAATCATTGTTTTTGCGAAATCCGTGATGGTGTAATTGAGTCTCTCAGCCATTCCATTATTTTGAGGATTGTAAGGTGGTGAATAGATCTTCTGTATTCCATTCTTTGCACAATAACTTTCAACATTTTTGTTTCTAAATTTCTTACTATTATCTGTTTTATAAAATTTTATATTATAATCAAATTTGGCTTTAATAAATTTGAAAAACTGAATAATTGAATTGGGAACTTCAAATTTCTTTTCCACAAGGTGGATCCATGATTTTCTACTATATTCATCAAGGAAAGTGAGAATATAGCTTTTACCTGTGACAGATTTGTTAATAGGACCCATTAGATCTGAATGAACAATTTCAAGAATGCCAGATGCTTTGGGAGGTTTTCCATTATGAGGTCTTCTTAATTTAAAGATTTTACAATCCATACATTGGATTTCCTTAACGTTATGAAGATTTAAATAGTGAATTAAATCTTCGTGGTAGAAGTAACCGAGCCTTTGATGCCAAATTTGTTTGCTATAGTCTGTGAGTTTATCATTATTAGCATAAATAGTGTTGATTTGTCGATTAACTAATTTAATTGGGATTCGTACAATATTGAGTTCATTTGCAATGAATTTTCCAACTAAATTATTATTTTCTTTCTTATTAAATGCAAATCGTAAATAGAGGGAGGTTTCTCCGTTTTGGTTGGATATTTCGCACACATATCCAGATTTAGCTAATCGAATTCCGCTAAGTAAGTTTTTGTTGATATGTTTAGAATAATATACATTTTTAAGTTTGATAAATCTTCCATTAATAATACCCTCCTAAAGCTACCAAATTATTAGATATTATCCACTCCGACATTGCTGGTCCTTTCCCGGATTCATTTTTTGGTATTAAATTCATCATTACTTTCATTGATGAATTCTCTAGGAAAGCTTGGATCTTCACAATGAAAAGAAAATCAGATGCTACTGATATTAATAATTTTTTCAAATATTTAAATAACCTTTTTCCAAACTATAAAATTAGTAATTTTATAATTTGGAAATAATTCCGCCAATAATTAATAAAATTGTCACAAATGACGAAAACAAGGAAATAATTAAACAATATATTGAATCTAATTCGTGTAATTGCATAAGTGTTCCATCATTGTTATTCACTATTGATTCTGGAGCATTAGTTCACGTTACAAATTCCATCGAATTCCTTAAAGATATAAGAGAATATAAAATAAATCTCATCCTGCCAAACAAAGCAAAAATTAGGATTACAAAAATAGGAACATTAGCAGGATATATCAATAATAAACCTTTCGAAATAGAAGATGAATTATATTCCAAGGAACTCAACAAGAATCTCATTTCGTATAGTATTTTAAGGAAAGCAGGTTATCTAGCTGATTATATACTTATAGATGACAACATATATTTCAGACTCGCCAATAAGAACCAGAATTTATTATGTATCGCAAAAGAAAATGATGCCAATATATGCAATATCATTGTGTCTAAAAGATGGAATATAAACAACGACCAAAATATTTACAATCTTGAGCTAGACGACTATTCCGAAAAGATATAGCATTTAAACTATGCCATTTTTATAACAATAACTTAAGAAAATATCTTTAAAGACACAATATTAAGAAAAGTAATTGTATTGACTGTGAAACTTCAAAATTAAAAAAGGCATCATTCAATAAATCTACCTCCCGCATTTCAAGACCTTTGGAATTAATTCATTCAGACGTGCTAGGACCTCTTAAATTATCAAGAAATAATTATAAATATGTAATTACCTTTCTGGATGATTATATTCGGAAAAGCTGGATCTATTTGTTGAAGAAAAGATCTGAGGTCACAGATATTTTCGCTCATTTCGTTAAAATGGTCTCCAATGAACAAAATTTAACTGTTGTTAAGATTTAATCAGATAATGGAAAAGAATATACATTTAATAAATTTGTAACATTTTGTTCAGAAAATGGTATTCAAAGAAGACTTATTATTTCAAGAAACCCCCAGAGTAATGGTAGAGCTGAAAGATTTAATGGTACCCTGGAGAATGTAGTGAAAGTAATGTTAAGCCAAGCAAAACTAAGTGAAAATTTTTGAGAAGATGCAATTAAAACCGCTAATTATATTTATAATATAACTCCAAGAAGTTCTATTGACTTTAAAATCCCTGATGAACTTTATTACAATAAACCGGTAAATATAGATAAATTAAAAGTCTTTGGTTGTAAAGCTTACTAATATATAGATCCAAATTTAAAAGAAAATAAATTTCATTCAAACTCAAAACCAGGTATATTTTTAGGATATGATACAAATGCAAATGGATATATTATTATGGATTATGAAACATTAAAAACTCATGTAGTTCGAGACGCTGTTTTTGAAGAAAAAACAAATTCCAGGAAACTTCAATCTAATAAACAAAAAACCTTACGACGAAGAATATAATCTACCTTCTTTACATACTGACGATGATATAGATGATTATAAAGATATAAATATTGAAGATAAAGAAATATTTGATAATCCAAAGTCACATATATTTATTAATCTTATGTTATCTACTCAACAAACTTACACCCATATAAATTATAATGAAGACCATAACTCCCACAACATCAATAATAAAAAAGAAAATTAGAAAAAGCTAAAAATATTGATAAAAATATGTCCAACACTAATACAACAATTGAAAATATGAATAATACGAATAATAAATTAAACAATACAGATAACATAATGAATAACACCAATAACACATTTAATAACAAACATGACACGTCAAATAACACTAACAACACGATAAAATACACAAAAATTGATATTGATGATAAGAACAATAGAAAAGTTTTATTTGAGAATAATAATAATTTTATTAAAGATTTAAATAATGATGAAAATAAACAAAAATATGAAAATACTATGATTGATACTTATAATGAAGATAAAATTATTAATAGTAGTAATTCTAATCAGGAATACATGAAGAATAATAGAAATGAAAATAACGATATAGAATAAATCAATGGTTTGTTATTACATAAGAATAATATATAACACTATATATATTATTAAAATAAATAGTATAATTAAACGCATTTTATTTTTTTTACGTTATTTAATTTGTAATGATTATATATAATATATATATAAATTATGATTATTAGTAATATCATCAATTAACTGTAAATATATTTAACTTTATTTTATTTATCATTTTAAGGATTAGGGTTATAGGAATGAATAAATAAATTAGAAAATAAATTTATTATTAAAATAGTGTAAAAAATGATAAGAAAAGATATATAAATTTATAATATATTTAAAATGAAGTAGTAGTTAAAATATTTCTCAAATTTCTATTATAAGTCTTGAAACATTCATTATTTGAAACTTAAAAATTAAATTTAATATTGTGAAATTAAAAAAAAAATTATGCATTAAAATTTAAAATATACATATAATTTTTATATAAATTGTTAAAAATATAGAAATAATTTTAATTTCTTTTTATTATTCTACTAGTTTTTATTTTATTATTGATAGTTAGGAGGACCAGATAGCAATTGTCAGGTTCGAAAGGTAACCTTTAGAAAGGGTTAGGTTAAATATGTAAAGATATTTATAATTTTTTTTATTTTTATTTTTTGTTAAAATATTTGAATTAATATATTTAATAGCTTTATTAATACTATAATAATGTACAGTAATTATATAAAAAGTTAACCGAGAGTAAAATCATAAACTAAACTTAACTTTTATATAATAAATCTTGAAATTTATAAATATGATATGATTTGGATAAAATAAATTAAAAATAATTAAAAATGTATTACTATAGATTAATGTTATGTAAAAAGTGGAAATTATAAATAAATAATTGAATAAGTAGATAAATAAATAGGTAATTCACACTCTCCCTCAAATTAGATTTATTTAAAAAAAATTTTATTTGCAAAATTTAAAATTTTCTTCCCAATTATATTTTTTGCTAATGTGTCTGCTGGCATATTATTTATATCTATATATTCTAATTTAAATATTTTCATATCAAAAGTATTGATTTTGTTATTTTAAAGGTTATTACTTTCTTCGTCAATAACATTGATCCAATTAGTTTTGTTAGAACATTTAATAGTTTCAGTGTAATTGTTTGGAGTACCCATTAAAACAGAAGTAATCATTTTATCAGTACTAAAGTGATTTAATTAAAGGATAAGTATTAGAAAAATCAGGAATCGAAAAACTAAGCGGTCTTTTTCTTAAAGGGTTAGTGTAATATCAATCATTTTAATATCAATTTGAGAAGTTTTATTATTATTAAGAGAATCCGGCATATCAGAGTCTTCATCATTAATAATGGAATTAATAATTCTTGATGTTGATTCTACAGTTCCTGATTCCTTTATTTTTTTTCTATTATTATAGGATACCATATAAACATCTTTTGGGTCATTATTGTAATCATTTTTATTTTCTTCCCATTTTTCTAAATATGACCTAGAATAAATTCTTTCTTTTATGTAGTCATATAATTGGTGCGTGGTAGTATTCATAGAAGCATCTATTAGAATTTAAGGTCATCTGGAAAAATATTGTACATGTATTTTTAATTTTTCTCTTTCTGCGATAACTACATTTGCTTCTTGCATTTCTCCAGATTTTCTTAATTTCATTGGCAGTCTTCATAATCTGGTTTCTATCCCTTGCTTTTAATTTTCTTAATTTTATGAGCCAGTACTCGGTGTCGTTATTGTTAACACCATAAATTCACTCTTTTAAGTTTTTCAAACATTCTGAAGCAAGATGTTGTTCTATTTACTTCAGAACTGATCTTCATTTCCATGTTGAATATCATTTAACAACACTAAATCATAACCTACGTTTTGGGTCATTTCTGTGAGCAATAATATATAAGCCGTGGGTTTTTAAAATAATGATAGTTTAGTAAAATTTATTAATAAACTTATAATATTCGTAATTACAATTAAAATAATAATTCGAATTCCTAAAATTTACAAGAGTCCCCTATTTCTAATATAAATAATTTAATCTATTTATAAGAAATAGATAATATATGAATTATATATTCTAATATACAGAACTATATAAATTTTATATTAATTAAAGTATTATAATTATTATAATTATAATAATACATATTGATATAAAAATAAAATAAAATAATTATCAAAAAGATATAAATTATTTAATAATCATTATTAAATATATAAATATGTTACTACATATATTTGTTTTATATCAGAAATGCACTTTCTAAAAATTAAACTCTATATATATATATATTATAAAAGAAAATATATGGTATAATTACAATTAATAATAATTTAAAAATTTTATTTTCTTTTATATCTATAATTTCTAATTATTCGTTTTGGATCAACACGATTGTTGTTATAACTAATAATCTCTTTTTAACGCAATCTCAGGTTTGTATTTATTAATATTTATTTTATTTTTATGGTTATTTTGAATAATGCAAATATATGGAATTTTAATTATCTTTTTAATTTTCTTTATTTTTATTTCCTTAACACTATCAACCTCAACAATTTTATTATGCTCATTTATTGGAGAAATATTATTACCAATTTTTCTTTCTTTTATATTAACATTATTAATAATTAAATACTTTGAATAGTATTCATTTTTAAACTTTTATTAACAATTGATTCCTTAACGAAACTAGAAGTTATAGAATTATTAGTTTTATTGTTAATGCCATCAACTTTAATAGGATTCATTAATATTTATTTCTTCTTTTATAATTTTATGATTATTTCATTTGTTATTTATTATTTCAGAGTCCTCAATAATATTTTTATTATTGTAATTAATATTTATTTTTGTAATACTTATTAATTTCTATATTATTATTTTGATTTTTCTTAATATTTGTATTACCTATGAAATTATTTTTATTTTCTTCTTTAGTAATTAAAATATTATTGTTTATTTCACATTTTCTATTATTAATATTTCTAATTTTATTTTTTTTTCTCTGAAATTATCTATTATTAACACGTTTGATTTGTTTTGTTCCAGGTTTATTACGTCATTCATTATGTCATTTTTTTATTATTAATTTTATTATTATTATTTTTATTATTATTAATATTATTATCATTATTATAATTATAGTTCTTAGTCAAGTTCCGTATATTATTATTTAAAATTTTATTATTCAAATTATTCTTAATTATACTCTCATTAATGTTATCAATATTATTTTTATTTTTACTGCTGCCATTTCCTTTATAATTACTATCTTTGTTACTATTGTTAATTGTTGAATTATTATTTAATTTTGGTTTTAAAATTTTCTGATTTATTAAATTGTATGATATATTATTATAATTAATATTATCATAATTTCTATCATTAATATTTAAATTATTGTTGATATTAATATTTAAAATATTATTATTATTATTATTTTTGACATTTCTTTTAGCTTTAATTAGTGATACAAATTTCATCTTTACCTCGTTTGGTAGTAATAAGATAATTTTTTTAGAGAATTGATGTAGTTAAGAAAAATTAAAATCGTGATTTATTCTGGTCAAGTCAGCACAATCTTTAGTAAGATGGCTTATCACAAAAGAAATAATTTTTTAATTTGTAAATATCTCATTTTATTTACATTATTTCAATTATTTGGGATATCATAGTTAACTTTATGAATATCATTAGAAGGCATATTTATAGAAGTACTCCTCAAGTTCTTAAAATTCATACCACTTCTATTCCATGAAATATTAGAGTTATTAAGAGAAGTAGCAATTAGTTTCTTAATAGATCAATAATTATTATAATTATTTAAAATTTATTCATTTCTCCAGTGAGATTACTGAAATATTTTTTCGTATTTTTCTGCCTTGCTACAAAGCATCTTCTAAAGAATCATATTCCTCCATAGCAATCCTTATATAAATTTGTGTTCTTAGTAGAAGAGCATTCACATAATTTATAACTGAAATAGAAGCTTTATCTTCCGTTTCCAGTAAATCATATAAATCTAAGTATTTCGTATTAAAAAATTATGCATTGTCTCTTTTGGCTTAATAATTAAACTATTTTATTGTCTTAATTTGTTGTCTTTTTGATTTTTTCTCTAAAATTTCATTTATTATGAGATAAACACGTTCATCTAATGTAAGAGCTCTATTTACCTCTGTTTTTTTTTTTACATAAATACCCTTACAATATCATCTTCAACAAATGCAATTATGTAACTAAATTTTTTTTTTCATATTGGTTGTAATACCTTCCCTCCTAAACCAATTATTGATTCTAAATTTCCATATTTCTGAGTTTGAGATTCATCAATTCTTGGAAGACTCCTAGTATCAACCTCTTCTCGATTTCAAGTAAAACCACTACTGTTACTACAACAACTCATTGTTGACAATTAATTATTATTTATAATAATGTTTCTTTAATTAATTTATATATTTTAAATACTTGTATATATAATTATTATTATTTTTATTAATATTGATATTATAATTATTATTTAATATAATTATAAAATTTTCCTAATATTTATTTATTTTAAAGTAATTTATTTAAACTACATTGCATAACTCTCTTTTCACCAAAGATAACATAATTATAAATAACGAAAACAAAAAAAAAAATAAAAATCTATATCCTAAACAGTATATATAATTAATTCTAACTGAAGAAAATTTATGTAAATATATACGGATTTATAATTAATTAATAAAATTACTAATTACCACTATTTATTAATTACTTTTTATACAGCACATAAAAGTCCCGCATATCTCCACCAATTTTTGATATGCAGGACTTTTATACTTTTATTTGCAATAATTTATAAGAAGTGAATTTTTTTTTAAAATAATGTTTGCTTCGTTAAAATTTATTAATAAAATTATGATATTCGTAATTACAATTAAAATAATAATTCTAATTTCTAAAATTTTACAAGAGAGTTTCCCGTTTCTAATATAAATAATTTAATCTATTTATAAGAACTAAGTAATATATTAATTCTATATTATAATATATAGAACTATATAAATTTTATATGAATTAAAGTATTATAATTATTATAATTATAATAATACCTATTGAAAAAAAATATAATAAAATAATTATTATCAAAAAGATATAAATTTAATAATTTAATAATTATTATTAAATATACAAATATGTTACTACACATATTTGTTTAGTATCATTTAAATAAAATAAATTGAAAATAAATTAAAAATGTATTATCAGATTTATGTAAATGCAAAACGTGGAAAATTATAATAAATAAATAAATAAATAAAATAGATAAATAGATAGGTAGTTCACATTATTAATAATTGTTGTATTATATAATAATAATATTTATTGTAATAGAATATTTTTTTAAAAAAAAAATAAAACTAATATAAAGTATTAACTTTTTTTTTCTTACTTTCTTATTAATTTTAATACCTACGTTTCTTCTTATTGAACTTCTTTGATATTTAATTTAGGATTCTCTATTAGAATAAAAAAACCTTTTTTTTTTATTGTCCAAGAATTAATATATTAAATTTAATTAAAAATACTAAAATATCATTTAAATACCTTGATTGATGTAGAATATATCCATCAAAATATTTTTCGTTAAAAATTATGCTAATAACGAATTCCTTATCACTAATTTCTTTAATATTAACCTTTGTTTGATTAATTTACTCTTCTTATTTCGTTTAAAGTTTTTGATATATAAGTATGTTGTCAACACATTCAGATAAATTAGATATTTTTTTTTCATTCTTGTTGTTTTTCATACTATAAATGCAATACTTTTTGCTAACTTTTTTAATCATTTAAAACCAATTTTAATTTATTTATTTTATTTAGATGAATGACCTCTCTTATCCTGTTTTTAAGCTGTAAAGAATTTTGTTTAACTTTTTAAAAAAAAGACTTACAATAAGATTAATATCTTTTTATTGCTTTCATGTAGATGGATTCATTCAAAAAAATAAAAATAGGTATTTAAATAAAGGGGAATTTTATATTTTCTTTATTTTGAAATTCATATTTACAGTCGAAACTGTAATTACTCCTGCAGTATCCTTTTTTGAGGATTGACCAAAAAACATATCTTTATTATCGATATCGTATTATTGAGTATATCCCTTTGTATTGTAAATAGTTCTGTTTTCATTTTAATTACTTAACCTTGTTTGAAGTCTCTCTCTCTTAAATTTGAATACCCACCTTGGAAGTGTTGATATTTTATCCTAAATTAATTATTGTATATATACTTTTTAAGTCTTTCAATGTTGACAAGATCGTCTCTTAATGATTTTAACCATTCCTTTTTTTAATTTTTAATTTGAATGTCTTTAAAATTATAAGGTTCAATTAATGCGTTGTTATTAATCCTATATATAAGGGTGGTTTATGGGTTACTTAGTTTAATTCTTTTATTTGAGTTATGTAAATTATTATTAATTATTTTAATACCTTTTGAAATATTGATAATTTCTATCATTGTTGATCTCTTTATATTTATTATTAATATTATAAATTTTTTTTTTCTGAGTTCTACTTAAAATTTTATAGTTGACACTTTCTGTTGTATTGTAAATTTTATTATCCATATTTATATTTGTTGCGTTAATTGTTATTGTTCTAGTTTGTTGAATCATTGTTTATTGTAATGTCATTTGTATTTTTGACAATAATAGTATTATTACTATAATTGATCATCATTACTAATTTTATTTTTATCATTGTATTTGTTGGTGTTTTATATTTTTTTTTATTATTTTTTATTGTTTGTACTTTGTATATTATTTGTATAGAAGTCATGATTAAGTTTGGATTCAATAAGAATTGCTTTAACATAGGAAATAAATGTACAAAAGAAACTTTCGGGACCACTATTTTTTGGAAAAATTATAAGGAATTATAAATTGATGTTTGATTCGATTTTATTTACAGAAGGTTTAAAGATGGCTCTATTTTGAAATTTTTTTCAGTTGTCAGAAGGGATGACTTTTTTTTACAATAATATTTGTAGTATTATATATATTTTCTTTTCCTAGGAAAGTAAAAGTTTTTTGTACAACCTTTCTAGATTTTTCTGTTAAATAAAATGGATATTGTTTATGGTGCTTATTGGAGTAGGAGAATTAAGAAAATCCGAATAAAAAAAAAACATTATTATTATTGATTCCATTAATTTATTATAATTACTATTAATATTAGTTTTAATCTTGTTGATTTCTAAAGAATTCTTTGAAAAAAAAATTCTTTGAAAAATTTTTTTTTGTAATTATCTTTATATTTGCTTTCATTGTTTATTTAATATCTAATACATTATATCAATTTATATAACAAAATATTATAATAAATATAATAACACTCAAAAAAAAAAAACAAAAAATTATTTTATTTTTTATTTATTTTATTTTTTTTATAATTATTTTATTAGTTATATTTATTATAATACTATAAACCGCAAGGGTTGATATAGTATTAATATTAAAAAAAGTTTTGTAAAAAATTAAGTTTTATTAACTAAAAAATTAAAATAAAAAACACAAAGAAAAGAATATTTTTTAATAAGAATTTTACTCATATTTATATTTTTTTTAAAAGTTAAAGTTATTAAAAAATAAAAAATAAAAGTTTCTAAAAAGTTCTTAAAAATCGAAAAATTTAGAAAAAATAGAAAACAATAGAATTAAGAATATAATAGAATAAATTTTAATTAATTAAACATAATAATTATCAAGAAATTCTAGTAATTTCTTGAACTATAAAGAATCTTCTAGATATTTTTTAGAATAAAACTATAAAATAATAATAAATGTGAATCGAACCCTAAGTAGTTTGATTCATGGTATTAGTTACTAACAACTATACCAGAAATAATATTTTTTAAATTTAATGGTAAAGAATGAACATATAATGGATTATTAATTAGAATTTCAACTTACTTTAGAATCCATTATATTATTCTTTACTTAATATTACTTTACTATATTTTCTATACTAAAATATTTTCTAAATATTTTTTTTTTTATTTTTATTAAAAGTTTCTAAAATATTATCAATAATTCTATATTTTTATTATTAATATCAATATCTATAATTTAACCTTAAATTTTATTATTTTATTAAAGTGTTTATTATCAATATTAATATTTTATTTTTATTTTCAAATATATTATTATATTATTATTATATTGTATCAATATTAAACTTGTATTCTTTTTAGTATTTTATTTTATTTTTAAATTGATTATTTTATATTTGTATTCCCCACAAATAAAATCAAATCTTAATTGATTAATAATAAATATTAAATATATTATAGTTTTTAAATTTATTTTATATAAAATATAAGAATATTATATTAACATTCTTGATTAAAATAACTTTATTTTTCTGTAAAATCTTTTTAAATTTTGTTTGTTACTTTTCGTATATATTAAATAATTTAGTTTTAGTATATGAAAAATAATATGAAATTATATAAATAAAATTTATTAAAATAAAAATACTTATGAATTAGTTAATTTAAATTAATATAAAATTTTAATTAATTAGTAATAGTAAATATTTTTTTTTAAATATGATAATAAAATGTAGAAAGGCTTTACATATTTATTTTTTTTCAAAAAGTATAAATAAGTGAAGTTTTTCAATAATTAAAATGTAGACAGAAAAATATTAAAAATAAATAATTAAATAAAAATTCTAATAAAACCCGAACCATAACATTAATTATTTGTTTTAAAACTTTATTGAAAAATAATACTAAATATTAAAATAATATGTTAAAGTTTTTAGTAAATTTGGTCTTAACGATTAGGTCAAGATGCCAAATTATAGTAATTAATTAATAATTTGAATTTACTCTTATTTAAAACATATTGTTATTAGTAAATTTTATAATTAAGTTTTTATTTAAAATATAAATTTTATTTAATCTTAATAATATTTTTATTACATTATTATTTTATACAATTATTCCTATAATTTAAATTACAATAATCCTACAAAGGATTAATCAAAAGATTTAAACATGTATTTATATAAAATAATTAATTATTAAAATATTAATTATTAATATGAATATGTAATAGTATTAATATAAGTTTGATATTGATAATATAAAGTAAGATAATAATATAAATATTTAATATAAATAAAATATAAGAATCTAATATAGCTAAATATTAGATTTTATAATTAAAATATAATATGTAGAAATTAATTTAATATGACAATCACGTGTTTACATTATTTAATATATATTAATTTCAATATGTTAATAATATTTAGTCAATTAGTTGGCCTAGACTATTTCCTAAATATTTTAATAATAATTATTATATTATTAATTATTAATATTGAAATTCAAATAACTGAATTATTGAAATTGAAATTGAAATTGAATTGAAATTCAGATATTATCTTAACATAATAAAATAATTGTAATTACTGATTCTGTTATAATTTATAGCATTAAATTTATTTTATTGTAAATTTTATATTCGTTAACAATTATTATTATTATTATATCTATTTCATTTTCAGAGCCATCAATCATTGTCATTCCTCTTGTACCTTCCTCTATTAAACTATTACTATCATTTTGTTTTTTAATAAATAATAATTAATTCCTAAATTTTATTGAATAAATTTTTTTATTATTAATTTTGTTTTGGTTATTTTTTTTTTAATCTTATACTTTTTTTGTCTTTATTAGGTTTGATTTGTTTGTTAAATTAAAAGTTAATATTAGTAGTAATAGTATTATCCTTACTCATATTATTAATATTCATATTATTTGTACTATTATTATTAGCATTATAATTTATATTATTGATATTATTATTAGCATTCATTTTATTACTACTAATATTAGCTTTTAATTTAGCAAACAAATCAAACCTAATAAAGACAAAAAAAGTATAAGATTAAAAAAAATAACCAAAACAAAATTAATAATAAAAAAAGTTTATTCAATAAAATTTAGGAATTAATTATTCTTTATTAAATAATTTATACTTGACTCTTAATAAATAAATAAATAAATATAATAAAAATAAATAAATTATTTTAAAAAAATAATAGAATAAAAATTCTCAAGTATCTACTGTTTAACCTAGCCAGTCAATAGATTAATAGTCTCGAAATCTTTGGAGATTTAAAAAAAAAAAAAAAAATTAGAATAAAATATAATGTCCGAACTTAGAGTAACCATTTTAAAAGGACCAAAAGAATTTCATACTTTGGTCTGATTACATTTGACGGGATGGATGGTTCAAAGGGAAAAATTAAGTGAATTCTTGAAAGAGGATCAAATTAAAAAAAAATATAGATCCTCTAAATCCGAAAAAAAAAAAAAAAACAGAAGAAAAAATTTAAAATAATTTCCGAAAATGCCACTGTAAGACTTTTTTATCTTTGGAATCCATATCTGCAGAAATCCATATAGAAGTAACGGGAATCTCTTTGGCTTTTTTAAAATTTAAAGGAAACTTAAAAAAGAAGTAATGGGGGAAATACTACTTACTGAATCAAGAAAAATTGAATTCTATTTATGCTAAAACAAGAAAGTGATATATCAAGTGCCATTGAAGAGAGATGAATGATATATTTAAATTAAAATGAAGAAAAAAAAATTTAATATTCTCCGAAGATAGAAAAAGTTAAATATCTGCATAATTCTCTTTTCTGAATCATCAAAATATATGACTTTTTTAAAGGACAATAAAACTTTCGAGTCGTTGTATAACAGAATCAATGCTGATTTAGCCAAGAGGTCCAATGTTAAAAGGTTTGAAAGTCGAAAATAAATACAACGATCCAATGGAAATTGATTATATTAAAAATGGAAAGACAAAATAAAAAAAAATTCCACTATAATCATAAACAAGTGAAAAAAAAAAAAGGATGAATTTTGTTTATATAGGTAATATGAAAAATCACAATATCTGCGATTATTGGTTTAATGCTAAAAATAAAAATAGCAAATAGAGTAAACTTATAAAAAAAATGATAATATTAAGATAGTCATCCTTTTCAAAATAAGAATGACAATAAATCTAATAAATATTGAAATATACCCCTAAAAACAATAAACATTACTCAAACAGAAAAAATCAACCATGTAAGAAATTTTAATATTAATGATTATTATAATGAAAACGTTGGTTTTCATGAAATACAATCAATATTTCATGAAAATAATGAAGAATTAATAATAATGTTATGAATGTATCTAAAAATTATGAAAATGAACATGTAAATAATCATAAAAAACATAAATAAAGAACAAAATATTAAAAAAAAAAAAGTATTATAAAAGTGTGTGTCATTTCATATTCATTCAATTAACAAAAAATGAATTGTCATCAAATAAAAGTTATGATAAAATCTACTTGGTTATATGATTCTAGTACTAGAGAACATTTAACTAATGATAAGAAATCTATTAATAAATTATAAAGAAGAAGAAATAACTCTTATATGTGCAAATGGTTCTCCATTTAACCTTTGTAGGGCATGGTGAATTTCATTTTTAATATAAATGATCATAAAATAATACTGACGTCATTAGTAAAAATAATGAACCATTTTAATATATCTATATATAAAAGTATTATTGGATCCTTAAATTTATTTGGCTAAATGTACTCGCCCTTATTATCTCATTTGCTGTAGGAAAAGGCTGCCAGAAATTTAGAATATTCTCCAATTTCAGATTGGAAAAAAGGTAACCCATATTTTTGAAAAAATACTTAAAATACAACAAAAGACCTTAAAATTTTGTTATGGTGGAAAAGGAGAAATTATTGGATATACAGATTCAGATTATGCAGGTGGACCTTAAAAGATAGAAAAAAAAAATCTACTTCAGGAACTATTATCTTGATGAGAAATAACCCAATTTGTTGGAACTCAAAGAAACTAATCAATAATAGCTACCTCTACTGCCGAAGCTGAATATGCTAGTACTTTAGAAAGTGTTAAGAAAATATTATGGATAAGAATTATTCAATTTAAATAAGCCAATAAAAAATTTTTATACAGATAACATAACCAGTAAAACCGATGTTGAAAATGATGAAATAAATCCAAAATTAAAACACGTAGCCATTAAATATTTCTTAAATCAAGATAATATAAAAAAGGGAAAAAATAAAATTAGAATATATTGTAGTTAAAAATATGTTAGCCGCCGATTTATTAACAAAAAAATTATAAATGGCTCATTTATGACTAAATATACAAACATGATTTTTCTAAAGAAAAACTAGTTTGAGGGGGAAATGTTAACTAATATAAAATTTACAATACAATAAAATAAATTTAATGTTATAAATTGATGTAATTAGATATTAAATATAAAATTTATGAGTTAATTATTCTTTATTAAATAATGTACTCTTGACTCTAAATAAATAAATAAATAAATAAATATAATAAAATAAAATAAATAAAATATTTTAATAAAATAATAAAATAAAAATTCTCAAATATCTATTGTTTAACCTAGCTAGTCAATAATAATAATATCAATAATAATAATAATAATAAATAGTGAGCTTACTATCAATACTTTAAGTAATAAAGTTTAATTAAATGATTATTTTAGAGAATGATATCAATAAAATATTTGTTTACATAAATAATAATCAATATCATAAACAAAAAACGATACTTTTAGAAGAGGTATAAATAAACCCTGAGATAAAAAAATAAAAAAAAAAGGAAATTAATAATGCCTACTCATATATATTGGATATGAAGTAATTTAAAAAACGAAAAAAATTACCATAGATTAAGAAGAGATTAGTGTTGGAGAGATAGCAATAATGATATAAAGCAATTTGTTTAAATTCTTGCCAGAGATGTCAAATCTATAAACCTCAACCATTTAATTTTTTTTTTTTTCCCAGAAGACTCAGCTACACCACCTGGTTTATCATTTAGTAGAATTGGATTGGATTCTAATTGGTCCACTCTACAAGGAGAGGTAATAAATATATAATATAATTGTTTTTTTTTAGAAGACTATACTTACCAAATGGATAGAAGCTGAACTGCTATCAACCATAAAGAAAAAAAAAAAAAAACCGAAGTTAATGATGTCATTAAATTAATTTTTTTAGCAAATGTATATTTTGTTACAAGACCACTGGAATACCAGAGGTAACGAATAACTGACAATGGATCTCAATTTATTTCCAATAAAACAAAAAAAAAAAAAAAAAAAAAAAAAAAAAAAAAAAAAAACCTTTTCTAGATTTTAATGATGTTTATGTAACACTATCTATATTAGTACATACATCACCACGACGCATCCAATGGAGAAGTTTGGAAAAAATCGAAATCAAAAGTGATCTTCCAGTGTTTTTAAGATTTTTGATGATTTGAGCAAATTATCAATAAAGATAATTTGGTCAAAGTAATGATCAAGTGTATTATGCGACCCATAAGACCTAGTAAAAAGAAAAAATGAAATGACAAAATATGATTGATAAATTTTTTTAGGACCTTTTTTTAAAAAAATAGTTGAACAATTTAATGCTGTTACAGTTATGGATCCGATTACCAATGAAGTAGCAGAAAGGTATATTTAAAAAATGACATTCCTTATACTGATAGTTTTATACAAATTATAAATTAAAAAAGCAAAATAAATAATTGTAATAGTAAAATATATATATATTGTAAAAAATATATATATATATGGTAAAATAAATATATATATTTATATTATACAATAAAAAATTAAAATAAAATATTATATATTATTGTTAAAAAAAAAGATATATATATATATTATTAA
The DNA here is from genome assembly GCA_016946835.1 of Neocallimastix lanati (nom. inval.). Classification (NCBI taxonomy): domain Eukaryota; kingdom Fungi; phylum Neocallimastigomycota; class Neocallimastigomycetes; order Neocallimastigales; family Neocallimastigaceae; genus Neocallimastix; species Neocallimastix lanati (nom. inval.). The sequence goes on from JACVTC010000013.1 coordinate 225,394, forward strand.
AAAAAATAAAAAAATTTTTTTTTATTTTTTTTATTGGTAATAATTAGAATTCACTTTTATTCCTTACGACTTCAAGGGACGAAGTCTTGCCTAAAGAAGGGGCGTTCTGTTACAAGTTACACCAAAATATTTAAAAATATAATAGTAAATCATAAATGAAACTTAAAATTTAAAATTCATTATTATATTATAAAATAATATTTAATACTTTATTATAAATATATAATTAATAATTATAAAAAAAATAAAAATTGACATTATTAAATCTAAATAATAATAAAAATTTTTAAAAAATATAAATAAATAAATAAAAAGAGACGAGTAAAGAGAATAATAGTTTTTATAGTTTTTATAGTTTTTAAAGTTTTTATATGAATAAATGTGTTTTTATTAGTTTATTGTAAAAAAAAAGAAAAATAATAATAATAATTGTAATGTTAATATTCTAAAGTAAAATATTTTTTAAATAAATAAAAATTTATAAGAAAAAGTAAATGAATTCTTATTTGTTTTTTTTTTTTAGTTTAAGTATGGTAAATATCAAATAAATATATAAGTATTATTATTAGAAATGACAGTTTATAAATAATTCTCTTTTGTTACAATAATTAGTTATGATACCTTTATTAATTGTTGAATTAATATGAAAATTGTTAAATTTTTTGAAGGTAGCTTGGTCAATTTAAAATATTTTATAAACTAATTTATTTTTTCTTCTCTCTATCAGCTTTAATATGAATTTTTTTTTTTACTATCACTATTATTTTGTTTACTTTTTTTATTTTTTAAAAAAAAAAGTATCCAAGCGAAGGAAAAGAAAGAATACAAAAAAAAAAAAAAAAAAAAAAAAAAAAAAGGAGAAAGAGAAAAGAGACGTGAAGAGAATAATGGTTTTTATAGTTTTTAAAAATTTTTATATGAATAAATGTGTTTTTATTAGTTTATTGTAAAATAATAATAATAATAATAATAATAATAATTGTAATGTTAATATTCTAAGGTAAAATATTATTTAAATAAATAAAAATTTATAAGAAAAAGTAATTGAATTCTTTTTTGAAGGTAGCTTGGTCAATTTAAAAGATTTTATAAACTAATTTTTTTTTCTCACTATCTGCTTTAATATGAATTTTTTTTTTTTTACTATCACCATTATTTTGTTTACTTTTTTTTTTTTTTTTTTTTTTAAAAAAAAAGTATCCAAACAAAGGAAGAGAAAGAATAAAAAAAAAAAAAAAAAAAAAAAAAAAGGAGAAAGAGAGAAGAGACGAGTGAAGAGAATAATGGTATTTATAGTTTTTATAGTTTTTAAAGTTTTTATATGAATAAATGTGTTTATATTAGTTTATTGTAAAAAAAAAATAATAATTGTAATATTAATATTCTAAAGTAAAATATTATTTAAATGAATGAAAATTTATAAGAAAAAGTAAATGAATTCTTATTTTTTTTTTTTTTTTTTTAGTTTAAGTGTGGTAAATATCAAATAAATATATAAATATTATTATTAGATATAACAGTTTATAAATAATTCTCTTTTGTTACAATAATCATTTATGATTCTTTTATAAAGTATTGAATTAATTTGATTATTGTTTAATTTTTTGAAGGTCGCTTGGTCAATTTAAAATATTTTATAAACTATTTTCTTTTTCTTCTCTCTATCAACTTTAATATGAATTTTTTTTTTTTACTATCACTATTTATTATTTTTTTTTTTTTACTATCACCATTATTATTATTTTTTTTTACTATCACCATTATTATTTTTTTTTTAATATCACTATTATTTTGTTTACTTTTTTTTTTTTTTTTTTTTTTTTTACTATCACCATTATTTCATTTACTTTTTTTTTTTTTTTTTTTTTAAAAAAAAAGTATCCAAACAAAGGAAGAGAAAGAATAAAAAAAAAAAAAAAAAAAAAAAAAAAAAAAAAAAAAAAAAAAAAGGAGAAAGAGAAAAGAGACGAGTGAAGAGAATAATGGTATTTATAGTTTTTATAGTTTTTAAAGTTTTTATATGAATAAATGTGTTTATATTAGTTTATTGTAAAAAAAAATAATAATTGTAATATTAATATTCTAAAGTAAAATATTATTTAAATGAATAAAAATTTATAAGAAAAAGTAAATGAATTCTTATTTTTTTTTTTTTTTTTAGTTTAAGTGTGGTAAATATCAAATAAATATATAAGTATTATTATTAGATATGACAGTTTATAAATAATTCTCTTTTGTTACAATAATCATTTATGATTCTTTTATAAAGTATTGAATTAATTTGATTATTGTTTAATTTTTTGAAGGTCGCTTGGTCAATTTAAAATATTTTATAAACTATTTTCTTTTTCTTCTCTCTATCAACTTTAATATGAATTTTTTTTTTTACTATCACTATTTATTATTTTTTTTTTTTACTATCACCATTATTATTTTTTTTTAATATCACTATTATTTTGTTTACTTTTTTTTTTTTTTTTTTTTTTTTTTACTATCACCATTATTTTGTTTACTTTTTTTTTTTTTTTTTTTAAAAAAAAAGTATCCAAACAAAGGAAGAGAAAGAATAAAAAAAAAAAAAAAAAAAAAAAAAAAAGGAGAAAGAGAGAAGAGACGAGTGAAGAGAATAATGGTATTTATAGTTTTTATAGTTTTTAAAGTTTTTATATGAATAAATGTATTTATATTAGTTTATTGTAAAAAAAAAATAATAATTGTAATATTAATATTCTAAAGTAAAATATTATTTAAATGAAAAAAAATTTATAAGAAAAAGTAAATGAATTCTTATTTGTTTTTTTTTTTTTTTTTAGTTTGAGTGTGGTAAATATCAAATAAATATATAAGTATTATTATTAGATATGACAGTTTATAAATAATTCTCTTTTGTTACAATAATCATTTATGATTCTTTTATAAAGTATTGAATTAATTTGATTATTGTTTAATTTTTTGAAGGTCGCTTGGTCAATTTTAAATATTTTATAAACTAATTTTTTTTTATTCTCACTATCAGCTTTAATATGAATTTTTTTTTTTTTTACTATCACTATTATTTTGTTTACTTTTTTTTTTTTTTTTTTTTTTTTTTTAAAAAAAAATATCCAAACAAAGGAAGAGAAAGAATAAAAAAAAAAAAAAAAAAACTTTTTAATTATTATCATTATTGTTATAAAAAAAATGATTTTCTTTCGTTCTTCAATAATTAAATATAAAATTAAAATTTTTATAATAAAGTAAACTAAAAAAAATCAATTAATAAACTTTTTTTTTAAAAAAAATATCCTAATATTTAATTATATTTATAATTAAATATTAATATAGATCATTCATAATTATTAAATATATATACGTATTATATAAAATTGTATTATTTAACATATAATTTAATTTAACATATAATTTAATAATTTTAAATATAATCAAAAAATTTTATTTAATCTATCTTTACATTATACTTCATACGTAATGTATACAATGAATCTAATTTCTTTAAAAAAAAACTAAAAAAAAAAAAAATTCATTTCTAATGAAAAATTATTCCCAAAAAAAAAAAAAATTCGAAAAACGAAAAAATCAAAATAATATTAAATTAACTTTTTTAGAAATTAATAAATTTAATTTATATTTAATATATTTTTATTTATTTTAAAACTTTATTATTTATATATTAATAAATTTATCTTTTAATATTAAAATTTTTAATAATTTTAAAAATGGTTAAAATATTAATTATTTATAATTAAATATAGTTATTATATATTTTTTAATATATATTTAATCATATTTTTATTTATTTTATTTATTTAATTTATATCTATTTAATTTTTTTTTTTTTTTTTTTTTTTTGGTATAAATATTAAATTTTCTATAAAAAATAAAACAAAAAAAAAAAAAAAAATTAAATAGATATTATTATTATTATTATTATTATTATTATCTTTAATTTTATTTTATATACGTACATACATATATAACTTCTTTTTTTTTTTTTTGTTATATATATTATATAATATATATATTTATGAAAAAAAATAATAATAATAATTATAGTGAAAGTATTTATTCATTGAAATTATTTCAAAATAAATAATTACTCTTACTAAGGTAAATTAATAATAACAAAAAAAATATATATATATATATTTTATAAATTACATTTACAATGTAATTAGTATATATATATTGATTTTTTATTTTTAATTATTTCAAATGTTCTATTGCCTTCTATTTTTATAAAAAGATTTTTTCAATGATAATATAAAAGAAATTTTTTTTTATCTTTTACCTTTTTATACTTATTCCAAAATCTATTCTACACACACACACAATCACAAAATAAAAAAAGAACCTCTAAAGATAAAAAAGAGTAATAATAAGGCTAAAGATAACATAAATATAATCTATATATTGTTTAGGTGAAGCTGCTGATTTTGCTTTAACATATAAAGTACTTTTATCGTCAATTAAATCACAAGTAATTTCATTAATGACACATGAATTTCCATTTTCCCATCCGTATAACGCACCATCCTTACCAGTACTTGTAACATAACAACCACTACACCATGGGTACACTGAAAAATTAACACCACAACGTGAACCTAAAACTCTACATATTTCCCCATTCTCAAAATTCCATGTTCCATAACTTTGATCACTTTCTAAGTATTCACAGGTACTACAAATTAGAATACCATCAGGGGCTCTTTGCAATGGTGTCGTCGTCTTACGAATTTCTGGTGGAGTTAATTTACATTTTATATTATCAATGATACATGAAGTTTCATTTTCATAACCCCAGTAGGCATTATCTGAACCGACGGCAGTGACTTCACATCCATTACAAATATAATTATTACTAGCATCCTTTTTAAAGTTAATATCTGCTTTACTTTTTTTATTATTCTCATGTTTTTTTTCTTCTTTAAGATTTCCTTGACATTTAGTTAGATCAATAATACATGATTTTTCTTCTTCCCAACCCCATAAGGAATTATCACCACCAGTTGCGGTAACAATGCAACTATTACATATAAGATTACCATGTTCATCAGTTTGATGTGGAACTGGAGTTGTAGGAGTTGGAGTATTAGTGGTGGTGGTGGTAGTAGTAGTAGTAGTAGTTTTTTTATTAGCTTTTTTAAAAGTCTTCTTTTTAATAGATTTTTTAACCGTTTTTTTTTTTATTGATTTTATTGTGCTCATTTTTTTACTCTTTTTATCAACAATAGGTTTACATTTTGATGATATCTTACAAAATGAGTTATTTTCCCTACCCCAAAGGGTTCCATCTATACCAATTTCATAAACAATACAAGTTGAACATTTATTAATAAATGATTCTACTTTATTTATTAAAATTAACGTAACAACAAATAGTCCAAAAATATATTTCATTTTATTATAATTTTATTTTATTTTATTTTTTCTTTTTATTCCGATAATTAATATTATTATATTGGTATCTATATTAATAAATAAATTGAAATGATTATAAGGATTTATATACTCTTTTTATTTGTTGTATTATTTACTTGAAATTTCGAATAATTTTTATTGTTAGTATTTCTTTTTTTTTTTTTTTTTATTTTAATGATGTTTTCTTATTTTTTAAATTATTTTTATTTGAGTAATTTTTTTTTTCTAATGCGAATATATTTACTTTTAAATTTTATATTTTTTTTTTAAAAAAAAAATAAATATATATATTATATGAACATTTATTTTCAATTTCAAATTAAATAATTAAAAATATAAATTTAAATAAAAATTTTATATTTAATATTATAATATTAAATAAAAATAAAAATTTATTTTTTTACAATTATTAATATTTAAGAAAAACCAAAATTTAATATTATAATATTAAACAATACTTTTTCTTTTCTTTTTTTTTTTTTAATAATTTTTAAATTAACAGAAAATAATTTTTAAAAGAATTTTTTCCCTTTTATATAAAAATTTTTTTAAACATTATTAAAAATAAATTAAAAATAATCCATTAATAAAATAATATATGAATAGTTCATTTGAAAAGAAAATTTTAATATAAAATAATATTAAAAGAAATATATTATACTATATTACATGTAACACTGGTTATGTTTTATATTTAATTATGTTTTAAATATTAAATATGAATTACTATATTTAATTATGTTTTAAAGATTAAATAATGAATTACTATATTTAATTATGTTTTAAAGATTAAATAATGAATTACTATATTTAATTATGTTTCAAAGATTAAATATGAATTACTATATTTAATTAAGTTTCAAAGATTAAATATGAATTACTATATTTAATTAAGTTTCAAAGATTAAATATAATCTCTATTAATTAAATATTGCATATTAAAAATTATAAATAAATATTGATTTATTATTACATAGAAAAAAAAAAATAAAATGAAATAAAATAAAAAAGAAATGAAATGAACTCTTCTTAGTTTCTTCTTTTTTATTTTTAAAGTTCAAAACCATTTTTATATAATTATATAAAGATTAACTAGTCAATATCAAAAAAAAAAAAAAAAAAAAAAAAAAAAAAGAATGAATCTGCATAGAAAATAATTAAAAATCAATGATATTAATAAATAATAAGAGATATAATATTAATAAATAATGTTAATAAAGAATATTAATAAAGAAGATGAGAAATAATGAGAAAGCTTTAATTAAATTAATAATTTATATTATAATATTAGTGAATACTATTACAGAAAATAACAAAATAAAACAAAAAATAATAATAATAATAATAAAAAATAAAAACCTATCATAATGGATTTCCAAATTGTTATAAATATTAATAAAATGAGTTTCATACTAATTATATCTTATATTTTATTTTTCTGTAATTAAAAAAATATATATATAAAATTTAAAAAAAAAAAATTATTAACCACATAATATATAATAATATATGAAATGAATGCAGTATATGTTGATTATTATATTTATTATTAATAATATTAACCACTTTTTTTATTTATTTATTTATTTATTTATTAGAATTACAAAATTCAATACAAATAGTAAAACAGTCAAAAATAAATATAAATTTTCTGTTAAATTAAAAATGAGCATAATGGTAAAATTT